>CP092874.1:877052-1092518 GCA_030710605.1 Cordylochernes scorpioides
GAGATATAACGCAAATGTAGTATTTATGAATATAATGGCTTCATTAGGGAGAGTAGAGGCAAGATGGGGAGATTAAGATTTAGATAATAAGGCTTCACAGGGAGAGTAAGGGGCAATGGGAGATATTTTTGAATATTTGGCTTCATCAGGGAGAGTACAGGGGCAAGATGGGGAGATAATAAGATTTATAAATATATGGCTTTATCCGGGAGAGTAGAGGGACAAGATGGGGAGATAGCAAGAATTATGAATATATGGCTTCATCAGGGAGAGTAGAGGGGGTAGGATGGGGAAATACTGAGATTTAATAATATATGACTTCATCAGGGAGAGAAGACGGGGCAAGATGGGGAGATAGTAAGATTTATGAATATATGCTTCATCAGGGAGAGTAGAAGGGGCAAGATGGGGAGATAGTAAGATTTATAAATATATGGCTTCATCAGGGAGAGTAGATTGGGCAAGATGGGGAGATAGTAAGATTTATGAATATATGGCTTCATCAGCGAGAATAGAATGGCAAATGGGGAGATAGGTAGATTTATGAATATATGGCTTCATCAGGGAGAGTAAACGGGGCAAGATCGGGAGATAGTAAGATATATGAATATATGTCTTCATCAGGGAGAGTAGACGGGGCAGAATGGGGAGATAGTAAGATATATGAATATATGGCTTCATCAGGGAGAGTAGACGGGGCAAGATGGGGAGATAGTAAGATATATGAATATATGGCTTCATCAGGGAGAGTAGACGGGGCAAGATGGGGAGATAGTAAGATTTATAAATATATGGCTTTATCAGGGAGAGTAGACGGGGCAAGATGGGGAAATAGCAAGATATATGAATATATGGCTTCATCAGGGAGAGTAGACGGGGCAAGATGGGGAGATAGTAAGATTTGTGAATATATAGCTTCATCAGAGAGAGTAGACGGGGCAAGATGGGGAAATAGCAAGATTTATAAATATATGGCTTCATCAGGGAGAGTAGACGAGGTAAGATGGGGAGATAGTAAGGTTTATGAATATATGGCTTCATCAGGGAGAGTAGACGGGGCAAGATGGGGAGATAGTGAGATTTATGAATATATGGCTTCATCAAGGAGAGTAGACAGGGAAAGATGGAGAGATAGTAAGATTTCTAAATAAATGGCTTCATCAGGGAGAGTGAACTAGGCAAGCTGGGGAAATAGCAAGATTTATGAATATATGGCTTCATCAGGGATAACAGATGGCGAAAAATGGCGTGAAATAAAATAGAGCAATATTCGTTTTCTTCATGGAGAGTAGACATGGCGTGCTCTGCTAATAATTAAAAAGTTATTTTTGTTCGCCAACATCATGCTGTTTGACGTCTAAAAATTACGCAGAGCTCAACTGTAATAATATTGTTTAAATAATCAAATGTTGTCATAACTTGATGACTTCTTGAAAATAATCAGCGTTTTATTTAGCATTTAGAAATATCCAGAGTTCAAATCCGCTTTTTTTCATATATTGAAATTTTCTTCGTCTATAAAATCTGTGCTTAGGTCTTGAAAAGATCAGGATTGAAAAATATTTGCAATATTGTTTAAAATTGTTCCGGTTTCGTTGCACATATAATGTAATTAAAATAATTTGGGTGTGATGCTAACTTTATCATGTTTTTAAAATTTCTCATAGTACATGCTGCGTTTCTTGCACCTTAAATATTATCTGGGTTCAGGGGACACTGAGATCAGGTCTGAAAAATGATCAGTGTTTGAAACTATTGAGTCACGTTTTTAAAATATTAACGATTCGTCTCTGCTGGGCTCACGTCTTTATTAAATAAAAACAAACTTGTCTATTCACGTCTTTATGATATTCGCGTTCGACTGCTGCTGTGCTCACGTCTTGAAGATATTCTGGGTTCAACTGTTTCTCTGCTCACATCTTTAAAATATTACTGATTCAACGTAAATGTGGTTATGTTTTGAATATATACGGGGTTAAACATCACTGTGCAAGCATCTTAAAGATATTCAGGGTTCGACTGCAGCGGTGCTAAAGTCTTGAAGATATTAAGGGTTTGATTGCTGCTATGCTCACTTCTTAAAGATATTCAGGGGTTTGGTGCTGCTGTGCTCGCGTCTTAAAGATATTCAGGATTCGACGCCGCCGTGCTCACGTCTTAAAGATATTCAGGGGTTTGATGCTGCTGTGCCTGCGTCTTGAAGATATTCAGGGGTTTATTGCTGATGTGCTCGCGTCTTAAAGATATTCAGGATTCGACGCCTATGTGCTTGCGTCTTAAAGATATTCAGGGTTCGAAGTTGCTGTGCTCAAGACTAAAAGATATTCAAGGTTCGACCCCGCTGTGCTCATGTCTTGAAGATATTCAGGGTTCGACATAGCTGTGCCAACGTCTTAGAAATATTCGGGAGTTCAACGTAGCTGTGCCAACGTCTTAGAAATATTTGAGGGTTTGACGTAGCTGTGCCAACGTCTTAGAAATATTTTGGGTTCGACGTAGCTGTGCCAACGTCTTATGAATATTCGGGGGTTCGACGTAGCTGTGCCAATGTCTTAGAAATATTCAGGGGTTCGATGTAGCCGTGCCAACGTTTTAAAAATATTCGGGGTTCGACGTAGCTATGTCAATGTCTTAGAAATATTTGGGGGTTTGACGTAGCTGTGCCAACGTCTTAGAAATATTCGGGGGTTCGACGTTGCTGTGCCAACGTCTTAGAAATATTCTTTGGTTCGACGTAGCTGTGCCAACGTCTTATGAATATTCGGGGGTTCGACGTAGCTGTGCCAACGTCTTAGAAATATTCAGGGGTTCGAAGTAGCCGTGCCAACGTTTTAAAAATATTCGGGGTTCGACGTAGCTATGTCAATGTCTTAGAAATATTTGGGGGTTTGACGTAGCTGTGACGACGTCTTAGAAATATTCGGGGGTTCGACGTAGCTGTGCCGACGTCTTAGAAATATTCGGGGGTTCAACGTAGCTATGCTAACGTTTTAAGGATATTCAGGATTCGACGCTGTGGTGCCAACGTCTTAAAGGTATTCAGATATCGACGCCACTGTGCCAACGTCTTAAAAATCATTCAGGGGTTCAACGTAGCTGTGCTAACGTTTTAAAAATATTTGGGGTTTGACGTTGCTCTACCAACGTCTTAAACATCTTGGATTCGAAGTCGCTTTACCAACGTCTTAAACATTTTGGGTTCGACGTCTCTGTACCAACGTCTTAAACATCTTGCTTTCGATGTCTCTGTATCAACATCTTAAACATATTGGTTTCGATGCCTCAGTGTTGACATCTCACAAATGATCAGTGTCGACGCCATTGTGCTCGCGTCTTAAACATGTTTAATGTTTATGCCGCAGTGCTGACATCTTCAATATATTCTTGGTTTGACGTAGCTTTGTTGACGTCCCAAAAAAATAAACATTTCTACTCCATTATGTTGAAGTATTAAAAATAAATTAAAAAGTTCTACTCCACTTTGATGAAGTATCAAAAATGATGAAAAATTGCTGTTCTGACCTGTCAAGAAGGTCTAGTACAGCGTAAGGTACATCAGTTGAAGAACCCAAGTTGCCGGCACACAGAACAACGCCAACAGTTCTCTCCATTCTCTGCCGACCTTGCTCATTGTGTGACGGCGTAAAAATAGCTCCCCAGATGGCTGCCCCTGTTCACACAACAATATAAAGTCTTATTAAAATTATTAGACATTATATCCAGAAACAAATATTGAAGTTAATATTTTTTCATAATGAATATATTACAATGATTATTAACTTGTATATTTTTTTCTTATAATTTAGATTAAAGTAGCTTGGATTAATTATAAAAATTATGAATAAAGATAGCGAAGTTTTATACATGAATTTTTATGAAATATAAAGCTATTATTACAATATTGGCAGTCTTGTATTAATACCTGTGGCAATATTTCTATATATTATTTGCTCTGTTAAAATAAACGATAGTCAAAATATATTGAATAATATTTTATTTTATACCCAATTATTTTTCATTTTTACTCCCTGAACTTTTCAAAAATTGAAAAAATATTAGGCCTGAAATATATTTGACAGTTTCTTTGTGAACGTTAATGCCACAAAATTTTCTTAGTTGATGTCTTAACAATATTTGAAGGTTTCATGTCCATGTCCTTACATCTTATAAACTATGCAAAAATCTGGGCTGCTTAAATGGCTGAATTTGATATTATTCAGTGTGTTATTATCTTTAAATTGAATAGAATTGGCTTCTCTATGTTGATTTCTTTAAAATAACTACTTCTCTACTGGATTATAAAAAATTAGAGAGTTTCGCTGTGCATACCTTCCACGGTGGCCTGGTCCAGTGTGTGGAGGTACAGAGCGGCCGCCCCACAGAACAACACATCTCTCCATTATTCGCCTGCTCCCTGGTGGTTGCTCCTGCTACATTATAAAACATTCAGTCATACATGAATTATAATTAGAGTTAATTAGAAACTCACCTGCCAGTGACTTGGCAGCTGCTCCAGGAAGACTCCAGTGACGACAGCAGTGTGGAGATGTTATGTTTTGTGTTGGTTCAGTGGAAGCGTGCCGTTGTACCTAACACTGTGTAGTGGGGCCCTAGATGACGGATGGGACAGAGCCCGTTGACCGTCCCGCAACATCTCTGCTGAGGGAGGGGCAACGGAACACTGCCACCATCCGGGAGGGTATGAGGGTGGAAGTGTACTTATAGTACGTGGGCTGGCGAGTGGGGGTGTGGAGTGTTGTTAACGACCCACCCAATATGGTACTGGGAGCGTAGACACTCGTGTAACAGAACCCCGGCTCGTAAAACTGGGGGTCTATGGCTCTGAATGGTGTCAGTGGGGAGCCGGGGGTGGGGGGGTGTGGTGTATGTAACCGTCCCTCCCCCCTTCTCCCTGTAACCATGGAAACCACACCGTCAGTACTTATACACACTTCAATGAAATAATACTAGCAAGTTACTATTTATATTCTATTTTACAAATACTTTTCATCCTAGTGTGTTGTAAAATAACCTTCAAAGATGCCTTATTCAACATTTAAAACTAATTTCTTTCTAAAAAACACTCTAATGTTAAAAGCGATCCAGTAAGTTACAGGCCATCTCTCTACTACCTAAAATTTCCTCAAAAATATTCAAAAGAATAATATTAAGATGATTGAGAAAAGCTCTCGAGGATGAAAGTCCACTCAAACCTAAAATGTGAATACCATCTTAGACATTCTCATCATTATACCAGCTAGAGATTGTCATTGAAAATGATGAAATATGCAATTGAACTAAGACAAATAAATTGCGCTATTTTATTTTTGACATATCAAAAATATTCATCATAGTCTGACACGAGACCCTTCTTCATAAAAGGTTAACAAAAACTTCATTGAGTTATAAGATATTATCCACGGCTGTGTTCACATCTTAAAAATATTCAGGGTTTGACACCAGTTTTCACGTCTTAAATATGTTAACAAAAACTTTATATAGAGATATCAAAGAATTTCAGGAACCAATAATGTTGTTAGCAGTCCATAATCTCCTAGATAAGATTCCTTAAGGTTCAGGTAGAGGCCGTCCTTTTTGACAAATATTTCGATAACTTCTCTTACATTGAAGACACTTATTTCACTATTGGCTAACAATACGCCATTTTATTATTGACTGAAACTTCAAGAAACCTCTAACTTCCCAATAACTTTATGCGGTATTGGCGCGCCACACCGACCTTCTTATTAAAACAGTTAAAATAATAAAAATCTGGATCAAGATTTATTTTTCGAAAAGGAATTAGATGGAAAGACAATGTTGAAATATCTAATACACTTCATCATTATCAGATTAAATCTATCAAAGTAGCACAAATTGAATTAGTCCCATTATTAGTAAAGAGGAGCAAACATTTTTAAATTGCACACCCAAGAGAACAATTTAAATACAAATATTATTATTGATTTCATCTCTGGCCAAACGATTTGATTACAGCATCCAGAAACAAATTCAGAATATTGGAATCATGCCTGAGTCGGTAGAATGATCTCAAGAACACAAATATAAGCGAATAGGTATTAAACGATCCTTCATAGAATAAAAATTGGAAAACGCTACCTTCAAATAATCCTTTACCTGAAAATATGATATAAATAATAATAACATTAAACTGAAGCGGATTCTCTATCCAATAAGTTCAAAAATGAAATGTCAAAAAAGGAAAAATTCTTTTAATCCTCAAAGGGCCTGGAAAATAAATTTTACAAAGTCATTAACAAATTTTACAAGGACCAAAGTTGATGAATATAGAGATACTACTCCCTTTAATATGTTTGAGAATTGTTAAATACATATTGTAAAACCATCACTGTAAAATGATTATATGGGTTGTCTTTTTTTCTGAGATCGGTATAGCTAATAAAATTATTTTGAACCAAAATACTTCAAAAAACAATTTGCATCATACTTAAATGTATATGTGTTTGGTCTTACTTTATAAATTAAGAAAGAGTATAAAAGGCAATAAAAAATAAATAAAATCATCAGTGTTCAGTTGGTATTTTCACCCGATGTATAGCAGTATGCGTTGGTAACATTCAGTTATACAAGTAATAGATGTAATTTCATTTTTTTTTACCAATCTTAACTTCCTCTTATCTACTGTTAAACTGTGCTATATGTAATGTTAGGAATGTATGGTGGGTGTACAGTGTACTGGTTGCAATGTTGTTGAGTGAGTAGGTCGCATTCCTGGGGAACAGCCGTGGAAGAGATTGTGCTAGTACTTTGTGGTGTAGGCTAGAGCAGCATACCTTTGAAGTGAGAAGATCTTCAGTGAAGATCTTACATGAGTGATAAATAACAAATGAAAAATCCAATTTAGATATTGTGAGATAGGAGAATGTATTTATATGCAGGGGCCATATGCTAAGTGAGGTGATTGACTAATAAAAGAATCTTGGCGAGTTGTTATCCAACATAACAGCTTCAGAGATTATTCAAATAAGCGCCATTTATCCTCTACTGTCTCCTTAAATCTTTTACTGCTTCAACCAGGGTTTTTTATAACACAAGAATGTTAATGATACAATATCGTGGTTGTGTAAATTACAATATGTTAATAACATTAGACGAATAGCCATGACACAATCGCAATTTTAGCCCAAATGTGATTTTACCCATAAGTATGTAGGAAAATGACGCCTCTCCGTTGCGGAGGATGAATACCTTCAAAGAGCGCTAAGTCAAGAAATGGCCAAGCAAAGACAGGGATAATATTCTAACCCCTTCCTTTAATACCTTTCAAGTTGGAAGTGGTTCCGTATATGGATGAGGGAGGTGAGAAAACCACTGCATTTTACTTTCACAAAAATCCTCAATAGAATCCTCAACTAGGGAACAAGAGAACATCTTAATACCAGATAATTAGTAAATATAGATTGATCCAATTTGCGCTCGATGTAATCATAATTTAAAAAAAGCAGGTTTATAAATAAAAATAGTAATAAGTATATTTATTTATTAAAAAAAGTACAACACTATGTATGGAATAGCGTATTGGGTCAATGGTCATATGGACATCCCAGGAAAATATTCAAACAATGCATGAGTCATTTCCTTTTTCCTGTTTTTTTTTTTCTGTTGTGAGGATCAGATTTGGTTGTTTTGATCATGCAATAAAACGCTCTTCAACTTTTATTTGGAGATGGTTTAGGAATTATGAGTATAAGCCACAATACATCAAGACTAACCACCACTTGAGTTTAGTGATTTAGCTCTGTATCAACGAAATTAAACTACAGATATTTAGAAATTAAAATTTATGCTTATAGAGCTTATTATATTTATATTATCAATATGTTGTTTCATCATGTAAAAATAGAATTATAAAACGATAGCAATGTTTGTGAAAATATTAAATATTTATATTTTTTCATAATTGTATTAGCGCTGCAAAGCTACAGAATCCGCTGAGAATTTTAGAAAGCAGTATCAACTCTTTCTTTGACATCATTTTGAATTTGAATCATGAAGGTTTTATATAAGATTTTCAATGTATAGAATGAGTTTATCATTGTTTATTATCAGCGTAAATATATTTTGGATATGACATCTTTGGATAAATTTCAGCTTGGTGACTTTTTATTTTCAATAAAGTTGGCACTTACTTCCTGTCCTTCTTTTTCTTAAAACATTTAAAAAACTTAAAACATCCCATCTTGTTGTTGATTACTCAGTTAGCTTCGATCACTTGCTCGATACCGGTTATTTGTGGCGTTGCGAGGATCCAACAAATAACTTGTGAGACGCTATTTTATATTTTTTATTATTTTACTAGAATTTATGGTCAATATATACATTGAGAACTTTGTAACGATGCTTGGCTAGGAGTCTGAGATCTTGATGGATACTCTGCTATCAATTCTATTAAGGATATCTTCGTCAAAACTTGGCTATTGTATTTCTTTTCGAAAATACTATGATTTGAATTCAACTTTATTCTCTCTTCCTCTTCTTCTTCTTTCTTATCTCCACACAATCATATTAGGGTATCAAGCTCGAAACTTCTGATGGTGCCTGATGGGGATACTTTATTCACCAATTATAGATTATTGACTTTATATAAGAAGTAAAATTAGCGAACATCACAACACTTCTCGAAACACTACTCCTTGCATTTTAGCACCCAGTCTTTCACACCGTTAAAGTCGTTTTTAAAAGCTTTTATTTAACTTGCCTCCATGTCTGTCTGTCTGGATGTCTGTCGCCAAATCTTTTAATCAATTTTTAAAATACTTATAGGGCACCTAGAAATATGAAATTTGGTACACATGTTCAAACCTGATGACAATGCTAGCTGACCAATTTTCAGACTTTTGGGTTGTCAGGTTGGCCAAGAACGGACAAATTTCCAAATATCCTTCAAATTTTGTATATTTAATTTTATTTATTTTGTTTTGCCAATATCTCGCGAACCGTTCGATTTTGGCGATTATCCTTCGATTTCTCCATATTTAGAAAGACTTTCTTGGTATACTTTTTACGTTCTTTCTAATGGTACCATTTTCATTGAGATTGGCCCACTTTTTTATTTATTAAAAGCTTTTATTTAACTTGCCTCCATGTCTGTCTGTCTGGATGTCTGTCGCCAAATCTTGTAATCAATTTTTAATATACTTATAGGGCACCTAGAAATATGAAATTTGGTACACATGTTCAAACCTGATGACAATGCTAGCTGACCAATTATCAGACTTCTGGATTGTCAGGTTGGCCAAGAACGGACAAATTTCCTTTCAAAATTTGTATATTTAATTTTAATATGCTTCCAGACCATATAGAATAATGAAACTCACAATACTCGCTCAGTCCAATTAACAATGCAAGTGTACTAATTTTCAGACTTCTGGGAAATGAACCATTATCTATATTTCTTTTTTAATATTATGTGTTGCATTATATCTTCTCGGAAAATGCTGGAGGTTGCTAAAGGATTTTTTCAATAAATGTTCAAGACATGGAAGGAATTAGAAATCCAAATATTCAGATTCTCATCTAAAAGGTCCTTGGAATTACAAGCAAATAAATGAGAAAAGCAAACAAATATATTAATTTTATCTGTTATAATTTAGTCATTTTATTCCAATATCATCACGCATATATTTATATTCATTAAATATATATATATATATATATATATATAGGTGTGTGTAACAATAAACCACCATACATTTCACGACACCTTTTCAAATAGTTCCCCTTTTTCAATTAGTATGTTGTTTCTTTTAACTATTTAATCAATTGTTTATTTATAATTCAAATTTTATATGTACCAATTATCCCCTAACAATAATCCACTGGGTGTCTCTAACTTTGTAATATAATTCAATAAATTTAGGGTTCCCAAAAGCAAAGAGACATAGTTCTGTTAGTAACGGATTCTGCTTACGTCACTTCCGACCTCCCACGAGGAATTGACCAATCTGCTACGAGCAGGTTTGCAGCTATTTAAGGCCAACGTCGTCTCAGTGATAAGGCTTTTGTTTTGGACTGGCATATATACGACTAAAAATAGCGTGAATAATTAATTATAAAAACACTTTTAAAAAAAGCTTTTATTTAAAATGCACAAAAAATAACAAAATAAATATTTCTGAAGTATTGCTTTTTTTCTGAAGGTACCATCTAACAAATAAAATAATAGACTCCGAAATAAAAGCGGTGGGGTACAATAATAATAAATTTGAGATCAATGTGATTTTATATGAAGCAAATGATTAGTAAGATTATGCCTTTCATTAAATTTATTACCTATTTGCTGCATAAATGATTATCATCCCCCACCGCTTTTATTTCTAAGTCTATTATTTTATTTAAGACGAAAAATCCTTTCAATAATTATAATAACAAATAGATTCAAAAAGGATAAGTTTCTTTATTTGAAAAATCATTCGAGCTTTCGGGCGCAAGCTGCCCTTCTACGGCAGCTTGCGCCCGAAAGCTCGAATGATTTTTCAAATAAAGAAACTTATCCTTTTTGAATCTATTCGTTATTATATCTATTATTTTATTTGTTAAATGGTACCTTCAGAAAAAAAGCAATACTTCAGAAATATTTATTTTGTTATTTTTAGTGCATTTTAAATAAAAGCTTTTTAAAAAAGTTTTTTATAATTAATTATATATTATAGTCCTGGTGTTTTCCCAGAGGTCTTTTTTGGAGGATTTGATACAATTCAATAGATGTTCAGGACTTACTGGTTGGGAATCGCATTTGAATAATTTCGGGAATGTTTTGATTTTCCCATTAAATTTGAACATTCTAAGATGTCCTGTGTTCGTTATCTTGAAATCGTCGTTTTTTCCTCCCTAGTAAGGATGTGGAAAGAAGATTCATTAGGAATGGCGGTGTATGTATATAAAATAAACGATATTTTGATCCAATATATGCCTTTTTAATTAAAGATTAAAGGTATATGTGAGGGAGATCATTATTCTGTTGTCATAGGCCGAGTTAACAATGGGTTACTTATACATGGCAGTTAAAATCGATGCTTAATCCAGTATCCCTGAACTGGCAACCAAACTTGGATCTGTCCACTGGATAAACTCTCATATGCTAGAAGACACAGAGTATCTGATAATTAATCCTCTTGATTATTATTGAAAAGGTTTATAAACACCTACCCACATATTCTCATGCCCAGAAATAGCCGCAGCCTTGCAGAAAATTGACATGGACCCAAAGCAGCGGCTTTACACGCCCAAGATAGTGGACATTGCTGCTGCTGTAATAGAGATGCATGGAGATATATGAGGCTCTTCATTGGACACAACAACAACTAAAGATTTAGAACACTATTAGAAAAGGTTTATGAAGATCGGATTGACAAACAGAAGGTACAAGATGAAAAACTACAGTGTTCTTATAAAAACTATGTGGGACTCTTGAAATTAGAGAAAATTTCGAAAAATATTGCTTTTAAAAATTTGAAACGAACTTTGATACTGAAAAATATTGTCCGAATAATGATAAAATGGTTAAAAAGAAATAGATTTGAATTCTACCGCCTCAAACCAATAGTTATTTTTATGGCGCGATTGCCTTAAGACGTTAAAAATACAGTTGAAAATAACTCATCCAGGTTAAGATGAGGTAGATATGCAATTGCGAATTAGTAAGCGACATTGTGAAATATAGGCTTTTGATTTCGGTAAGGATGTTTCGTAGTGCCTGTTTTGGTAAATATACCTAATTAATTTTAGAAAGGTTGATGACTATAATTCATCAACGCTGAAATATACAGGGTGGTCCATAAGTCCCGAAAATTTTTAATTTTTAATTTAAAAAATAAATAAAAGAGTTCGCGACTTATGAGAACCACCCTGTATATAAGTTTATGTCCATATGTTCCTTAAACACTTTTAAGCTGCCTTTTTATAGTGAATGCAGGGTATATAAGAAAACCAATCCAATACAATAGTAGAGCAGTCTGGAGATTAATTTGACGAAACCGTTCAGAGGATTCATTACTATTGAACCAAGCCATCTCATTCAATAACTTTTAGCATTGTAGTGAGAGTTCTAAAGAGATAATATTTGTTTCTACATGTGAAAAGAAACACATATTGCCGAAATAGATCACAAATTCTATCGAAATGTAGCAATTGAATTTATAGCACTGAAATACTTAAATCCTATATTGTTTCAGTAGCAAAGGTGCAAGAGATATACAAAGACCAGCAGTCTTACTTGAGGGTCTACACA
Organism: Cordylochernes scorpioides; assembly: GCA_030710605.1. NCBI lineage: Eukaryota > Metazoa > Arthropoda > Arachnida > Pseudoscorpiones > Chernetidae > Cordylochernes > Cordylochernes scorpioides. Next base: position 889,324 of record CP092874.1, read on the forward strand.
TATTCCTATAGTGAGAGAAATATATGGGGATCTCAACATTTATATTTTATATATAGCACTGGCCAACAATTTAAAAACAAAAATTTGCTACCGGCAAAGTAACAGCTGTTCAAAGGATTTTCGGTGTGCTAAATCAAAATCTGTAGATTCTATTATCTACCATTTCCAAGGTGTGGAGGGGTTCAGGATTACCAACTTATAAGATGAAGACGTTTTGTCTCCGTGGTTCATGTTTACATTCAAGTGGTACAGAGTCCAACTCTTGTTAAAAAAATAACTACAATGATGAAGATGTCGTAGCGCCAAGACTGGCACAGGCAAATATTTCTTAATATTGAAGAGAAATTTGATTGAAATATCAGAAGGCTCATTAGGAAATGATTAGAAGGCTCATTAATGCTAGGTTAAGTATGTACAGTAGAACCTCCCTGTAAAGGACAACACCTAATTACAGAGCCAAAGTGTCCTTTAGGGAGAGGTGTCCTCTTATTGGAGAGTTACAAAATAGTAAAAATGGTAATTTTGTAAATGAAAACTGTCCTTTATAGAGAGGTGTTCTCTAGCGCTAGTGTCCTCTCATGGAGGTTCTATTGTATCTCTAAATGAAATATTATAGAGTAAAACGGACATTTCTGTGTTCTGCTCCTCAAAATCATAAAGAAACATGTCTAAAGTCCCCGGGAACAAAATGGTCAAATGGAAGATGTCATCACATCCTTTGTAAATCCCAAGAGAACGCAAGCAACAATTCTTGAAGTACTGTGGAAAACTGTTAACACACCTCTCTGGCGGAATTCGACAAAATAAATCTCAGAGTTAAAATAATATTGAAATACTTCTGGAAGGGTTTAGATAATCCAGATATTTGCCCAAGAGAAAGGCGTGGTTAATATGGAACAACGGATAGGATTACAACCCCCTTCCCCAGAGCTAAATCTGAAGAGGGCGGGGTGCTCCACCGAGGGGCTTTAAAACCCGGTGTCTCGGCACAGCGTCCTCACACCCACCATGTCTCCCCTCTCCACCGCAGCCCTCTGTCTCCTCCTGGCCGCCCAGGCTCTGGCCAGCTACAAGTTCGGCTACGACGTGGACGACGGCTACTACAACCGCCACCACCACAAGGAGGAGTCCGACGTCTACGGAGCCAAGACGGGGAGCTACGGCTACTCCGACGCCCATGGCATCTACCGCCATGTAGCTTACGTCGCTGACGGACAAGGATACCGGGCGTACGTGTCGACCAACGAGCCTGGAACTGCCCCACAGGATCCTGCTGACGTCAAGATGTACGTCAAGCCCGCTAACTACAAACCCGAGCCCGCCTATTACAAGCCACAGCCCGCTTACTACAAGCCACAGCCCGCTTACAACAAGCCACAGCTCCCCTACTACAAGCCACAGCCCGCCTTCTACAAGCCTGCTCCTGCCTACTATAAGCCCGAGCCGGCGTACTACAAGCCAGAGGTCTCCTACAACAAGTATTGAATTAAGTTTGGAAAATAATTGCTATGCAGAGCCATTTATACAAATACCAAAATCACGTTTGTACAGAAACATTTATTACGTAAACTGAGTTTTGATAGCATTGTTAGCATTATGTTCATGCTTCTCTTCATATATGTATAAATTTGAAAAATAAATCTTTATTTTAAACGAGCAATTTGTTTATATACATTTTAAACATTCACATTGGTGGGAGAGAGGTATTATTTAAACTGTGTTGCTAACGAACCATTCATGATTTACCAGCAGCATTTAAATGCAGGTTCTCTGCATACTACGGCTAAAGTACAACTCTGTCATTTTATTCTTCATAATGATGAGCCAGTTGAAGTAGCCATGATGATGTCTAAGAAGATAAAGCAGTTGAGACAACAACCCAATCTCCGCTTTGATAGAATTCTATCTATAAACGGAATGATTAATTTGAGTCAAAATGATTAATTATTTGAGCAAAAATAATAAATGTATTTTGAACTTCAATACAACGAGAACATGAATAAACTGACCAATTTCGGCAGTCTGAAGACATCAACTGATAAAGAATTAGCCAAAATGGCTCCGGACACCGCTTGTGCGACCATAACATCTCAATTTGATCAACCGAGGGAATGATAAAGGACATGTTGATTAGAACTATACATTTTTAGTTCCCTGGAGGGTTATTTAAATAAGGCGTGGGTATAAAATTCCCGTTATTTTATGATATAGAGATATAGCACCAGAACTTAGGGCAGAACTCCGTTTAACTCAGATGTCATCTCTACATTTATTACCAGTTACAAAGCCACCTTGCTTCTATCTACAACATTCACCTCTAGGTGTGTTCTCACTCGGTGTCACAAGGTCAACATAAATATGATAAATTGATAAAAAGAGTTTGAAATAATTATTGAAATGAACTAGAGAGAAGAAATTAAATATTTCAGCTTCTGCCATTGAACAATGTATCGTACGAGTCAAAAGCGACAGGAGACGTTCATGAAGAATTTCGAATTTAATGTCATATTTAATATAAACAACTGTTAAGCAAGTTTTTATATTCAAATAAATAATATACCTCTTCTCTTAATTTATATGATCGTCCCTCGTCGCTTTTATATTAGTCATTCTATATACAATTACGAGCGTCATTCTTCGTCGCCTCTGTCACGGTTTGTTTTTTTTTTTGGAATGGCGCCCTCCTATTGGTCGGCTACAATGACGCCACCTTTGCCCCCCCCCCCCCCCCCATCATGCCCCCTCCACTCGCATTTTCGTTTTTGTAACTATTGTGTTGGAGCGGGTCGCTCCTTAAATAAATGCATATATTAGTTAATAACCAAATGGAATCCTCTCTTTCTTTTTCCCAGTAAGAGACGCCTACGGAAGCCAACAGTACATAGACAGATAAAGCACATAGGCTATAGTTATTAACTAACATATGCATTTATTTAAGGCGCCAAATTATAATTGTAACAAATAGTATTTGAATCAAAACATTCAATCGGGTAAAACACGGGCGTTGCCCGGGTCATTCGGCTAGTTTATATCTAACTAGCGGATGTACCCGGCTTCGCCCGGGTTTTACCCTAGTGAAAGTTTACCTAACCAGTACTTGATAAAAATATTTTTCGAGCATACATCCACTTTCTACTTAAATTTTTGATAAAGATAAGCTGTACCCGTTCACACGTTGCTGTGTTTGTACAAAAAGGTAGTACCCGAGTAAAGGTTTGTCTAACAAACATTTGTTAAAACAATTCTCTATAAACTTATAAAAAAATAATAGATATATTTTGATAATTTTAAACTCGTAAATTTGAATATCTCGATAAAGTGAATATTTTTTCCCGGTCCCTTGAAAAATACTCGATAAGTTGAATAAAATCAATATTAATTGGTTCCCTCGGTAATTGGAAGTTAAAGGAATAGTATCTTGCCTTGGAATTGTATCATTATTCTTGTCTCAAATAAATTGCCGTATCATCCTGAATTTTGTCTTTCCTAATTTTCTACATTACAAAAACATCATTTAATCTATTCTCCCAATATATATGTTGTAGATAAATGATAAAATTAACTTTGACTTGTGCGCAATTAATAGGTAGAATATCTTACTTTTGATGAATAATCTTTAAGATAATAAACTTAGTGATAATAAAACTTAGAGATAAAAAAACTTGTTATCATCGTCGCAATGGGGGCGCTGCTTGCGAGTTAAATCTACAAATCTGCAAATAACTCTAAGGATATTCAAGATATTCAAGAAAATATTTTTCAAAAACCTTCCCCGGGATATACCTAATAATATCCTAAAATTTCACAGCGATTGGATGTATGGTTTTTGAATATATAGAGTACAAACATACAGACAGACATTTAATTTCATATATATATAGATTATTCAATGGCTGAAAAGCGCAAATATTTATTAACATACTAAATCGCCAACCTGGACGGTTACATTCTTTGAGGTAAACTCAAGCTCAATTCAATGTAACAGTGTATTTACATTTCAAGTGGATAAATAATTATAAAATATATCTATGCATTTTGTTTTCCTTGTCTGGATGTGTTCATGCGATAAATTGTGAACTTGATTTTTTCTAATATCCAAATTCAAATATATTTCGATAATTATACTAGAAAAATGTCCCTTTCTGCTGACAGACATTTATTAGCCTTATTTAACCAATATATATGTGGTTAGGTATCCTGTCGAATCTCGCTATAGCTGTGATAACCGAGGGTCAAACCATTAGTAACCGAGAGGGATAGTCAGGGCGTGGAGAGTTTTCCAGTACTTCTCTGCACTTTGGAGGACCTTTAACAGTTCTCACAGAGTACAGGCAGTTGTGGTCGAGACAGAGTGGAAAGCTTGGGAATGTCCACAAACAAAAAACGAAGAAACACAGTTGTATTAGGAAAGTTCCGTGAACAGATAGGAGTCGAGCTAAGAGCAAAATGGAGATAGAAGAGTTCTTACTGTTCTACATGGTCGATGAGGTGGACCTGGGTACAACCGACGAGGGCTCACGCTGAGGGTGAAGTGACTATATATTTGGCTAGGGCAGAGGCCTTATATATCTTTTTCGAGTGAGGAGGCATGCGGGAATTTGTACTTTGAGCGGTTGCGAAGGGCTTGGGGCGTCTGCGGTATTCTACACCCAATGACCTTGATGGAACGACCTGCCAAATTCCTCTTTAGGGTTGTTGGAATTCTCTCTCGATTTTAGACGTTTATGAACTTCTTCTCAATATTGCTTTAACTCATCTCTTAATCTATTACATAGTTTTATTTATTCATCCTCGGTTTGTACAAAGTACATTACATATGGTGATGTAATGACACATATCAATCATGCGTATAATTATTTATAGATGTGTTTCTATATACAACATGAAAATATTGTTATAAGTATTATACAATATAGGGTTGTTGGTTTAAATTGCCATATATTCATGGTAATTCAAACCAACAACCTTATATTGTATATAACTTATAACAATATTTTCATGTTGTATAATTGAAACACATCTGTAAAAGATTATACGCATTATTGACATGTGCCATTACATCATCATATGTAATGTACTTTGTACAAACTGAGAATAAATAAATAAAACTCTGTAATAGATTGAGAGTTGAGCTAAAGCAAAAGGTCAAAAACGTCTAAAATCGAGATAGATTCAGAAGCCTCAAAACAACATCTAAAGATAGATAGGATACTGTCAGGACGGCGCCAGTGTAGAATTTCGCCAGACGATCCACGCTCTTGTCGCATCTGCTGAAATGCAATACTTCATTTCTCGGAAAATATATATAAGGTCCCCGTTTTAGCCAAAAATATAGTCACTTCAGCATCTGCGTGGGCCCTCGTCGGTTGTACCCCTGGTCCACCATCGACCATGTAGCCCAGTAAGAACTCTTCTATCTCCATCTTTCGCTCTTTCTCGCTTCTATCTGGAAAGTCTTCTTACCTTCTTCGTTTTGTCATTCTTCGTTTTGGTCATCCTGTCGGCTATAAATGTGGTCAGGTCCTGTTGACTCTTGTAGAATCCTTTCGACTAAAATGTGGTGAGGTATCCAGTCGACTTAAACTATGTTGTGAGTCCGTGGATCGTCTGGCGAAATTCTACACTGGCGCCGTCCTGACAGTTTCCTATCTATCTTTAGATGTTGTTTTGAGACTTCTGAATCTATCTCGATTTTAGACGTTTTTGACCTTTTGCTTCAGCTCAACTCTTAATCTATTACAGAGTTTTATTTATTTATCCTCAATTTGTACAAAGTACATTACATATGATGATGTAATGACACATGTCAATAATGCGTATAATCATTTACAGATGTGTTTCAATTATACAATATGAAAATCTTGTTATAAGTTATATACAATATAGGGTTGTTGGTTTATATTACCATATATTTAACCTAATAAACGAAATTTCTGTATCATCTAAACCACCTGTTCTTCCACAATTCGTGTTGTAAAACGTTACGAAGTCGTTATTTTGAATGGTAATTAATCCCTAACAGCGATTCAAAGGAATAAAAAGGTGGTTAATTACAGATGAGACTTCTATAAATTTGTTGAACTCTTTATTATTATATTTTGTTCAACTTATTTGTTGTACAACTGGCCGAATATTTCCATTATGTAATAATAACAAAAAAAAACAGGTTCGGAATTGAAGCACCACATGTTTTTCTGTCTAAAGTTAATAAGTGAAAATGAACTTCTTTTGCAAAATTTCTGATCTAATCTAAATACTCCCATCATAAAAAAGTTCACTTTGAAGATGGCTTAAGAGAGGATCCTGGGAGAATCGCATGCTCGCGTATGGCGCCTCTGATACATTTGTATAAAATATTTACAATTACAACACACAACACAACAACAAAATGTAGCCATCACTTATACAGTTGGATCCCAATCAACGAAAGGAATTGAGGATGGAATTATCCAACCAATTTACTTATAACTCATAAAACTTAAACTTCATCAGCAGCGCTCATTTTACGAAGCTGAACTTCTAACCATACTTTACGCAGTCTTTGCTTCAAGCTGACATTAGACACTTTCGGCCATATGTAGATCTTGGGCCTTCAAGAACACAAATTATTACTGAAATCATCTACCACTAGCATTATACACCAAATGTTAACTCTACTTGGTCAAAGGCCATAGCGTTATTGCAGGAAATAAACTGGCGGTTTGCGCGGAAAATGCCGAAGTATATTCTTTCCAGACACTATGTTTTATTTATTTGGTTTATCACCCCAATGCAGAAGGTCTATATTTGAAAGGAGAGGTGCTTCTGTTGGCTTCCGTAGGCGTTTCTTACTGGGAAAAAGAAAGAGAGGATTCAATGAAATAATTTAGTAGCGTTTATTAAAACAAAATCATAATAGTGAACAACACATATAACAGAGAGTACCGTCGTCTTCCGGGTATTCCTTCTACTGGGGAGCTCGGATTCTATATTCTGTGCGTTTATAATCTGTTTATCTGTGGCTCTCTGGTCGGGATGGCGCCTACATTCGGCCATTCCTGGATTTCAATCGTCCTCGATTGAACCTTGCGTTGCAGGAACGTCGTGGGTTGCGTCGGGGGGTATCTTCTACTTCTGGCTCCTCGTCCGGACTTTCTTCTGTAGCTGAATCATCTTCTTCACTGTGCCAAGACTTCAGTTGACTGATATGGGCCGTTGTCGTGTAGAACCGTCCACTGGTTCTTTCGCTTAACTGAGTCACTCTATACGTGTCGCTTGGCAGAACCTCGGTAATTATCAAAGGTCCTCGATATTTGGGTTGTGCCTTGGTTGGTTCACCCGTCATTTTGGGTACATGCCTCATCACTACAATTTCTCCTACTTCGAATTGGATTGTACGGCACTTCTTCTTATCGTAGTATGTCTTCATAATTTCTTGTTTATTCTCAATTTGGGTTCTCACACTCTCTTGAATTCTATCCGGCTCGGTCCATGGGTCCACGTCTTCGTCGGCTAATCTTCTAAGTATCCCATCGTGGAATCGAGGGGAATAGCCGTGGAGTGTTTCGAACGGTGTTTTATTCGTCGTCTTGTTCACCGCATTGTTCAGGTCTCGCTCTACCTCCTTGATCTTCAGGTCCCAAACCTTCCGTCGCGGATCCTCGATACTGGTTGCTATAGTGGACAATACTGTTCGGTTCACTCTTTCGACCATCCCGTTCCCTTGCGGATGTTTCGTAGAGTTCAGAGTATGATGTATTCCATTTCCTCGACAGAATTCTTCAAATTGCCTTGAGGTAAAACATGACCCTCTGTCGCTGATGATCTTGTCGGGTAGTCCGAAATCATTCACAAAACTTTTCATTACCTTCAGGACGTTCTGCGTCGATGTATTCCTTACAGGGCTTAATCGGACAAATCTTGTCAGATTATCGACAATCACTAAAAGTTCCTGGTTACCTTTTGTACTTCTCACGAAGGGGCCTACGTGGTCCATGTGTACGATGGAAAACGGTCTCTTGCCTGACTTAATGGGATGTAGGAAGCCTTGTTGTTTTCCACCGGGAACTTTGTTAAATAGACACTCGAGACACATAGCCACATGGCGTCGAACGTACCTCTTCATTGAAGGAAACCAGTACAATTCCTTAATTTTGTTGACAGTCCTATCAGTCGCAAAATGTCCCATTCGATCATGGAATTTGACAACTAAGCTTTTCCTCATACTTTTGGGTATAACATACAGGGCTCGTTCCTCTTCTCCATTTTTCACCATGCGGAAAAGTCTGCCTCCTTTGTAGCTGTAGTCGTTAATTCTATTTTGTTCTCCTACTGTCCTATCACACGGGTCCTTTCGAAAGATCTGGATCAGGTCTCTCAATTCAGGGTCGGAATGCTGAATCATCAAGATTTGTTCTTCCAGTGTGATTGTGAGGCACACTTCAAGGTTTTTCTCCACGATTTCCTCCATCGTGTCTCTAGGGTCGTCGACTGGAGCTCTACTCATTCCGTCTACGTGGGCCATCTTCCCCCCTGGTTTATGTCGAATTTCGAAATCATATTCCTGAATCAGATTGTACCATCGCGCTATCTGAGGATTTGTAGTCTTCTTCGCGTTCATGTAGACCAGTGCTTGGCAGTCTGTAACCACTGTAAACTTGATTCCTACGAGGAACTGACGTAGTCGATCCAAGGTCCACACTATCGCCATCAGCTCCAATTTGCTTGAGTGGTACATCTTCTCGGCCTCTGTTGTCTTCTTGCTCACACAGTAGACCAAGCGCCATTTGCAGTCTTCGTCCATCTGTAGCACCATTCCTGCTAATCCCTCAGCACTCGCATCGCAATGTACTTCTGGCTTGAGTTCAGGGTTGTAATGAGCTAGTACCGGATATTCGACCAGATCCTTTCGTAGTCCTCCAAATGACCTTCGCTGTTCTTCCTTCCATTCAAATTGTGAACCTTTCTTCGTAAGTCTGCTTAGCGGTTCTACTTTCCTCGCGAAGTCCTTTACAAATCGTCTGAAGAAGTTCGTCAGTCCCAGAAAGCGTCGTATGTCGTGGACATTCTTGGGTTCTGGAAATTCTTCTATCGCCTTGATCTTTCTTGGGCCTGGCTTAAGTCCGCCTGTACTGATGACATACCCTAAGAACTCAACTTCCCTCCTTCCGAACTCACATTTGGAGGGTTTCAGTGTCAACTTCGCTGATCTTATTCTTTCGAGGACTTCCCTCAACCTTTCGATCATCTCCCGCCAATCCTTTGCCGGGATAATCACGTCGTCGAGATAGCAGAATGCCTTCTTGTTCAGCAGCGGACCTAGGACAGTGTGCATCAGTCTTTGGAATTCAGCTGGTGCGTTGGCGAGTCCAAAAATCATCCTTTCGAATTGACCTGTATCATCTGGGGTGATGAATGCTGTCTTTAATTTTGCCTTATCGGTCAGTGGTATCTGCAGATATCCATGCGCCAGATCCAGAGTGGTGAAGAATTTCGCATTCCTTAGACCTTCCAGAAGGTCGTCTATCCTTGGTAATGGGAACTTGTCCTTGACTGTTTGAATGTTGAATCTCCTATAATCTACCACCAGACGATGATCTCCAGTTTTCTTCCTCACAAGTAGGACGGGACTAGCGTAGGGTGATCTAGTTTCCGTGACTATTCCATTGTCCTTCCACTCTCTGACAATCTCCCTGATTGCTTCGCGTTCACTTTCAGTCGTCTTATACGGTCTCAGACAGACTGGCTTGCTTCCATCAACCTCCTTAATGTCCATCTTGGTGACATCGGTGCACCCTAATTCCTCCATGCCAAGAGCGAAACAGTCTCTATACTCGTTTACTACATTTAGGATTTCGTGTCTCTCTTTCGAAGTCAGAGAATGATTGACGTTGATGTCCTCAGGCAGTATGGGGCGCTTACGTTTCATTTGGTCTTGTCCTTCCCTCTTCTCTTCATTTTTAGTCTGAAACGAATCCTCTGCAACGTCCAGGTTAACAACAATATCATCAAGGTTCAGTAGTTCAACTCGCCCTACAAATTGGTTCTTCCTTACTCTCAACTTGCCCTTGCCAGCTGAGATGATGGGTACGGTCGTCTTTCCATCGACCACTTCCAATAGGGAATCGACACAGGCGTCATCCACTCCTGTGAACAATACATATCCGTCCTTTACCTCGTCTGTGATTGCACTTGTAAAGTTAATGGAGTCGCTCTCCAACTGAACAGTTTCGGTTGCTCTCAGTTCGATGCGACGCGACTTGATTTCTTCTTGCAGATTAGCAAACGGAAATTCGGATGAATAGCCAATATGCAAGTTTTTACCAATTCTGGCGAAGGATACGTAGGGCAGATCTGTCCATGTTCTTCCAATTAATAGGTCATAGGGTTGGGCATCATCGTTGACAATGAATACAGTGATTTCCCTTCCGACGATGCCATCAATCTCCAGGTCGACTGTCGTCTTCCCAACGGTCCTGGCAGCTGGTGCAGTCTGGTTACCGATGCCGTACAGACTAGTCGAGTCTGGTTCGATGTCGACGCTGATCCTCCTTGCGACCGATTCTCTCATTAGACAACTGCTGCTCCCGGTGTCTATCATTGCCTTCACGGTTTCCTTGTTGTCGATCTTGACATCCTTCAAATATACATCTGGCGGGACAGTCTCCAGTCCTTCGACTTCCAGGTTGGCTACTTTTAGTCCTTCTTTGGGTCTTGTGCAATTCCTTTCCTTGTGTCCCGTTTGACCGCATCCTCGGCATGTCAACGTAGTCCTGGGTGCTGGGCAGTCTCTGGCAATGTGTCCAAACTGATTGCAGTTGAAGCACTTCGGTTCTCCCTTGTCGTTTCTGATCGTACGGTTGACCATTCTCCTCAAGGTGTTAGGGTACGTTTCACTGATTTCGTTCCTTGCAGCGTCTTGACCCGAAACATTCGTTCCTTGTTTAGTCTCTTTAACTTCGCTTTGGTTGGGGAATCTCGCAGATTTCTGCTGAAACGACGGTGGTATGAGGTGTTTCGCATTCCAATGCGGAGGTCCCATCTCGGTGCGAACATTTTCGTACTCGTCCAGTTTATCCGCCAACTCATCTGGGTTGTTTAACTTGGTCCAATCGTCAATGAGATGATTACGCAGCACATTTGGAACTTTTTTCTTTAGCTGGTTAGTGACGGACAAATCCTTTAGGGCGTCGAAATTTTCCACGTTCATTCCTTCGATCCATTCATTGAAATATCCTCGCAATTCGAAAGCTAAGTCTCTCCAGGAACCCTTTTGAGATCTCTCGTGCTTCTCGAATTTTTGTCTGAATTGTTCGGGGCTCAACTTGTACCGTTTTAGGAGCAACCTTTTCACGAACCTATAATCGCCGCTTTGTTCTTCTGTCTCCCGAGCGATTAATTGAGTCATTTCGTAAGGTAGCAATCCTAGGAGGCTGAACGCCCATTGGTCTTCATCCAATCCTAGTCGCTTTGCCTGTCTTTCGAAAAGAATTAGGTAAAAACTCAAATCATTGTCCTTCGGCTCGTACTTGGGCATCAGTTTACGTATCTCGTAATGTGCGTCATTGCTGGTACTTCAAGACGTATCGTTGTTTCCGCGTGTAGTCTGGATGCGCAGCTTCTCAAGCTCGAATTCCATTACCATTTGTTCTTTTCGTTCCCGTTCGATTCGTTCCCGATCCTCGATTCGTTTCCGATCCTCGATTCGTTCCCGCTCCTCGATTCGTTCCCGATCCTCGATCAGAGTCTCCAACAGTTGCTTTGCGAACTCTTCTTCGTAAGATTGGCTATTCAAAATAAGGTGTTTTAAGTCGACGATCCTGCTCTCTGGCGGTACTACCTCGCCGAGTTCATATGCCAACTTGCTCAAATCGCATTTCCTTACTTTCGCTAAATAAGTCATGTTTTTCAAAGGGAAAAATAAACAAAGCAAAAAATTTTAAAATAACCAAATAAAACTGACTAAACCAGATACGTACTGTTTCAATTATTTCTTTAAACGAAATCAACTTTTCTTTAGTAATTTTGAGACAATACTTTTTTTTCTTTTTACCGCGATACTTTGCGATAATACTTTTTATCGAGATGATTTTGCAATAATACTTTTACCGCGATACTTTGCGATAATACTTTTATCGAGATGACTTGCAATAATACTTTTACCGCGATACTTTGCGATAATACTTTTGTCGAGGTGACTTGTAATAATACTTTTACCGCGATACTTTGCGATAATAATTTTAGGAATAGGTAATTAAATTTCGTACATACCATGCAACTCCTCTTACGTTGATAGGTCACCGCGCCACGTCTTTCTCGTTTCCAAATTATTCCAGTGAATCTTCAATTTTCTTCAGGACCATCCCACTTCTGAATTTCTGTTGGCTTCCGTAGGCGTTTCTTACTGGGAAAAAGAAAGAGAGGATTCAATGAAATAATTTAGTAGCGTTTATTAAAACAAAATCATAATAGTGAACAACACATATAACAGAGAGTACCGTCGTCTTCCGGGTATTCCTTCTACTGGGGAGCTCGGATTCTATATTCTGTGCGTTTATAATCTGTTTATCTGTGGCTCTCTGGTCGGGATGGCGCCTACACTTCTTTTAAAACAAAAATCTTATTCTCCCTATAATTTTATGTTGTATATTATTAAACCTTTTGTTAGTTTAAAATAGTCTGAGGAAGAGTTGAGTGAAGTAAAAAGTCTACTACTTTACAAAATATTTATATAATATGATGATAGAGTTACTTTTTGATTCATGAAAAATAATTCCAATTACATCAATAATAAGAAGAAATTTTATGATTTAAAATTTATTAATATTTTTTTCTTATATAATTTATTTTTTTCAGAGAGACCACCCTGTTGAAATTATTTTGAGTGAACAATCATTATATATGAGAGCCTAAATCTTTTGTATTTCTTTCTCACATTAAAATTACAAATATATATTCATTGAAGCATTCAATCTGAAAGGTTAAGCCGAAATATACTTTAAAATATTTGATAAACATAAACAAAGAAATATCATCAGAATTTTTTATTTGATAAATCATTAATCAATTTTGTAGTATTTCTTTTACCACAAATAGTACACTGGTGAAGCTAATAAATAGATAAAATTGGTTAATACATTTTGCACCATGATATTTGAAACTTAAACGTGACTGGAATATATTTGGTTAAAACCTGGACGAAAAATGAAACCAGGAGAATTCATCTAGAGAATGGTCTTTACATCATTTTGAAAAATCAAATTATGAAACATTTGATATGTATGGTAATAGCTGATAAATAACGCAATATTAAAAATGTTTTCACGATTTTGCTTAATTATTTGTATTATTGGCATTGTTACCTCAGGTTCCTGCATGACAAAAAATGTATTGAAAGTGATAAGGCCATGGTTTGTTTAAATTTAATTTTATTTCGCAGATTAAATTTCATTAGTAGTAATACATGAGAGTAACTGTGGTTCCTGGAACGTATCCATAGATCAGCAACGGCGAGTATTTCATTATTTTCTCATCACTTCTTTGAATACGTGAAATATATTCTGTCCAAAGGGGAGGTAGGTAAGTGGCTACATCTGGGAGAGTAAACGGGGCAAGATAGGGAAATAGTAAAATTTATGAATATATGGCTTCATCAGGGAGAGTAGACGGGGCAAGATGGGCAGATAGTAAGGTTTATGAATATATGGCTTCATCAGGGAGAGTAGACGGGGCAAGATGGGGAGATAGTAAGATTTATGAATATACGGCTTCATCAGGGAGAGTAGACGGGACAAGATGGGGAGATAGTGAGATTTATGAATATATGGCTTCATCAGGGAGAGTAGACGGGACAAGATGGGGATATAGTAAGATTTATAAATATATGGCTTCATCAGGGAGAGTAGACGAGGTAAGATGGGGAGATAGTAAGGTTTATGAATATATGGCTTCATCAGGGAGAGTAGACGGGGCAAGATGGGGAGATAGTGAGATTTATGAATATATGGCTTCATCAGGGAGTGTAGATGGGGCAAGATGGGAGATTGTGAGATTTATGAATATATGGCTTCATCAGGGAGAGTAGACGGGGCAAGATGGGGAGATAGTAAGATTTATAAATATATGGCTTCATCAGGCAGAGTAGACGGGGTAAGATGGGGAGATAGTAAGATTTAAGAATATATGGCTTCATCAGGGAGAGTAGACGGGGTAAGATGGGGAGATAGTAAGATTTAAGAATATATGGCTTCATCAGGGAGAGTAGACGGGGTAAGATGGCGAGATAGTAAGATTTATGAATATATGGCTTCATCAGGGAGAGTAGACGGGGTAAGATGGGGAGATAGTAAGATTTAAGAATATATGGCTTCATCAGGGAGAGTAGACGGGGTAAGATGGGGAGATAGTAAGATTTATGAATATATGGCTTCATCAGGGAGAGTAGACGGGGGTAAGATGGGGAGATAGTAAGATTTAAGAATATATGATTTCATTAGGGAGAGTAGACGTGGCAAGATGGGGAGATAGTAAGATTTATGAATATATGGCTTCTTCAGGGAGAGTAGACGGGCAAGATGGGGTGATAGTAAGATTTATGAATTTATGGCTTCATCAGGGAGAGTAGATGGGGTAAGATGGGGAGATAGTGAGATTTATGAATATATGACTTCATGAGGAAGGGTAGATGGGGCAAGATGGGGAGATATTAAGATTTGGGAATAAATGGCTTCATCAGGGAGAGTAGACGGGGTAAGATGGGGAGATAGTAAGATTTATGAATATATGGTTTCATTAGGGAGAGTAGACGGGGCAAGATGGGAAGATAGTAATATTTATGAATATATGGCTTCATCATAGATAACAGATGGAGAAAATGGTGTAAAAGAAAATTGAGCAATATTCGTTTTCTTCATGGAGAGTAGACACGGCGTGCTGTGCTAATAACTCAAAAATATATTTTTGTTTGAAAACAATATGTTGTTCGACGTCTAAAAATTACGCAGAGCTCAACTGTAATAAAATTGTTAAAAAGATCAAATGTTTTCCTAACTTATGGCTTCTTGAAAATAATCAGCGTTTCATTTAGCGTTTTGAAATTTTCATGGTTCAAATCCGCTTTTCTCATATATTAAAATATTTTTCGTTTAAAGAAGCTGTGCTTAGGTCTCGAAAAGATCAGGATGAAAAAATATTTGCTATATTGTTTTAAAATTGATCCGATTTCGTTGCACATTCATGACGCTATCAAAATAATTTGTTATCGATGCATACTTTGTCATGTTTTTAGAATTTATTATAGTATATGTAGCATTTCTTACACCTTAATTATTAACTGGGTTCGGCGCCACTGAGATCAGGTCTTAAAAATGAGAAGTGTTTGGAACCATTTTGCTCACGTTTTTAGAGTAGTCACGATTCCACTCCGCTGTGCTGATTTTAATAGATATTCAGGATTCGACTGCTGCTGTTATCATGTCTTAAAGATATTCAGGATTCGACTGCTGCTGTACTCACGTCTTATAGATATTCAGGATTCGGCTGCTGCTGTGCTCACGTCTTAAAGATATTCAGGGTTCTAAGCCGCTGCCCTCACGTCTCAAAGATATTCTGGGTTCGCCGCCGCTGTGCTCACGTCTTAAAGCTATTCAGGGTTCTAAGCCGCTGCCCTCACGTCTTAAAGATATTCTGGGTTCGACGCCGCTGTGCTCACGTCTTAAAGATATTCTGGGTTTGCCTGCTGCTGTGCTCACGTATTAAAGATATTCAGAGTTCGATTGCTGCTGTGATCACGTATTAAAGATATTCAGAGTTCGACTGCTATTTGCTCACGTCTTAAAGATATTCAGGGTTCGACGTAGCTGTGCCAACGTCTTAGAAATATTTTGGGGTTCGACCTAGCTGTGCCAACGTCTTCGAAATATTCGGTTCAACGTAGCTGTGCCAACGTCTTAGAAATATTCGAAGGTTCGACGTAGCTGCGCCAACGTCTTAGAAATATTCTAAGGTTCGACGTAGCCGTGCCAACGTCTTAGAAATATTCGAAGGTTCGCCGTAGTTGCGCCAACGTCTTAGAAGTATTTGGGAATTTGAGGTAGCTGTACCAACGTCTTAGAAATATTCAGGGGTTCGAAGTAGCTGTGCCAACGTCTTAGAAATATTCGGGGCTTCGACATAGCTGTGCTAATGTCTTAGAAATTTTCGGGGGTTCGACATAGCTGTGCCAACATCATAGAAATATTAGGGGGTTCGACGTATCCGTACCAACGTCTTAAAAATACTTGGGGTTCGACGTAGCTGTGCTAACATTTAAAAAATACTTGGGGTTCGATGTAGCTGTGTCACCATCTTAGAAATATTTGGGGGTTCGACATAGCTGTACCAACGTCTTAAAAATACTTGGGGTTCGACATAGCTGTGCCAACGTCTTAGAAATATTAGGGGGTTCGACGTAGCTGTGCTAACGTCTCAAAAATACTTGGGGTTCGACGTAGCTGTGCTAACATCTTAAAAATACTTGGGGTTCGATGTAGCTGTGTCTCCATCTTAGAAATATTTGGGGGTTCGACGTAGCTGTACCAACGTCTTAAAAATACTTGGCGTTCGACGTAGCTGTGCCAACGTCTTCGAAATATTAGGGGTTCGACGTAGCTGTGCTACCGTCTAAAAAATACTTGGGGTTTTGACGTAACGGTGCCAAAGTCTTAAAAATACTTGGGGTATCGACGTAGCGGTGCCAATGACTTAAAAATATTTGGGGTTCAACGTAGCTGTGCCAACGTCTTAAACATCTTGAGTTCGATGCCTCAGTGTTGACATCAATGTTGATGTCATAATGATGACATCTTGAAAATATTTTTGGTTTGACGTAACTTTGTTGACGTCCCAAAAAAGAAACAATTCTACTCCGGTAGCCTGGAGTATTAAAAATATATAACAGAGTTCTACTCCACTTTGCTGGAGTATCAAAAATGATAAAAATCGCTGCTCTGACCTGTCAAGAAGGTCTAGTACAGCGTAAGGTCCATTGGTTGAAGAACCCAAGTGGCCGACGCACAGAACAACGCCAACAGTTCTCTCCATTTTCTGCCGGCTTTGCCCATTGTGCGACAGCGTCAACATAACTCCCCAGTTGGCTGCCCCTGTTCACACAACAATATAAAGCCTTATTAAAACTATTAGACATTATATTCAGAAACAAATATCAAAGTTAATTTTTTTAATAATGAATTAGACCAAGATTATGAACTTTTATAGTTTTTCATATAATAGAGATAAAAGTAGCTTAAATAAATTATATAAATTATGAATAAAGATAGCATAGTTTTATACATGACCTTTTATGAAATATTAAGCTATCAATCACAATATTGTCAGTTTAGTATTATTACCTGTGGTAGTATTCCTATATATTATTTTTTCTGTTAAAATAAACGATAGTCAAAATCTATTGAATAATATTTAAATTTTATACCCAATTATTTTTTTTTATTTGTACTCCCTGAACTTTACAAACAATTAAAAAATTATTAGGCCTGAAATATATTCGACAGTTTCTTAATGAACATTAATGGTAGAAAAAATTGCTTATTTGAACTTTTAAAAATATTTGATGGTTTGATGTCCATGTCCTTATATCTTATGCAAAATTCTGGGGTGTTCAGATATGCTCAAATGACTCAAAATGATATTAATCAGTGTCTTAATATCTTTAAATTGAATAGGCATGGCTTCTCTATGTTGATTTCTTTAAAATAACAACTGCTCTACTGGAGTATAAATAATTATAAGGATTCGCTGTGCCTACCTTCCACGGTGGCCTGGTCCAGTGTGTGGATGTACAAAGCGGCCGCCCCACAGAACAACACATCTCGTCATTCTTCGCCTGCTCCCTGCTACATTATAAAATATTCAGTCATACATGAATTATAATTAGAGTTAATTAGAAACTCACCTGCCAGTAACTTGGCAGCTGCTCCAGGAAGTCTCCAGTGACGACGGCAGTGTGGAGATGTTATGTTGTGTGTTGTTTCAGTGGAAGCGTGCCGTTGTACCTAACACTGTGTAGTGGGGCCCTAGATGACGGATGGGACAGAGCCCGTTGACCGTCCCGCAACATCTCTGCTGAGGGAGGGGCAACGGAACACTGCCACCATCCGGGAGGGTGTGAGGGTGGACGTGTACTTATAGTACGTGGGCTGGCGAGTGGGGGTGTGGAGTGTTGTTAACGACCCGCCCAATATGGCACTGGGAGCGTAGACACTCGTGTAACAGAACCCCGGCTCGTAAAACTGGGGGTCTATGGCTCTGAATGGTGTCAGTGGGGAGCCGGGGGTGGGGGGTGTGGTGTATGTAACCGTCCCTCCCCCCTTCTCCCTGTAACCATGGAAACCACACCGTCAGTACTTATACACACTTCAATGAAATAATACTAGCAAGTTACTATTTATATTCTATTTTACAAATACTTTTCATCCTAGTGTGTTGTAAAATAACCTTCAAAGATGCCTTATTCAACATTTAAAACTAATTTCTTTCTCAAAAACACTCTAATGTTAAAAGCGATCCAGTAAGTTACAGGCCATCTCTCTACTACCTAAAATTTCCTCAAAAATATTCAAAAGAATAATATTAAGATGATTGAGAAAAGCTCTCGAGGATGAAAGTCCACTCAAACCTAAAATGTGAATACCATCTTAGACATTCTCATCATTATTCCAGCTAGAGATTGTCATTCAAAATGATGAAATATGCAATTGAACTAAGACAAATAAATTGTGCTATTTTATTTTTTACATATCAAAAATATTCATCATAGTCAGACACGAGACCCTTCTTCATATAAGGTTAACAAAAACTTCATTGAGTTATAAGATATTATCCACGGCTGTGTTCACATCTTAAAAATATTCAGGGTTTGACACCAGTTTTCACGTCTTAAATATGTTAACAAAAACTTTATATAGAGATATCAAATAATTTCAGGAACCAATAATGTTGTTAGCAGTCCATAATCTCCTAGATAGGATTCCTTAAGGTTCAGGTAAAGGCCGTCCTTTTTGACAAATATTCCGATAACTTCTCTTACATTGAAGACACTTATTTCACAATTGGTTAACAACACGGCAATTTTATTCTTGACTGACACTCCAAGACACCTCCAACTTCCCAATGACTTGATGCGAAATTGGCGCGCTACACCAAACTTCAAATTAAAACAGTAGAAATAAAAAGCACCTGGATCAAGTATTTTCTCCGAAAAGAAATTAGATGGAAAGAAAATGTTGAAATATCTAATACCCTTCATTTTATCAATCTTAAATCTAACAAAGTAGCACATGTTGAATTACCCTATTGCCAGGAAAGAAGAGCAAACCTTTTTAAATTGCACACACAAGAGAACAATTTGAATACAAATATTAATATTGATTTCATCTCTGGCTAACCGATTTGATTACAGAATCCAGAAACAAATTCAGAATGTTGAAATCATCCAAAAGTTGGGAGAATGATCTCAAGAACATAAACATCAGCGAATATGTATTAAACGATCCTTTATAGAATAAAAACTGGAAAACGCTACCTTCAAATAATCCTTTACCTCAAAATATGATATAAATAATAACAACATTAAACTGAAGCGGATTCTCTATCCAATAAGTTCAAAAATGAAATGTCAAAAAGGAAAAATTCTTTTAATCCTCAAAGGGCCTGGAAAATAAATTTTACAAAGTCATTAACAAATTTTACAAGGACCAAAGTTGATGAATATAGAGATACTACTCCCTTTAATATTTATATGAAAAATAGACACTTCGGCCAGTTGGAGTTTTTTATTTTCTCAACGTTTCGACAAATATCTTTTGTCTTCGTCAGGAGAAGTAAATAAAAATAAACATTTGGCAAGGCGTTAAAAATTGTTTTGAAACGTTTTGAAAGGTTTGTCGAAACGTTGAGAAAATAAAAAACTCCAACTGGCCGAAGTGTCTATTTTTCATATAAATATGAATGCCGGCCAGGCAGCCTCCCTTTAATATGTTTGAGAATTGTTAAATACATATTGTAAAACCATCACTGTAAAATGATTATATGGGTTGTCTTTTTTTCTGAGATCGGTATAGCTAATAAAATTATTTTGAACCAAAATACTTCAAAAAACAATTTGCATCATACTTAAATGTATATGTGTTTGGCCTTACTTTATAAATTAAGCAAGAGTATAAAAGGCAATAAAAATAAATAAAATCATCAGTGTTCAGTTGGTATTTTCACCCGATGTATAGCAGTATGCGTTGGTAACATTCAGTTATACAAGTAATGGATGTAATTTCATTTTTTTACCAATCTTAACTTCCTCTTATCTACTGTTAAACTGTGCTATAGGAAGTTTGTGTAATGTTAGGAATGTGTGGTGGGTGTACAGTGTACTGGTTGCAATGTTGTTGAGTGAGTAGGTCGCATTCCTGGGGAACAGCCGTGGAAGAGATTGTGCTAGTACTTTGTGGTGTAGGCTAGAGCAGCAGACCTTTGAAGTGAGAAGATATTCAGTGAGATCAGAGCTTTCGTTGAAGTTTTAAGAGAATTGTTACATGAGTGATAAATAACAAATGAAAAATCCAATTTAGATATTGTGAGATAGGAGAATGTATTTATCTGCAGGGGCCATATGCTAAGTGAGGTGAATGACTAATAAACGAATCTTGGAGAGTTGTTGTTAAACATGTCAGTTTCAGAGATTATTAAAATAAAAGCGCCATTTATCCTCTACTGTCTCCTTAAATCTTTTACTGCTTCAACCAGGGTTTTTTATAACACAAGAATGTTAATGATACAATATCGTGGTTGTGTAAAATACAATATGTTAATATTATTAGACGAATAGCCATGACACAATCGCAATTTTAGCCTGAATGTGATTTTACCCATACCTATGTAGAAAATTAACGCCTTCTCTTTGCGGAGGATGAACAACTTCTAAGAGCGCTAAGTCAAGAAGGGGCCAAGCAAAGACCTAGGTAATTTTCTAACCCCATCTTTTAATACTTTTCAAGTTGGAAGCGGTTTATAAAAGCGTATGAACCTACTATTAGGTCAGTCGTATATAGATGAGTAAGGTAAAGGAAGCACTGCCTTCTATATTTTTACAAAATTTCTTAATGAAATCTTCAACTGGGAACTAAGGGAAAATCTTATTACCAGACTATCACTACATAGATTTCTTCAATTCAGGCACGTTGTAATTTTGATTTTAAAATGGAGGTTCATAAATAAAAATTGTAATTTATTTTATTAATCTATATATATATATATAAATGAATGTGTGTCTGTCTGTACTCGATATATTCAAAAACCATATATCCAATCGCCGTGAAAATTTGGGAAATTATTAAGTATATTCCCAGGAAGGTTTTTGGAAAATCTTTTTAAAATTAAGAGTTGAGGTTCTAGCACTACTAAGATAAAATTCACCATCAATAATCAAATAACATTCATTTCATGATGATATTTAATAATTACTGAATTATTGTTCCATTTAAATTCGTTTACAATATTGTTTAATATCATAAGTGAAAAAGCATGTTTTTTCTACCATCAACTATGTATATCTATGTTTTGTACATATGTTATATTCAAATAACATATATATAGGGATAATTTTATTGTTAATTTTCATTTTTAGGTATTGAATAAATTTGATCATTTAAAATTATGTTTGAGGTATCAAAACTGCCTTTTTGTTTCAACACAGCAACGTGTGAACAGCTAGGTGGAGCAAAGTATCAAACATAGTTATCTTGACAAGTATAGATTCAGTAGGGATTGGATGTTTGCTAGAATCGTTTTTAAAAATGTTGGTTAGAAAAACTTTTACTTGGGTAAAAACCAGGCGAAACCGGGTACATTCGTTAGTTAATTAATAAAACACAAAGTATAAGGGGTTATGTATGGAATAGCATATTAGGTCAATGGTCAAATGGACAGCCCAGAAAACTATTCAAATAATGCATGAGTCATTTCCTTGTTTCAGTTTTTTTCTGTTCTGAGGATCAGATTTGGTTGATTAGATCATGTAATAAAACCAATTTTCAACTTTTTATTTGGAGTTTTTTTTTTGGAATCGTGAGTATAGAGAGATCAGCCACAAATAGAGGTTAATGATTGAGCGCTGTGACAACGAAATTGAACGACAGATAATTAGAAATTATTAATTTATGCTTATAGAGTTTATTATATCTATATTAGCAATATATATCAGATAAAAACACCATAATGAAACGATTAAATATTTTGTGAAAATATTGAATATTTATAGTTCCAAAATTTGATATTAGCGCTCCAAAGCCACGGAATTAGCTGAGGGATTCAGAAACAGATTGGCATCATTTGGAATTTGATTATGAAGGTTTTATATAAGATTTTATAAAAGTATAGAATGAGTTTATCATTGCTTATTATCAGCGAAAATATATTTTAGAAATGACATCTTTGGATAAATTTCAGCTTGGTGACTTTATATTTTCAATAAAGTTGGCACTTACTTCCTGCCCTTCTTTTTCTTAAAACATTTAAAAAACTTAAAGCATCCCATCTTGTCGTTGATTACTCAGTTAGCTTCGATCACTTGTTCGATATCGCTTATTTGTGGCGTTGCGAGGATCCAACAAATAACTTGTGAGACGCCATTTAATATTTTTTATTATTTTATTAGAATATATGGTCAATATATACATTGAGAACATTATAACGAATTTTAGCTAGAAATCTGAGATCTTGATGGATCCACTGCTATCGATTCTATTAAGGATTTATTCGTCAAAACTTGACAATTGTATTTCTCTCTGATAATGCCATGATTTGAATTCAACTTTATTATCTTTTCTTCTTCTATTTCTTATCAGCACTCAATCATATTAGGGTATCAAGCTCGAAATTTCTGAGGGTGCCTGCTGGGAATACATTATTCTTTAATTATAGATTATATTGGCTTCATATCTGGAGTGAAAACTAACGAATATCAAAAACCCTCTCGGAAATCACTCCTTACATTGAAGCACCTAGTCTTTCACGCCATTAAAGTCGGTTTAACATACTAAATCGCCAACCTGGACGGTTACATTCATTGAGGCAAACTCAAGCTTCACTCAAAGTAACAGTGTATTTATATTTGAAGTGGCTAAATAATTATAAGAGATATCTTTGCATTTTCCCCTTGCACGGATGTGTTTATGCGATAAATTGTGAACTTTGTCTTTTTTTTCTAATATTCAAATTCTAATATATTTTGAAATAATTATACTAGAAGAATGCCCCGTTCTACTGACATTCATTAGCCTTATTAAACCAATATAAATACACTCTAATAAACGATATTTCATTATGACATAAACCGCCTGTTCTTCCACGATTCATGTTGTAAAACGTTGCAAAGTCGTTATTTTGAACGGTAAATAATCCGAGTATGTAATGACCAGCCAAAATTAACAGTATCCTTGAAGATGAAAAAACATTTGGTGGTCAATTACAGATGAGATTTCTATAAATTCGTTGAACTCTAAATTATTATATTTTGTTCAACTGACTTGTTGTGCAACTGTCCAATATGTCCATTGTATAATAATAATAATAATAATAAACGATTCGTAATTGAAGCACCATATGGTTTTCTGTTTGAAGTTAATAAGTGAAAGGGAACTTCTTTTGCGTAAAATTGAATCAAATCCTCTTGCTCTGGAGGCTCTGTTGTCTAAGACGACAAATAATAAATCCAATACATTGGCCATGCACAAGTTTTACAGGGCTGAAAAAGAGAAGAAACATTGAGAAAAGAGAGCCGTATGTAAATATATATGTAAATGAACGATAACCTGTAAATGATTCTGATATTTTATGAGAAATTATGCACCTATAAGAATCCCGTAAAGAGTATAGGTCCTCATTTAAAGGCTTGTTGTTGCTTTGTTGTTATTGTATTTTATTTTTTACTTGAGACCACATGGATGTCGGATACTCGGAATATAATATCGTATTCAGAACCTTTTTGACCCCAAAAGCAATTTTATACTCTATACCTAATTGAACATGCAAGAAGTAGAAAAATCTCAAAATATTCCCTTCATAAAAAAGTTCACTTTGAAGATGGCTTAAGAGAGATGGCTGCGTGAATCACGCGCTCGCGCATTGCGCCTCTGAAATACACACACACATCTGTATATATTATTTAACAAATAAAAACACTACAAAAATGTGGCCACCACTTATGTATGGATCACAATCGACAAAAGGAATTGAGGATGGAATTATCCTAACACTTCCCTAACAGAGCCCATACAACTTAAACTTCACCAGGAATGTTCAGTCTACGAAGATAAACTTCTAGCCATACTTTACCCAACAAAGTTTACCCAATTTGAATACCTCGTTTTTGCTTCAAATTTCAATTTGACTCTTTCGGTCATATGTAGATCTTGGTTCCCAAGAAAACAATTTATTAGTGAAATCATCTACAATTATCTTTATTCACCAAATTTTAACTCTGCTGGGTTCCACAGCGGTATTCCACGATATCAATTGAGGTCAAAGAGTCAAAAGCCGAAGTATATTCTAACCCGCCACTATGTTTTATGTATTTAGTTTATCACCCAAATTTATAAGGTATATGTTTTGAAATGAGAGGTGCCTATTTTAATACAAGATTTTCAATATCCCGTAATTTCCATGCTATACATATAGTAACATCTTCCTATATGACTATTTCGACTGTAGACTGATCCATTGCTGTATTGTAAACAAGGCCAGAGCGGGTAGCCATAAAATAATTTCATTTCAATAACAAAAGTATTTCCAATTTCACCATAAGATTCTAAAACAACTGAGAGATATATAAACAAACTATTTACAAATACAATGCTTAATTAGCACAATGATGACGCGACATTGATGTTGATTCACAGAGTAAACCACACAGATTATTCTGTGAAAATATATATGGAACCTTTTGTTTTTTTCAAATAATCTGAAGAAGACTTGAATGTAGCCCAAAGTTTCTACTCTACAAAATGTTTAAATCATATGACGATAGAGTTTCTTTTTGATTCATGAATGAGAAGAAGTTATTTTATGATATAAAATCAGGCTTCATCAGGGAGAGTAAACGGGGCAAGATGGGGAGATAGTAAGATTTATGAATATATGGCTTCATCAGGGAGAGTAGAAGGGGCAAGATGGGGAGATAGCAAGATTTATAAATATATGGCTTCATCAGGGAGAGTAGATTGGGCAAGATGGGGAGATAGTAAGATTTATAAATATATGGCTTCATCAGGGAGAGTAGACGGGGCAAGATGGGGAGATAGTAAGATTTTTGAATATATAGCTTCATCAGGGAGAGTAGACGCGGCAAGATGGGGAGATAGTATGATTTATGAATATATGGCTTCATCAGGGAGAGTAGACGGGGCAAGATGGGAGATGGTAAGATTTATGAATATATGGCTTCATCAGGGAGAGTAGACGGGGCAAAATGGGCAGATAGTAAGATTTGTGAATATATGGCTTCATCAGGGAGAGTAGACGGGGCAAGATGGGGAGATAGTAAGATTTATGAATATACGGCTTCATCAGGGAGAGTAGACGGGGTAAGTTGGAGTGATAGTAAGATTTTGAATATATGGCTTCATCAGGGAGAGTAGACGGGCAAGATGGGGTGATAGTAATATTTATGAATATATAGCTTCATCATAGATAACAGATGGAGAAAATGGTTTTAAAGAAAATTGAGCAATATTCGTTTTCTTCATGGAGAGTAGACACGGCGTGTGTGTGCTGTGCTAATAACTTAAAAACATATTTTTGTTTGAAAAAAATATGTTGTTTGACGTCTAAAAATTACGCAGAGCTCAACTGCAATAAAATTGTTTGAAAAATCAAATGTTTTCCTAACTTGTGGCTTCTTGAAAATAATCAACGTTTCATTTAGCGTTTTGAAATATTCATGGTTCAAATCCGCTTTTATCATATATTAAAATATTCTTCGTTTAAAGAAGCTGGGCTTAGGTCTCGAAAAGATCAGGATGGAAAAATATTTGCTCTATTGTTTTAAAATTGATCCGATTTCGTTGCACATTCATGACGCAATCAAAATAATTTGGTATTGATGCATACTTTGTCATGTTTTTTAGAATTTCTCATAGTATATGTAGCATTTCTTACACCTTAATTATTAACTGGGTTCGGCGCCACTGAGATCAGGTCTGAAAAATGAAAAGTGTTTGGAACCATTTTGCTCACGTTTTTAGAGTAGTCACGATACCACTCCGCTGTGCTGATTTTAATAGATATTCAGGATTCGACTGCAGCTGTTATCATGTCTTAAAGATATTCAGGATTCGACTGCTGCTGTTATCATGTCTTAAATATATTCAGGATTCGACTGCTGCTGTACTCACGTCTTATAGATATTCAGGATTCGGCTGCTGCTGTGCTCACGTCTTAAAGATATTCAGGGTTCTAAGCCGCTGCCCTCACGTCTTAAAGATATTCTGGGTTCGACGCCGCTGTGCTCACGTCTTAAAGATATTCTGGGTTCGACTGCTGCTGTGCTCACGTCTTAAAGATATTCAGGGTTCTAAGCCGCTGCCCTCACGTCTTAAAGATATTCAGGGTACTAAGCCGCTGCCCTCACATCTTAAAGATATTCAGGGTTCGACGTAGCTGTGCCAACGTCTTAGAAATATATTTTGGGGTTCGACCTAGCTGTGTCAACGTCTTCGAAATATTCGGTTCAACGTAGCTGTGCCAACGTCTTAGAAATATTCGAAGGTTCGACGTAGCTGCGCCAACGTCTTAGAAATATTCTAAGGTTCGACGTAGCCGTGCCAACGTCTTAGAAATATTCGAAGGTTCGAAGTAGCTGCGCCAACGTCTTAGAAGTATTTGGGGGTTTGGGGTAGCTGTACCAACGTCTTAGAAATATTCAGGGGTTCGAAGTAGCTGTGCCAACGTCTTAGAAATATTCGGGGGTTCGACATAGCTGTGCCAACGTCTTAGAAATTTTCGGGGGTTCGACATAGCTGTGCCAACATCATAGAAATATTTGGGGGTTCGATGTATCCGTACCAACATCTTAAAAATACTTGGGGTTTGACGTAGCTGTGCCAACGTCTAAGAAATATTAGGGGGTTCGACGTAGCTGTGTCAACGTCTCAAAAATACTTGGGGTTCGACGTAGCTGTGCTGACATCTTAAAAATACTTGGGGTTCGATGTAGCTGTGTCACCATCTTAGAAATATTTGGGGGTTCGACGTAGCTGTACCAACGTCTTAAAAATACTTGGGGTTCGACATAGCTGTGCCAACGTCTTAGAAATATTAGGGGGTTCGACGTAGCTGTGCTAACGTCTCAAAAATACTTGGGGTTCGACGTAGCTGTGCTAACATCTTAAAAATACTTGGGGTTCGATGTAGCTGTGTCACCATCTTAGAAATATTTGGGGGTACGACGTAGCTGTACCAACGTCTTAAAAATACTTGGGGTTCGACGTAGCTGTGCCAATGTCTTAGAAATATTAGTGGTTCGACGTAGCTGTGCCAACGTCTAAGAAATATTAGGGGGTTCGACGTAGCTGTGTCAACGTCTCAAAAATACTTGGGGTTCGACGTAGCTGTGCTGACATCTTAAAAATACTTGGGGTTCGATGTAGCTGTGTCACCATCTTAGAAATATTTGGGGGTTCGACGTAGCTGTACCAACGTCTTAAAAATACTTGGGGTTCGACGTAGCTGTGCCAATGTCTTAGAAATATTAGTGGTTCGACGTAGCTGTGCTAACGTCTAAAAAATACTTGGGGTTTTGACGTAGCGGTGCCAACGTCTTTAAAATACTTGGGGCTTCGACATAGCGGTGCCAATGACCTAAAAATATTTGGGGTTCAACGTAGCTGTGCCAACGTCTTAAACATCTTGAGTTCGATGCTTCAGTGTTGACATCAATGCTGATGTCATAATGATGACATCTTGAAAATATTTTTGGTTTGACGTAGCTTTGTTGACGTCCCAAAAAAGAAACAATTCTTCTCCGGTAGCCTGGAGTATTAAAAATTAATAACAGAGTTCTACTCCACTTTGCTGGAGTATCAAAAATGATAAAAATCGCTGTTCTGACCTGTAAAGAAGGTCTAGTACAGCGTAAGGTCCATTGGTTGAAGAACCCAAGTGGCCGACGCACAGAACAACGCCAACAGTTCTCTCCATTTTCTGCCGGCTTTGCCCATTGTGCGACAGCGTCAACATAACTCCCCAGTTGGCTGCCCCTGTTCACACAACAATATAAAGCCTTATTAAAACTATTAGACATTATATTCAGAAACAAATATCAAAGTTAATTTTTTTAATAATGAATTAGACCAACATTATGAACTTTTATAGTTTTTCATATAATAGAGATAAAAGTAGCTTAAATAAATTATATAAATTATGAATAAAGATAGCATAGTTTTATACATGACCTCTTATGAAATATCAAGCTATCAATCACAAAATTGTCAGTTTAGTATTAATACCTGTGGTAGTATTCCTATATATTATTTTTTCTGTTAAAATAAACGATAATCAAAATCTATTGAATAATATTTAAATTTTATACCCAATTTTTTTTTTTATTTGTACTCCCTGAACTTTTCAAACAATTAAAAAATTATTAGGCCTGAAATATATTTGACAGTTTCTTTGTTAACGTTAATGCCATAAAATATGCTTAGTTGATGTCCTAAAAATAATTGATGGTTTGATGTCCATGTCCTTATATCTTATGCAAAATTCTGGGGTGTTCAGATATGCTCAAATGACTCAATTTTATATGATTCAGTGTGTTAGTATATTGAAAACGAATAGGATTGGCTTCTATATACTGATATCTTTAAAAAACAAATGCTGGATGGAGTATAAAAAATTATAAAGATTCGCTGTGCCTACCTTCCACGGTGGCCTGGTCCAGTGTGTGTGGGTACAGAGCGGCCGCCCCACATAACAACACATCTCTCCATTTTTGCCTACTCCCTGGTGGTTGCTCCTGCTACATTATAAAATATTCAGTCATACATGAATTATAATTAGATTTAATTAGAAACTCACCTGCCAGTAACTTGGCAGCTGCTCCAGGAAGACTCCAGTGACGACAGCAGTGTGGAGATGTTATGTTGTGTGTTGTTTCAGTGGAAGCGTGCCGTTGTACCTAACACTGTGTAGTGGGGCCCTAGATGACGGATGGGATAGAGCCCGTTGACCGTCCCGCAACATCTCTGCTGAGGGAGGGGCAACGGAACACTGCCACCATCCGGGAGTGTGTGAGGGTGGACGTGTACTTATAGTACGTGGGCTGGCGAGTGGGGGTGTGGAGTGTTGTTAACGACCCACCCAATATGGTACTGGGAGCGTAGACACTCGTGTAACAGAACCCCGGCTCGTAAAACTGGGGGTCTATGGCTCTGAATGGTGTCAGTGGGGAGCCGGGGGTGGGGGGTGTGGTGTATGTAACCGTCCCTCCCCCCTTCTCCCTGTAACCATGGAAACCACACCGTCAGTACTTATACACACTTCAATGAAATAATACTAGCAAGTTACTATTTATATTCTATTTTACAAATACTTTTCATCCTAGTGTGTTGTAAAATAACCTTCAAAGATGCCTTATTCAACATTCAAAACTAATTTCTTTCTCAAAAACTCTAATGTTAAAAGCGATCCAGTAAGTTACAGGCCATCTCTCTACTACCTAAAATTTCCTCAAAAATATTCAAAAGAATAATATTAAGATGATTGAGAAAAGCTCTCGAGGATGAAAGTTCACTCAAACCTAAAATGTGAATACCATCTTAGACATTCTCATCATTATACCAGCTAGAGATTGTCATTGAAAATGATGAAATATGTAATTGAACTAAGACAAATAAATTGCGCTATTTTATTTTTTACATATCAAAAATATTCATCATAGTCTGACACGAGACCCTTCTTCATAAAATGTTAACAAAAACTTCATTGAGTTATAAGATATTATCCACGGCTGTGTTCACATCTTAAAAATATTCAGGGTTTGACACCAGTTTTCACGTCTTAAATATGTTAACAAAAACTTTATATAGAGATATCAAAGAATTTCAGGAACCAATAATGTTGTTAGCAGTCCATAATCTCCTAGATAAGATTCCTTAAGGTTCAGGTAAAGGCCGTCCTTTTTGACAAATATTCCGATAACTTCTCTTACATTGAAGACACTTATTTCACAATTGGTTAACAACACGGCAATTTTATTCTTGACTGACACTCCAAGACACCTCCAACTTCCCAATGACATGGTGCGAAATTGGCGCGCCACACCAAACTTCAAATTAAAACAGTTGAAATAAAAAGCACCTGGATCAAGTATTTTCTCCGAAAAGAAATTAGATGGAAAGAAAATGTTGAAATATCTAATACACTTCATTTTATCAATCTTAAATCTAACAAAGTAGCACATGTTGAATTACCCTATTGGCAGGAAAGAAGAGCAAACCTTTTTAAATTGCACACACAAGAGAACAATTTGAATACAAATATTAATATTGATTTCATCTTTGGCCAATCGATTGATTACAGCATCCAGAAACAAATTCAGAATATTGGAATCATCCTTGAGTCGGTAGAATGATCTCAAGAACACAAACATCAGCGAATAGGTATTAATATAGAATAATATAGAATAAAAACTGGAAAACGCTACCTTCAAATAATTCTTTAACTGAAAATATGAGTTACATAAAAATAACATTAAACTGAAGCGGATTC
Organism: Cordylochernes scorpioides; assembly: GCA_030710605.1. NCBI lineage: Eukaryota > Metazoa > Arthropoda > Arachnida > Pseudoscorpiones > Chernetidae > Cordylochernes > Cordylochernes scorpioides. The sequence goes on from CP092874.1 coordinate 920,119, forward strand.
TCTATCAAATGAGTTATAAAGTGAAATATCAAAAAGGAAATTCCTTTCAATCCTCAAAAGGCCTGTAAATGAATTCTCCAAAGTTATAAACAAATTTTCCAAGGACCAAAGATGATGAATATAGAGAAACTCTGCCCTTTAATATGTTTGAGAATTGTTTAACACTTATTTATAAACCATTACTGTAAAAATTATTATATGGATTGTCTTTTTTTCTGAGATCAGTGTAGCTAATAAAGTTATTTTAAACCAGAATACTTCAAAATACAAACTGCATCATACTTAAATGTATATGTGTTTGGCCTTACTTATAAATTAAGCAAGAGTATAAAAGACAATTTAAAAAATAAAACATCAGTGTTCAGTTGGTATTTTCACCCGTTGTATAGCAGTATGCGCTAGTAACATTCACTTATACAATTAAGAGATGTTATATCATTTTTTTACCAATCTTAACTTCCTCTTATCTACTGTTCAACTGTGTTATAGGAAATTTGTTTAATGTTAGGAATGGGTGGTGGATGTATTGTACACTGGTTGTGTGGTTGTTGAGTGAGTAGGTCCCAGTCCTGGGGAACAGCCGTGTAGAGATTGTGCTGGTGTTGTGTGATGTAGGTTACAGCAGCAGACTTCTAAAGTAAGAAGATCTTCAGTGAGATCAGAGCTGATGTCGAAGTTTTAAGAGAACTGTTACATGAGTGATAAACAACTAATACCCAACCCAATTTACATATTGTGATATATCAGAATGTATTTATCTGCTGGAGTCATATACTAAGTGAAGTGATTGAATGTTAAAAGAATCTTGGCAAGTTGTTGTTCCAAATGTCACAGAGTTTCAGAGATTATATAATAAAACGTCATTTCCCTTCTACTATCTCCTTGATTGCCATTACTTCCTTATCCCGGTATTTTATAATACAATAATGTTGGTGATAGATTGTCGTGGTTTGGTAAATTACAATATGTTAATATTATTAGACCAATAGCCATGACACAATCTCAATTTTAGCCTGAATGTGATTTTACCCATAGGTATGTAGGAAAATGACGTCTCTGTTGCGGAGGATGAACAACATCTAAGAGCGCTAAGTCAAGAAGGAGCAAGGAAAGACCGAGAAAAATATCCAACTCCATGTTTCTATACTCTTCGAATTGGGAGCGGTTTCTAAAAGAGTATGAACTTACTATTCGGTCAGCCACGCAAGGAAACCACTGCATTTTACTTTTACAAAAATCAGCAATGAAATCTTCAACTGTGAACCAAGGAAACATCTTAATACCAGATTATCACTATATATAGATTGCTCCAATTCAAACAAGTTTTAATTTTGACTTAAATAAGCAGGTTCCTAAATACAAAATGGTAACTTCTTTATTAATTCATGTAATAAAAGTACAAGACTATGTATGGAATAGCGTATTGGATCAATGGTCATATGGAGAGCCCAGGATACTATGCAAACAATTCACGAGTCATTTCCTTGTTCCTGTTTTTTCCTGTCCTGAAGATCAGATTTGGTTGATTAGATCAAGCAATAAAACGCTCTTCAACTTTTTATTTGGCGATGTTTTCAGGAATTATGAGTATAGGCCAACAATATATCAATACTAAGCACAACTCGAGAATAGTGATTGAGCGCTGTATCAACGAAATTGAACTACAGATGGTTATAAATGATTAATTTATATTTATAGAGTTATTAGATTTATATATATATATATATATATATATGTTATAATTTTACACAAATAAATTTACTGGCAATGCGTTTCTTTTTAAAATCTCTACAGACCTTACTGCAATGATATGATTTAATGAATGAGAGGGCTTGGCTCATCATTCATTAAATCATATCATTGCAGTAAGGTCTGTAGAGATTTTAAAAAGAAACGCATTGCCAGTAAATTTATTTGTGTAAAATTTTAACGATAGAGGGCAATAAAATTTAATTTACTAATATATATGTTATGAATAATTTGTTTGTTGTTAGATAAAGGGTTGATAAGACAAAGGATCGATAAGATAAAGGGTTGAAGGTGCAGTCGTGATTTAAAAAAATATATAATTATTTGCCATCAAGTAGCTTTTATTTTCAATTACTTGAGGCAATATTACACATTAGTTATTTTCACATTATATAGAATTTATAAAGTTAATTCTATATTAGTGATTCAAAAACGCATATTTACAAAAACTGAAAGTCATTCTAAAAACGCTGAAAACAAAAGTAAAAGTATCAATGAATAAAAATAAAATATATATTTTTCAAAATATAGAAATATTTGAGTTTTTAGACTAAATAATATATATATCAATATGTGCCTGATCAGATAAAAAATAACATAATAAAACAATAGCAATGTTTGTGAATATATTAAATTATCATAGTTCCAGGATTGTATTAGCGCTGCAAAGCCACAGAATCCGCTGAGAATTTTAGAAAGCAGCATCAACTCTTTCTTTGACATCATTTGGAATTTGAATCATGAAGGTTTTATATAAGATTTTCTATGTATAGAATGAGTTTATCATTGTTTATTATCAGCGTAAATATATTTTGGAAATGACATATTTGGATAAATATCAGCTTGGTGACTTTTTATTTTCAATAAAGTTGGCACTTACTTCCTGCCCTTCTTTTTCTTAAAACATTTAAAAAACTTAAAGCATCCCATCTTGCTGTTGATTACTCAGTTAGCTTCGATCACTTGCTCGATATCGCTTATTTGTGGCGTTGCGAGGATCCAACAAATAACTTGTGAGACGCCATTTGATATATTTTATTAGAATTTATGGTCAATATATACATTGAGAACATTATAACGATGCTTGGCTAGGAATCTGAGATCTTGATGGATCTTCTGTTATCAATTCTATTAAGGATATCTTCTTCGAAATTTTTCTAATGTATTTCTCCTAGATAATATGAGAGAGATTTGAATTTAACTTTATTCTCTAATTTATTATTAATATTTCTTATCTCCACACAATCATATTAGGCTTGTAGAGCTTGCGACTTTTGATGATGCCTTCTGGGGATACTTTATTAACAAATTATAGAATATACACTTTATATCTAGAGTGAAAACTAGCGAAAATCACAAAACGTCTCGAAAAAGCGGTCCTCACATTGGAGCACCTAGTCTTTCACGCTTCAAAGTCGTTTTTAACATAATAAATCGCACACCTGGATGGTTACATTCATTGAGGCAAAATCAGTCTTCATTTAATGTAGCACTCTATTTACATTTACAGTGATAAATAATTTTAAGATATATCTATGAATTTTGTTTTCCTCGCATGGATGTTTTTATGCGATAAATTTTAACTTAATTTTTTTTATATTCAAATTCAAATATATGTTTAGAATTTTACTAGAAGAATCTTATGTTTCTAAATGAAAGACGGTCCATAACTTTCTACCTCAATTCTAAATTTTATTTTGATATAAATCGCCTATTCTTCCACGATTCGTGTTCTAAAACAATGCAAAGTTATTATTTTGAACACTAAATTATCCGTGTATATAATGACCAGCCAAAATTTACAGCGTCTTCAACGATGCAAAGGAAAACATTAGGTTGTTTATTAAGATAAGACCTCTATAAATTTGTTGACCTCTAAATTATTATATTTTGTTTAACTGACTTGTTGTACAACTGATCGAATATATCCATTAAGTAATAAAAAAAAATCCCGACTCGGAACTGTAGCACCATATGTTTTTTTTCTGTTTAAAGTTAATAAGTGAAAAGGAAGTTCTTTTGCAAAAAATTGATATAATTCAATATCCATTACCTAAGGCGATCGACAGAGTGGTCGGAGGGGCCAGGAACATAATCCAGCTCACTAGGAGGAATTCCCACATCCTGATGGGCCGGGCCAGCAAGAGCCAAGCGGAACGCCTTATTGAGGAAGGCCTCGAAATTGAAGGCATGTTCTTCAGGATCTCTCCCTTCCGTAATAGGGCGGAGAAAATTACCATCGGAAACCTCCCCTTCTACGTGGAGCATGCCGTGGTCATCGACGACCTCTCGCCCTATGGGCGTGTTACTTCCATCGCCTCCAAACATCTCAAGGCTGGCGAGTACGGCTACACTGACGGCCGCTGTGAGGCTTATATCCTCCCCCACGACGGCATGAAAATCGAGAGGCTCCCTACCCGCCTTGATATAAAAACCAAAGGCGATACCTGGCCGGCGTTCCTGACCTTCGGCATCAGGTGTTCCTGTTAGACACCCGCGCCGCCACTCAAGTATAACACGTGACCGGAAGGATGACGTCGACACCCCTCCAACTGACAGTAAAGTTTAGCCTAACGACGCTGTTGTTTGTTTACCTTCTACGGAGGATGTAACCTCTTTGTTTCCTCTCTTTCCCTTTTTAATCTTTATATAACCTATGCTTTAATAAATTAGTTAGTGCAAGGCTCTTGTCCTAAGTGTAACCAAGTACCTTGTCTACACCCCTACAAGAAAAGATTATGAGACTGATTGGAGCTGCCTGAAGCATTGAACGGTAAGCCTATTTTTTGTTCTCTCTCTCCCCCCCCCCCCCCCCCTTCTGTGGACGCCATCTTATAATGGAAGCTAACGAAAGTTTAACGAAAATTACCAAGCTAAATGGATTAAGCTATTCCTCATGGAGCTTCCAAATTAAGCTCATTCTGATGGACAATGACTTATGGTCAATTGTTGACCCAGGCGAAGTCAAACCCGAGGGAGGGGATGTTGGTCTAATCAACAAATTTAATACGAGGCAGAATAAGGCTTTAGCAAAGATATGTCTCTCTATTGGTGAGGAGAAGCAGAACCATATCAGACATGTAAATTCCCCCAAAGAAGTTTGGGATGAATTACAAAGACTTTATGCACCCAGGGATAGCAAACACAGAATTCTCCAACTGCGTCGAAAGTTGTACTCCCAGAAATTCTGTCAACATGCGAACATGGATGCCTATTTGGGAAGCATAAATCTAATAGTGAGTGAACTCACAGGTGTAGGGGATAAAATTGAAGACGGTGATATAAGCATGCTAATTCTTTGTGGAATGCCCGAGGACTGGGATAATGTTATATCAACAATGTGTAACTTATCAGAGTCAGAGTTCACCAGTGCCAACATCAGACGTAAATTGTTAGCTGAGGCAGAGCGCCGGTATGCTACAACAAATGAAGGGATGGGTGCACTGTCAGTCAGGAACTCTAACAAGAAACAATTCCCTCATGAACATCAAGGTTCTAAAACTGTTAGAAAATGTTTCGGATGTGGGAAAACAGGGCATATTGCACGGGACTGTTTCAAACTGAAAAAGAATAATGGTAAACAACAGGAAAAGGGAGCGATACATCAACATCACGAAGCAAAGAACTTGAATGTGATGTATAATGCAGCAGTTGTATCAGAAGAGGATACGTGGGTAATTGACTCAGGTGCCACGCATCATATGACTCCGAACAGAAGGTATTTTTCCACGTTGAATGACGAGAATGTAGGACAAGTGACCACCATTGATGGTACATCACATTCATACATAGGAAGAGGTAATGCTCAAGTAGATCTGATCAACAATTCTGGACAACTTAGAAGCATAGTTGCTCAGAATGCAATGTTCGTACCTGGGATCAGACATGGTGTACTCTCTGTTCTACAAATTGTGGAAAATGGTCATGAGGTTATCTTCGACAAGAAGGGATGTCATATCTACGACAATGATCATAACTTGATGATCAGAGCAGAGAAGAGAGGAAGGCTCTATCTCGTCAGGACTGCTCCGTCCAGATTTCCAGAATCAGGAGAATGTTCAAATTCCATTGCTCAAACCAACAATTTTAGTAAATTTATGGCATCAAAGACTCATGCATATCAACTATGACACCATAGTAGACATGATGAAAAGAGAAGTTGTCATTGGTTTGAACTGTCAGGCTGGAAAAACCTGATAAGTGCTCTGATTGTATGATTGGAAAATCGACAAAAAGACCTTTCCCCTGAATTTGAGATCTACCAAGGAAACTCAGACACTAGCCCTCGTTCACTGTGATCTAATGGGACCGTTCAACATTGAGAGCTGGGGTGGATCAAGATTTGTCTTGACCATCATTGATGACGCATCAAGATATACAAGGGTATATTTCCTCAAAAGGAAGGGCGATACTCTAGAAAAATTCAAGGAATGGATGAAAGAAGCTAAAAATCAGACGGGATTTTCTCTCAAGAGGATCCATACAGATAACGGACTAGAGTTCTGTTCATCTCCTTGGGATATTTTCACGAAGGCCCATGGTATAGTACATGAACGCACCATGGTCTACACACCTGAACAGAATGGTGTCGCCGAACGCATGAATAGGACTTTGCTGAACTTAGTGAGGAGTACTGTGAACAGTTGCAATCTGCCAACCGCCTCTTGGGCAGAGCTCACCAACACAGCAGCATACTTGAGAAATCGTGTTACAAACAGACACAATGAAGAGAAAACGCCTTTTGAATTGTGGTTTGGAAAAAGACCTGCTCTGCAACATCTGAGAGCAATCGGCTGCGAAACCTTTGTTCAGGTTCCAAAACAAAGAAGGAATTCGAAGCTTCAGCCAAGAGCCACTAAAGGAATTCTCGTGGGTTATTCTCTACGGGGACGAGGTTGGAGAATCTGGATTCCTGATAAACGCCAAGTGGTGGAATCTAGAAATTGTGTATTCAAAGAAGAAATCCTCTATAAACAGCCCAAAAGAGAAAGGGATACTCTACCATCTGTCCATTTCTCCTCGAAAGAGGCCTCCTTTCAAGAAGAAAGTAATGCAGATCAACCAGTAGACCGAGAAACTGAAGAACTGATTGGAACTACAGGTGGAATAGATCAGCTATCTGAGACTCTCCCAGAGAACCTGAGAAGCCATCCAATGCCACTCCGAAGTCATGGAAAGACGGCAGAATCTCCGGAAGAGGATAATAGTGGTGGACAGATAAATGCCACAAGTGCAGAGGACAATAACCCCACTTATGAAGAAGCCATGAATAGCCCTGAGGTAGTTAATTGGATAGAAGCCATTGAAGAAGAAAGGGAATCGCTCGAAAGACATGATGTATGGCAACTGCAGGAATTGCCGAAAGGTATCAAACCTTTAAAATGTAGATGGGTACTAAATAAGAAAATCAATGCAGTGGATGGTACCACTAGATACAAAGTACGTCTAGTTGCCAAAGGCTTCACTCAACGTAGAGGAATTGACTACAACGAAGTCTATACTCCTGTTTCCAGTTTTGAAACTATAAGGCTATTAACGGCGATAGCAACAGAAAAGGACTGGTTCATTGACCAATTCGACGTGAAGAGTGCTTATCTTCATGGAACACTCAATGAGACTATTTACATGGAACAACCTGAATGCTTCAAGAAACCAGGAGAAGAAAACTTGTTCTGCAAGCTTAAGAAATCAATCTATGGATTAAAACAGAGCGGAAGATGCTGGAATAAATTCTTAAACAAACAACTTCACGAAATAGAATTCCAACGTAACCCAATTGATCCGAGCATCTACGAAGTTGAACTTGAAGAAGGAAGGATCATTCTCTCAATCTATGTGGATGACATCTTTGCCATTTCAGAGAATCAAGCAGCGAGAAACAAATGCAGAGAACTCTTAAATTCCAGTTTTGAAGTGAAGTATCTAGGACCAATTTCTCATATGCTTGGAATATCCTTCAAGAAGTCAGAAGATGGAAGTATGACTCTTTCTCAAAGTAACTACATAGAAGAACTGCTTCAACGTTTCAGACTACAGAATGCAAAAGGTGTCTCGACTCCAATGGAAACCAATCTTGACCTGAGTGTAAGGAAACATGGAAATTCCAATGAGCGGTTTCCATACCGTGAACTGATCGGAGGACTGTCATACCTTTCTCAGAGAACCAGGCCCGACATCGCCTACGCAGTCGGGATCCTATCCACTGTGATAACTACACAAGAAAACACTGGGAAGCTAGGAAACGCGTGCTGCGTTATCTGAAGAGCACCAAGGACTTTGGCATAACTTACAGATCCACTGGCAAACCTTTGATTGCCTTTTCGGATGCAAGTTGGGCCTCAGACATTGTAGACCGAAAATGAGTATCTGGACATCTCATCATTTTAGCTGGAGCACCAATAATTTGGAGAAGCACCAAACAAACAGTTACCGCTTTGAGTAGTATGGAATCGGAATACATTGCACTGTCATCAGCTGTGAAGGACATCACATGGGTACGGAATCTGATGGAACAGCTGAAAATGTCAAGTTTGATTTGTGGAGAAACAAAAGTATTCTGCGACAACCAAGCTGCAATTTCCCATGCGGAAAACCGGAAGGATGACGTCGGCACCCCTCCAACTGGCAGTAAAGTTTAGCCTAACGACGCTGTTGTTTGTTTACCTTCTACGGAGGATGTAACCTCTTTGTTTCCTCTCTTTCCCTTTTTAATCTTTATATAACCTATGCTTTAATAAATTAGTTAGTGCAAGGCTCTTGTCCTAAGTGTAACCAAGTACCTTGTCTACACCCCTACAAGAGTTCCAGATGCCACAACCAAGGCCATCGCAGAGCCAACTGCCTCATCCATGCTAGGCAGTCCACCGGCCCCAGGCAGGCCTCACCACCCTCCCCCACTGATGTCCTAGCATCTCCTGTACCTCAGCTGCCCAGACAGCTAACACCCGCGCCTCCTGCACCAGCACCCCTGCGACATCTATGGAGTTATCCAACATTAGTCCCGCGGCCCGGGCTGCGCCCCATCGACCAGCTGCGCCTCAGCCCCCTGCACCAACACCCCCAGCTCCATCTGTGGAGGTGCCGCTTCCTGCACCAACACCCCAGCTCCATCTGTGGAGGTGCCGCTTCCTGCACCAGCGCCCCCTGCTCTATCTGTGGAGGTGCCGCTTCCTACACCAGCGCCCCCTGCTCCATCTGTGGAGGTGCCGCTTCCTGCACCAGCGCCCCCTGCTCCATCTGTGGAGGTACCGCTTCCTGCACCAGCGCCCCCTGCTCCATCTGTGGAGGTGCCGCTTCCTGCACCAGCGCCCCCTGCTCCATCTGTGGAGGTGCCGCTTCCTGCACCAACACTCCCAGCTCTATCTGTGGAGGTGCCGCTTCCTGCATCAGCGCCCCCTGCTCCATCTGTGGAGGTGCCGCTTCCTGCACCAGCGCCCCCAGCTCCATCTGTGGAGGTGCCGCTTCCTGCACCAGCGCCCCCTGCTCCATCTGTGGAGGTGCCGCTTCCTGCACCAGCGCCCCCTGCTCTATCTGTGGAGGTGCCGCTTCCTGCACCAGCGCCCCCTGCTCCATCTGTGGAGGTGCCGCTTCCTGCACCAGCGCCCCCTGCTCCATCTGTGGAGGTGCCGCTTCCTGCACCAGCGCCCCCTGCTCCATCTGTGGAGGTGCCGCTTCCTGCATCAACACCCCCAGCTCCATCTGTGGAGGTGCCGCTTCCTGCACCAGCGCCCCTTGCTCCATCTGTGGAGGTACCAGGTAATGGTCCGTGACGTTAAAATGGAGGCCCTTTCAACGTCATCAGAAGTAATCGAAAATGCGACGGTGGAGTTAAACAAGCTTAGAAATTTGACTTTGAACTAGCATTTCAACAGCTTTTTTTCACGCTGGAAAAATGTGTAAATAACAAAGGCTCCTATTCTGGAAAATTTGATGTTTGAATCACTATACTATGAATAAATATTTAATTAAAAAAAAGTTCGGGAACTTTTGATCCTACCTTGAATAATAATAAAAAAAAAAAACGACTAGGAACTGGAGCATCACTTGTTTTTCTGTCTAAAGTTAATAAGTGAAAGGGAATTTCCTTTCATGAAATTGGATCAAATCATCTTTTTCTGGAGGCTCTGTTGTCTAGGACGCCAAGGATAAATCCAATACATTGGCCCTGTACAAGTTTTACAGGGCTGCGCAAAAGAAGAAACATTGAGAGAGCCGTATGTTAATGGACGATCATCTGTAAATAATTATCTCATATTTTCTGAGAAATTATGCACCTGAATGAATCCTGTGTAGGAAATCGATCTCCAATTAAAGGCTTGTTTTTGCTGTATTGTTATTTTATTTAATGTTTTATTGAGACCACATGGATGTCGGCGGACGAGTGTTTTAAAGAGTTGATATCCGACACTCGGGATATAATCTCTTATTGGGCACTTTTTTTACTCCAAAAATATTTCTACTCTATATCTAATATCAAACTTTGAAGAAGTAGAAATATTCCCACCATAAAAAAAGTTCACTTTGAAGTTGGCTTAAGAGAGGATACTGCGTGAATCGCGTGCTTGCATATTGCGCCTCTGATACACATATCTGTTTAAATAATTTACCAAATCACTACAACAAAATGTTACCACCATTTATACAGTTGGATCCCAATCGACGAAAGGGATTGAGAATTGGGTTATCCTACCACATCCCTTACAACCAATACAACTCAAACTTCACTCTGTGTGCTCAGTGTACGAAGCTGAATTTCTAGCCATACTTTGCACAACAAATTTAACCCAGTTTGAATACTTTGTCTTTGCTTCAGACTGCCAATCGACTCTTCTGGCGAAATTAAGATCTTAGCCTTGAAGAACACAACTGATTACCGATTAAAACTAACATTGTACACCAATTGTTAACTCTGCGGGGTCAAAGACCACAGCGGTATTCCATGAAATGAACTCAGGCGGAAAATGCCGTAGCATATTCTAACCTGCTACTATGTTTTATGTATTTAGTTTATCACTCCAGCGTAGAAGGTATTTGTTTTTAAAAAGAGATGTACTTATTTTTATTCAAAGATTTCATTCTCCAGTTATTTTTATGTCATATATATTAAACCTTTTGTTTGTTTAAAAAAAATCTGAAGAAGATTTGAGTGAAGTCCAAAGTTGCTACGTTATAAAATATTAAAATCATTTTGCGTTATATATATTTTTTTATTTATTAAAAAATTTCCAATTGCATCAATGAGAAAAAAATATGATTTAAAATATATTTATATTTTTAAATATCCAATTTATTATTTTCAGAACTCCTGTTTAAAATATATTAAGTAATCAATAATTATATATGTTTTCAAATGTGTTTGAGAAATCCCCAAAATCGTTTGTTATTCTTTGCTTCATTGATATTACTAATATATTCATTCTAGCATCTACCATGAAAAGTTAGCCGAGATATACCTCAAAATATAAGCTATACAAAAACAAATGATATGCATCAGAATATTTTGATAAATCAAAAACCATTTTTGTAGTTTTACTTTTACCACAAAGAGTACACTGGTAAAATTAATAAATATAAATAATTGATTGATCCATTTTTTGCATAATGATTTTTAAAAATTGTAACGTGACTGAAATGTACTTGGTTAAAAGCTAGACGAGAGAGAAATCCGGAAGAATTCATCTTTGATATTGTTTTTTTCTTCAATTATTTTAAAAACTCGAATAATAAAACATTTGATATGTATGGTAATAGCTGATATATAGCGTTATATTAAAATAATGTCTTTTAATGAAGTAGCAGAATTATTTGTATTATTGACATTGTTATACAGGGTGATCCAAAAGTCCCGCACAACTTTAAAAATTAATAACTCCGCGAATATTCGCGCTAGAGCAATGCGGTAAACACCATTGTGTTCAGGATGCAATGGGATTTTTTATGGCAAATAATGTAAAATTCGAAATTGATTTTAGTTACAATTTTATTCGCCAGATGGCGCTCTACCAGAATCAGAGATTCAGCGGCCAAATTGTTTGATAAATTGAAAAATATAACTGATCGACACGTATTTTTCCTTTTTGAATACCAGGAAAGAACCCTAATAATATCAAATAACAAATTAATAAAACACCACTTCGCCAAAAGTATGAAGAATTGGTTAACGATTTTCAAATACAATCAGAGATATGTAAAATAGGTAAATGCAAATTAAGACATGTAGCAAAAAGAAAATTGATATTTTAGATACGGTTTGTTTCCGAAGATAATAAATTTCTAATATTTTAAATTCAACTCTCACTCAGTATCGATTATATTTATTTTAATTCATTTGAAAAATATGTATCTATCTCTGATAATTTATTTTACTCTGGAATGCCGTTGTTGTTGTCGTGTCCAATAAAGAGCCTCAGATGTACCATGCATCTCCATCACATCAGCAGCAATGTCCACTATCTTGGGTGTGTAAAGCTGCTGCTCTGGGTCTATGTCAAATTTCTGCAAGGCTGCGGCCATTGCTGGACATGAGAATATGTGGGTAGGTGTAAGTTCCACACCAGGACAATTGTTGCATGCCCTATAGGTTCATGTGCCACTGGATGTATTGTCATTCCTTTATAGTGTTTTGTTCTAAGTCTTGTTATAGTTTTTGTCATTTTTCTCTCAGAGTTTATTTCGCATTTTGATCTTTTCTTATTTTTTTGTTTAATTATCTTGTATTCTGACAAAGAATCAGCGTCAAATAATGACATTTGTTCTTTCCTTTGGCTCAACTTTCTGGCTTCCTTTGCCAATTCAAATGCCATTTCATTACCCCTGATTCCAGCATGGGCAGGGATCCAATGTAGAATGCAGTTATTCTCTAATGGTTCCAGTTGGGTAAGTAACGAGTGTATTTTCTGTGTGATTTTAGTATTGCCCTTCTGAATTGCTTCTAGAGCGGATATGGAGTCGCTGTATATTAAAATTCCTTCTGCTTGATGCAGGGATGGTTGGTTAAGGCATACATCAAGGGCTTTCCAGATAGCGATCAGTTCACAAGTGAAGTTTGACGAAATCTGTCCTGCTCCTTCTTTGATTTTGATGTTTGTTCCATCTTGCAGTATTATGTTAATTCCGGCCCCTCCATTACTCAGGGTAAGGTCTGAAGATCCATCTGTATATGCTGTTAAAGGGCGTGGCCTAGCATTTTAAATCAATAATTTGTACTATGAGGACATAGCCGTTAATATTCCAAACACATTAGACCTCGAAACCCAAGGTATCAAGGTCTACCTCAATCAAAACAAAGCAATCAACATATACAATATGTATCACCCTCCAAACAATACATTTATTGACGATGGAACAATGGCTCAATTTCTTACAGACAACACTATTATTTTAGGTGACCTTAATGCCAAACATCAACTATGGGGATGTTCTACGCCAAACCCAAGAGGCAAAATACTATCAAACATATTTGACGACAATGCCTTCATGTGCTTAAATGATGGGAATCCTACCCATCATTCCTACAGCTATAATACTGCACAAGCCCTTGATAAAAGTTTTTACTATCCTGACATTTTCCACAAATGCAAATAGCAAATATTAAAAGGTTTTGAAAGTGATCATTTGCCTAATTTGATTGAAATTAGCACCAAGACCAAAACTAGCTCAATTAAGAAAAATTATGGAACTTCAAAAAGGCTAATATGATATCTTTCGAAAACACCATTATTAAAGCAGCCAAAGTTTCAATACCAAGAGGTTATATTAAGAAATGGATTCCAAATTATGCACACCAGGCAAAAAATATTCAAACACTTATAACTAAAAGAAATGAACTACAAAAAAGTGCACCCAAAACCAAACAAATTGTAGAACTGAACTGAACATTGTGATTGCAAAAATAAAAAGATTATACGTAAATGTGAAAAGGGAAAAATGGAAACAAACTTGTGAAAACCTGAACCCAAGAAACCCAAATACAAAACTTTGGAATTTGGCAAAACAAATTGGCAGAGTCCAGCCACAAACTGAAAACACAAATATGATTGAGAATACAGATGGTACACCAGCAACTAATGACAAAATTGCTGCCAATCTTTTAGGTAATTCATATCAAATAAGTAGTAAAATCAAGGTTGAAAAAAGGCCCGAAAGATTATTCATGACTGTAAAAATGTCACCAGCACTCATAATATTTTCCATGAAAAAAATCAATATGAAAGAGCTAGCTTATGCATTAGAAAACACTGACCTAAACAAGACTCCTGGGCCAGATGGAATCCATGGCCGAATGATATCAAATTTGGGCAAAATTGGCAAAGAAAGACTTCTTAATATTTTCAATAACTCCTGGAAAACTGGAAAATTGCCTCAAGACTGTAAAAATGCAACAATAATTCCCATTAAAAAACTTGACAAATCTGCTGATGACCCAAAAAACTACCGACCTATCTCCCTCACAAATATTTGCTGCAAATTAATGGAAAAAATTATATTCAGACGACTCACCTACCACCCCGACACAAGAAATCTCTTACCAGAAGAACAATATGGATTTAGGAAAGGACATGGGACAATAGTCCAACTCTTATTTTTCACACAAAAGATAAAAGTTGCACAAAACAAAAAGCCAACTAACCACACCATAGCTGCTTTTTAGACCTTACACAAGCTTTTGATAAGGGGTATGGAAAAACAAGTTAATTGCAAAATTATACAAACATTTCAAAATTGATGGAAAAGCTATCACTTGGATAAATGATTCCCTTAAAAATATATACATCAGGGTCAAATATAATGGCACTCTATCTAAACCTTCAAATTGTACCAAGGATTACCACAAGGATCAGTCCTTAGCCCAACTCTCTTCACCCTATTTATTGCTGGCATAGAAGACAAATTTTCGCATAAAACCAATATTGGACTTTTCGCTGATGACATTATTCTATGGAGCAGCAACACTAACTGTAAAAAAGCTGAAAGAGATTTGAACAAGACTATTCTCCACCTAGAAAAATTTGCTAATAAACATAAATTAGAATTTAACCCCCAAAAATCTGAAACCTGTCTTTTTACTACCGATAAGAAACTATACAAAATAAGACCAAATATTATTCTGAAAGAACAACAATTGCAATATAATAAACATCCTAAATATCTAGGCTACACCCTGGATCCAGAAATTAAATCCAGTAAACATATTGAAGGAGTTGTTAGAAAAGGAAGAGACCGACTAAAAATCTTGAAATATATTTCAGGAAGAGTGGAGAGCTGAAGCAACAACACTAAAATTAACTTACACATCTCTAATGAGACCTATCTTGGAATATGGATATCAAATCTATGGTACAGCATCTGAAACAAATCTAAAAACACTGGAAAGGATACAACTAAATGCACCTAGAATTATTACAGGTCTTCGAAATACCTGCCCTAATAATATTGTACTTTGCGAGGCAGACATTATGCCCTTAAAGGATAGAAGAAGCTACAATCTGCCAAAATATATAAACAAAATCAAGAGTTATGAAAATAAACACAGAACTTTCAATTACATACTTATTTGGGAACCCAATATAAGACTCAAAAAAGAAGGCCCTCTCCACCTGGCCAAAAGAAATGGATTTTTAAAATATAAAGTGGAAAAATATTATTTAGCTGAAAAAATATCTACATGCGAACCACTAACAAAATGATATTTTAATGCCACTTTAAACGAACCCACCAACAAACAATACCAAAATCCAGAATACTTAAAACAATTATCATTAGAAATAATTAATATAAAATTCCTAAAAATGCAATAACTATCTATACAGATGGTAGCAGAGACGAGTTGGGACACACTGGCAGTGGCTCTCTCATTAAACCCACAAATGGCAATGAGAAAATGAACAGAAGAAACCCAGATTTTTGCTCAATCTTCAGATCAGAACTTATAGCCATCTATGAAGTCTTAAAATCCATCAGAAATACTAAACATCACGATATATGTATTCTTACTCATAGTAGAAGTGCCATACAACACTTGAGTCGCACAGGGGAACTTAGAGACAAAGTAAGCAGGAACATAATTGGTTATCTCCAAAAACTCTCAATACCTCAAAAATTCACCTTCACTGGATACCCTTACATGTTAGCATTGAAGGCAATGAAGCTGTTGATGCGCTAGCGAAAAAAAGGCACAAAAGAACCCTTGCTACAGAAAAATAAACTTACTTTTAAAGAAATAGAAACAGTAGCCAAAATAAACAAGAACTGGAGGATCCCACCTAAGCACAGTTGGTACACCCTAGAAGCAGATGGCCACCCAGACCTTTAAGTCCACAAGCCGGCATGCGAAGCATGCCCTTCGCTGCTATTCTGTTCAACTCATAAGCCAAGTAACGGTATCCAAGCTAGTGATTGGACATTGTACCTGGAAACACCACCTCCCCGACAACGTGTCTGGAAGGATTTCTATACCGGTGGCCTTTAATCACAGCAAAATAGGAAACTATCTACTGTGTCCAGCAGGAACCGCGGGGAGGCAGCCCCCGGTCGACTCTGTTCACTCACAGCTGAGGAAAAGCTCAGTTGCCACGTCGTGGGCTTTCTCAAGAAGCTTGCTGTGATTTCTCAGCAGCTTACTCTCGATCGCGCCCCTCACCCTCCTTCTCTCTTCCTGCACACCCACTACCCTTGGACAATCCAAGACGTAGTGGCGTGCATTCACATCCCTTTCTCCATAGACGCAATCAAGGTTTCTCTTAATTTTAAATCTGTGGAGACTTGGGGAAGAGAGCCCATGTCCCGAACTACCCTAATGAGTTTGTGGGACATTACCTTACAGAGGTACTTGGGTGTTGTTACCCCATTAAATACCTCTCTCCCCTTCACACTGTTCCTCCATCTGTCCAACCATAAGTCCTGGACGTGACCCCTGATCCTCCTATAAACTTCTTTCTTGGTCACTGGGGTCCTCAGTGATCTACCTCTAAAGCATCCTGCCTTAGCGATCCTGTCTGCGAACTCATTACCTTCGATGAGGCTGTGTCTCCTAAACCAAGGGAGCTCCGGAGCCCGCGTCATCATCTCCAGCTCCTGGATTATTTGATGCGCGAGTTGCCCTTTCTCCAGATTGATAACGACGAGGGCCGACATACAATCTGAATAGAGGCGGTCCGGGCTGAAGTTCTTCTCGGCACACACTCTGAGGGCTACCCTGATCGCAACCAGCTCGGCTGAAAAGACCAATTCGTCCACTCTGAGTGCTAAACCTTCTTGGAAGATCAGCTCTCCATTAGTGTATATCACTACCCCAGCTCCAGTATTGGTTCCAGACTTACTACCATCAGTGAAAACCTCCGTGCCAATCCCTGTCGGCCCTCTAGGACTCCAATTCCACTTTGGCAACCACTGCGGAGGCTTCCTTGTGTCCCTCTTCGATTCCAGGGCCCCCGCTTAAAGTCCCAGGGCATCTTCCCTTTTCTCCCAGATCTTCTGTCTGATGGTCTCCTCCTCTAGTTTCAATCACAGGGGAATAAGTCCAGCGAGGACCAATAAGGCCTCACTGCTGGTAGTGCGATATCCCCCTGTGATTCTGAGTGCCGCTGTCCTCTGCACTCTCTCTAGAGTTGTTGCCACCTTCTGATCCCTATTTCGGCGCTACCAAGCCCCGAAAGCATATAGCAAGATTGGCTCGACACAGGAGATGCAGAGGTTCCGAAAAATAGTACCCTCCTTCTCTCCCCCCCCCCCCTGTTGAGGGCCAACCAGGACAGGCCTGCACAACGCCTCCCTGCCTCTCGCCACCATCTCCTCCGGCTGGTATTGCCAACCCATCTTGTCATCAATGACCACCCCCAGGATGGTCATCCTATTGACCAACGCTACCCTCCGTCCTTCCATCCGGATAGCCGGCTTGTGTTTCCTTTTAGTTCTTATGTCCCTAGGCTTAAAGCTGAGGGCTTTAGTTTTGGAGACATTGAACTTAAGGCCAGAGTCATGGGCCCAGATCGAGAAAATTTGGAGAGAAGTTTCAACACACTTCTCAGCCTTCGCTCTCGAAGCAGCCTCAATGATGAGGAACTGGTCGTCAGCATAGAGAACCAGCCTGTCTCCCTCATGGAGCTCCTCCTGGAAAACGGTGTTTACCAGGATATTCCACAGAATAGGTCCGCAGCAAGAGCCCTGGGGGCAACCCCTAGCACAGTTTCTTTCCAACTTCCGCCCACCAAAACTGAGGCTAATCCGTCTATCCCTCAGGAAGTCACGAATCAAGCTGCACAAATTATCAGGACAACCCATGTCCATCAAATTTCTCATCAACTTGTTCCAGCTCATGGAGTTGAACGCGCCATCAATGTCCAGGGCCATGAAAAGAACCCAAGCACCCTTATTTAAGCCCATCTCAACCCCCTCTAACACCTCGTTCAGAGCTGTGGTTGTGGACTTCCCTTCCCTAAAACCATGTTGGAAAGAGGAAAGGAGCTCATTACTCTCTAGCCAGTGCTTCAGTCGCTGAGCTAGTAGGCTATCCAGGACCTTACCTAGACACACTAGTAAAGAAAGCGGACGATAATCATTAGGAGAATTACCCTTTCTACCAGACTTTTCGAGAAGCACTACTCGGGCAACCTTCCATGCCTCAGGAAATGTACCATTTCCAGGCACTTATTGAATAACCTGGAAAGAAGCGATGTGTGCATCCGTACCAGGGCTTTCACGACCGTGTTATCGATCCCTTCGGGACCAGAATATTTCATTTTCCCGAACTTGAAAGCCGTCAGTTTCACCTCATTCTCAGAAAAGGGCGGATCCACCAAACCACAAGTGGTCAGAGAGATCTCGTCCTCTGGTTCCTCGTTTCCGAAGTGCCGATCCAAGTTGTTTTTATTTTGTCTTCTGCTTTCGAGCGAGTAGGTCTAGAACACATTCTCTCTGAATTTTCTCATTGTTGGTGGATGAAACAGCACCAGTGATTATTTTGGCCGCTTTTGCTTGAACACTGTTTAGTCTTACTTTTAGTGATGAGCTTGAGGGAGCCCAGACCGGTGTTGCATATTCCATTATCGGTCTTATTAAGGTGGTATATGTTGTTCTGAGAATTCTGGGTTTTGCTCCCAAATTTGTTCCACATAGCCTTCTCAGAATGTTTAGTTTTCTGATAGCTCTATTTGAGGTGCTAATTATGTGCTATGAAAATTAAAATTCCTCATAAATAATAATTAAAATAATTTTGTTGACATCTTGTCAATACATACACAGTCTGAACTATAAAAAAAGATAATATGCATTATATACACTATGTACAATGAATATGGCGCCTCTGCCAGCGCTGTAGAGTTTGGTGGAGAATCGCCAGTGGGTCTCCAGCGACACCACGCATTTCGCGATCTACGATGAATACGTAGATCGCGTACTTCGCCGCTTAGGAGATGGTGATGGCGTGGTCCTCGAGACCAACTGGAAAGATCCAGGACTGCAGTATCACACCTAGGTATTATGGATTTCTAATTTTATCAATTATTTGTTTGTTCATGCTTATTTTGTGGTTATATTTATGCCTTTTTCCCTGGGAGTGGAGAAGACGCATAGGTTTTGTTTTATTGGGTTTATGGTCATTTGGAGTTCCATTGCCCACTTCTCCAGTCCTCTCATTGATGTCTTTAGTATCTTTTACGATTTTTCTATGCTGCTACTTGTGTGCCATATGGCTTTATCATCTGCATAACAGGCAACCTTTGTGTCTTCAGTGAGGTAAGGATGTATGTCGTTAATATATAGCAGATAGAGTAGAGGACTGAGTACAGATCCCTTAGGTACACCAGCCCATGTTCTTCCTTCCTTGGAAAATTCTCCATTGACCCGAACCTTTAACCTTCTTCCCCTTAAGAAGTCTGCAATCCAGATTAAGGTTTTTCCTCTTACTCCGATGTTGTGCAGCTTTTCACGTAATTTCTCCCTCCACACTCGATCAAAAGCTGAGGTCATATCAAGGAATATAGCCGTGGTCTTCTTTGGCGGTTTTTCCCGGAAAGAATCTATTATTGATTGACAGAAGTAGAACAGTTGATCAGTTGTACAGTGCTGGGATCTATAGGCCGTTTGGTAGAGGTTTATTTTATTATTTTTTGTGAGCCAGACTATGAGCCTAGAGTGGATAATTCGTTCTGGTATTTTACAAAGTATGCTGGCGAGAGCAATTGGCCGATAGTTCTTGTATTCCTTGGCATCTTTGTTTGGCTTCAGTATTAAAACTATAATTGATATCTTCCAATTCTTTGGTAGTTTACCAGTTTGCCATGAAATGTTCAGTATTCGTAGGAGTTGATTATTAGCTTTGACTTCAAAGTGTTTAATCATTTGACCAAAGATTAGATTATCTCTTGGTGACCTCTTGGATTTTTTTATTGATGAGTTTAGCTCATTCAGTGTGAAGTCTCTCGAGAAAATATCTTGTTGATGGAAGTTTCTTGCTTGTTTAACTAACCGGTTTATATTATTTTTAGAGTCCTGTCTTCATTCGTATAGTTGAGTATGGAAGTGCTTGAAAGATATTCAGCAATTACGTCAGCCATCTGTTTGTTCTCGTTCTCGCTGTTCTATTCATATCGGTTAGAGTATTGGAGGATTGGTGTTGGTTTTGATTGTTCTCTAACATTCTAATTATATTCCAGTGTTGGCTGTCCTTTCTTGGATCCATTTTTTCGCAGAATTCTGCCATTTTTCTTTTTTGAATATCCAAATTTCTTGTTATATTTTGTGAATAATTTCAATGAGTTCCTTTCTGTTTTATTTGTTTTAAGAAGTCCATTGATATTGTCTCTCTCTCTGAAATCATTGCCTCGATGTTGTGGTCCTTCCAGTAAGGTATCCACAGGTCTTTACGTCTACCTCTAGTTATCGATGCTCTTTTGCAGCTTTTTAAATGTTCGAAGAGAATTTTTCCAAGCTTTTGTCAAGCGTTCTGTAATTCAATTTTCGTTGCACAGTTTTTCAAGCTTTTCTGTGAATTTTCTTTCAAGTCGGCTTTCCTAAAGTTCCATGTTCTTTTATTCTAATGGACATTCTCAATTTTGAAGTTTAGGGTTGTTAAAATTGGTCTGTGGTCACTGATTGCACCTCTCAGGATTTTCCATTGTGTTGTGGGTGCGATGTTGTAATTGATCGCTGTGATGTCTATTGCGGATTCTGTGCCTGTGGACTTAGATAGATAGGTGTTCTCTCCGTTATTTAACGGTGTAAGGTCGAGGTCGGTTAGCATGTCCTCAACCTACTGACTTTTGTTATCCTGGACAGGTGATCCCCGAATTGAACTTTTGGCGTTAAATTCGCCGAAGTATGATTGTGATATCCGAAGACGCTTCACTTAATGTCTCTATTGTGTGTGCCCATACAAAATGCAAAGATTTCACGAGCTAAAAGTTGGCGATTTTGAGATGCGTCAAGAATTCGCTGCATGGGTTTTCCGGCAAATTGATATTGATTAAAACTGGCTGTCGAATGTTCTGTGGACAGATGATGCTCACTTTTCTCTAAACGGAGAATTTAACATTCAAAACAGCCGCATTTGGGCAACAGAAAACCCTAGGATTTTCACAGAAATGCCACTTTACCAGCCTAAAGTTACAGTTTTGTGTGGGTTCACTTCTTTTATTATTGGGTCATTTTTCTATGAAATATCAATGGAAGAACTTTTAAAACCGTTTTTGTAACTGGTGAACGTTATGAGAAAAGGGTATTCCCATATTGCAGGGTAAAAGCACTAAGCGAAATAACATTCATGAAAGATGGAGGACCTCCTCATATCTCCCGAGGTGCCAAACAATTGCTGAAGGATACGTTCGGTGAAAATCGTGTGATAGGTCGCCACTTTATATACCAGTGGCCTCCAAGATCAACAGACTTGACGCCTTGCGATTTTTGTTTATGGGGATACATTAAATCGTTTTTTTATCGATGCTGGCCTACCACATTGGCCATGTTGAAGGCTTCTATCAGATGGCACGTTTTATCAATATAACAGATATGTTATTTAATGCTGTCCATTCTGTCATTTATCGTCTGCAGGCGGTGATTGAGAATGAAGGGTGCCACATTGAGCAAGGATTGTGACCTAATTCAAGAGAGAAGGCAGTTACCTCATGTGTTGTATAAGCCGCCATGTATTATATTATCTATCAATATTTTGTAGCTCTTTGTGTTGGGATATGGGGATAATAAATGCTGTCCTCACATCTTGACTCTTTTTTTTTGTGAACAGTAATATTTTGTTTGTCATTTGCTCACATATTATGTCGTGCAAACCAGAGTGTTATAACTTCTCGAATAACACTGGTACACACAATTTTACCCCTTATGTTTAGTTTTCGCTTTTCGCTCATTAGAATAAATATATAGATAATAGATAACATAGAAATACATACATAAGAAATACATGTAGCATAAGGAATATTTTCTGTACACCAATAACTTTAGAAATTTTGTGAAAAAATATAATACAAAATGATTTTACTACCACATTTTTCAACGCAAAAGGTCGATTTAAAATTTATTTTTATTTGAGGGGACACATTTTTAAAATTGTGTACAGTATAATAAACAATGATAACATTTTACAAGCCCATAGGATATTTGGAATAAAGTACGACAAATATATTTTGTCACTCCCCTCTATATTTCATTTGTTGGATAATGACAAATATCCAGTTAAATAGTCAAGGGTCGCCAATCAGTCAAGAAACTACACATTTCTTATAGCAAGAAATCCTATTAATAGTGCCATCATAATTTTTGGTACTATATTAACATTTCAAAAATTCGTGTATTGATATCAGCAGTGTTTTTCAAACATTCAATCTATTTCACAAAACCTCATATAAAAATAAATATTTTGCTACATGTTTTAATTTGCATTTACCTATTTTACATATCTCTGATTGTATTTAAAATCGTTAAACAATTCTTCATACTTTTGGCGAAGTGGTGTTTTATTAATTTGTTATTTGATATTATTAGGGTTCTTTCCTGGTATTCAAAAAGGAAAAAATACGTGTCGATCAGTTATATTTTTCAATTTATCAAACAATTTGGCCGCTGAATCTCTGATTCTGGTAGAGCGCCATCTGGCGAATAAAATTGTAACTAAAATCAATTTCAAATTTTACATTATTTGCCATAAAAAATCCCATTGCATCCTGAACACAATGGTGTTTACCGCATTGCTCTAGCGCGAATTTTCGCGGAGTTATTAATTTTTAAAGTTGTGCGGGACTTTTGGATCACCCTGTATATAAAATGAAAGGTTTTTAAAGCACGAATGTTTCTTCTATACATAATAAAAACTTCTACTATCCTTACTGCGATGAAAAAATAAATTGGGAGGGCTTGGCTCATCAGTGGTGAATCCTCCAAGCGGTTTCGCCAAATTAATCCACCAGACCGCTTCTAAGAGCTCTAATAATGTAATGGACGATTCTGCTTATATACGCAGCACTGAAGGATGGAATCTCAGAAATGGTTTTCAAGAAAATTATGGACATAAGCTTATAGGACAGTAGAATTGCATTAAAATATTTGCATCGAGCAATGCTCTTCCGCAAACGATAAAGACAAGGCCAGTTAGGCATAAATTAACACAAAACAATAACGCGCCATCTATACATATAAAATGAAATGATTTAAAATATTGAATGTTTCTTTTATACAAAATACAAAATACATTGCTGCGTATATAAGCAGAATCGTCCATTACAGTATTAGAGCTCTTAGAAGCGGTCTGGTGGATTAAATTGGCGAAACCGCTGGGAGGGTTCACCACTGATGAGCCAAGCCCTCCCAATATATTTTTCCATCGCAGAAAGGACAGTAGAAGTTTATATTTTGTATAAAAGAAACATTCTTGCTTTTAAATCCTTTGATTTTCATGGTTATATATACCTCTGGTTCCTGGATGTCAAAACTGTAATGAATGCAATAAAGCCATGGTTTGGTCAAATTTAATTTAATTTCGTTGATGATATTTTATTAGTAGTCATACATAAGGGTAACTGAGGCTCCTTGCAACGTATCCATAGATCAGAAATCATTATATTCTTATCACTTCTTGATAGGCGTGAAATATATTCTGCCAATGGGGAAGAAAGTTGGGTGGTTTCATCAGGGAGAGTAGACGGGGCAAGATGAGGAAATAGTGAGATTTATGAATATATGGCTTTATCAGGGAGATTAGGCGGGGCTAGATGAGGAGATAGTAAGATTTATGAATATATGGCTTCATCAGGGAGAGTAGACGGGGCAAGAAGGGGAGTTGATAAGATTTATGAATATATGGCTTTATCAGGGATAGTAGACGAGGCAAGATGGGAAGATAGTAGGATTTATGAATATATGGCTTCATCAAGGGAGAGTAGACGGGGGCAAGATTGGGAGATAGTAAGATTTATTAATATATGGCTTTTCAGAGAGAGTAGACGGGCGCAAGATGGGGAGATAGTAAGATTTATCAATATATGGCTTCATCAGGGAGAGTAGACGGGCAAGATGGGGAGATAGTAAGATTTATTAATATATGGCTTCATCAGGGAGAGGGGACGGGGCAAGATGGGGAAATAGTGAAATTTTTGGATGTATGATTTATCAGGTAGAGTAGACGGAGTAAAATTGGGAGAGTGTAAGAATTATTAATATATGGCTTTATCAGGGAGAGTAGACAGGGCAAGAAGGGGAGATAGTAAGATTTATGAATATATGACTTCATCAGGGAAAGTAGATGGGGCAAGATGGGGAGATAGTAAGATTTAGGAATATATGACTTCATCAGGGAGAGTAGACGGGGCAAGATGGGGAGATAGTAAGATTTATGAATATATGGCTTCATCAGGGAGAGGGGACGGGGCAAGATGGGGAGATAGTAAGATTTATGAATATATGGCTTCATCAGGGAGAGTAGACGGGGCAAGATGGAGAGATAGTAAGATTTATGAATATATGGTTTCATCAGGGAGAGTAGACGGGGCAAGATGGGGAGATAGTAAGATTTATGAATATATGACTTCATCAGGGAGAGTAGACGGGGCAAGATGGGGAGATAGTAAGATTTATGAATATCTGGCTTCATCAGGGAGAGTAGACGGGAAAATCTGGGGAGATAGTAAGATTTATGAATTAATAGCTTCATCAGGAGAACAGATGGAGAAAATTGGCGTTAAAGAAAATTGAGGAATATTCGTCTTTTTTTTTTTCATGGAGATTAGACACGGCGTACTGTGTTAATAATTTTAATATATATTTTTGTTTGCAAACAATATGCTGTTTGACGTCTAAATATTACGCAGAGCTCAACTCTAATAATATTGTTTAAATGATCGAATGTTGTCATAACTTGAAGAATTCTTAAAATTAATCAGCGTTTCATTTAGCGTTCAAAAATATTCAGCGTTCAAATCCGCTTTTCTCATATATTAAAATATTCTTTGTTTAAAGACGCTGTGCTCAGGTCACGAGAAGATAAGAATGAAAAATATTTGCTATATTGTTTTAAAATTGATTCGGTTCCATTGCACTATCATAACGCAATTGATATGATTTGGGTTTGATGCAAACATTATAATGTTTTTAGAATTTCTCACTGGCTGCATTTCTTACACCTTAAATATTATAGGGTTTGGTGACACTGAGATCAATTCTGTTCTCACGTCTTAAAAGATATTCAGGGCATAATGCTGCTGTGCTCACGTCATAAAGATATTCAGGGTTTGATGCTGCTCTGCTCGCGTTTTAAAAATATTAAGCATTCCAGGCCGCAGTGCTCACGTCTTAAAGATATTCAGGGTTCGACGCCTCTGTACTTTCGTCTCAAAGATATTCAGGGTTCGACGTTGCTGTGCTGACGTCTTAAAGATATTCAGGGTTCGACGTCTCTGTGCTCACTTCCTAAATATATTCAAGGTTCGACGTCACTGTGCTCATGTCTTAAATATATTCAGGTTTGGACGCAACTGCGCTAAGGTCTTAAAATTATTTGGGGGTTCATAGAAGCTGTTACAAAGTCTCTGAAATATTCGGGGTTTGACATAGCTGTGCCAATATCTTGGAAATATTTGGGGGTTCGAAGTAGCAGTGCCAACGTATTAGAAATATTCGAGGGTTCGCGGTAGCTATGACAACATCTTAGAAATATTCGAGGGTTCGACATATCTACGCCAATGTCTTAAAGATATTCAGGGGGTTCAACATAGCTGTGCCAGCTTCTTAAAAATACTTGGGGTTCAACGTAGCTGTGCCAACGTCTTAGAAAAATTTGGGGGTTCGACGTAGCCGTGCCAAGGTCTTAAAAATATTTGGTGGTTCGAAGTAACCATGCCCACTTCTTAGAAATATTTGGGGTTTCGACATAGCTGTGCCAACGTCTTGAAAATACTTGGGTTTCAACGTAGCTGTGCCAACGTCTTAAAAATACTTGGGTTTCGACATTGCTTTGCCAACATCGTAGTAATATTCAGGGTTCGACGTTGCTGTGCCAACATCTTAGAAATATTCAGGGGTTTGACGTAGCTGTGCCAATGTCTTAGAAATATTCGGGTTTCAACATAGCTGCGCCAACGTCTTAGAAATATTCGGGGGTTCGACGTAGCTCTGCCAACATCTTAGAAATATTCGGGGTTTCGACATAGCTGCGCCAACGTCTTTGAAATACTCGGGGGTTTGACGTAGCTGTGCCAACATCTTAGAAATATTCGGGGGTTCGACGTAGCTGTGCCAACGTCTTAGAAATATTCGGGGATTCGACATAGCTGCGCCAACGTCTTAGAAATATTCGGGGGTTCGATGTAGCTGTGCCAACGTCTTAGAAATATACGGGGTTTCGACATAGCTGCGCCAACGTTTTAGAAATATTAGGGGGTTTGACGTCACTGTGCCAACATCTTAGAAATATTCGGGTTTCGACATAGCTGCGCCAAAGTCTTAGAAATATTCGGGGGTTCGACGTAGCTGTGCCAACATCTTAGAAATATTTGGGGGTTCGACGTAGCTGTGCCAATGTCTTAGAAATATTCGGGGCTTCGACATAGTTGCGCCAACGTCTTAGAAATATTCGGGGGTTCGACGTAGCTGTGCCAACGTCTTAGAAATATTCGGGGTTTCGACATAGCTGCGCCAACGTCTTAGAAATATTCAGGGGTTCGACGTAGCTGTGCCAACGTCTTAGAAATATTCGGGGGTTCGACGTAGCAGTGCCAACGTCTTAGAAATATTCGGGGGTTTGACGTAGCTGTGCCAACATCTTAGAAATATTCGGGGGTTTGACGTAGTTGTGTCAATGTCTTAGAAATATTTGGGGGTTCGACGAAGCTGTTCCAACGTCTTAGTAATTTTTGGGGGTTCGACATAGCTGTTCCAACGTCTTGAAAATATTCGAGGGTTCGACGTAGATGTGACAACAACTTAGAAATTTTCGGAGGTTCGACGTAGCTGTTGCAACGTCTTAGAAATATTTGGGGGTTCGACGTAGCTGTGCCAACGTCTTAGAAATATTCGGGGTTTCGACATAGCTGCGCCAACGTCTTAGAAATATTCGGGGGTTCGACGTAGCTGTTGCAACGTCTTAGAAATATTCGGGGTTTCGACATAGCTGCGCCAACGTTTTAGAAATATTAGGGGGTTTGACGTCACTGTGCCAACATCTTAGAAATACTCGGGGTTTCGACATAGCTGCGCCAACGTCTTAGAAATATTCGGGGGTTTCGACAAAGCTGCGCCAACGTCTTATAAATATTCAGGGGTTCGACGTAGCTGTGTCAACGTCTTAGAAATATTTGGGGGTTCGACGTAGCTGTTCCAATGTCTTAGTAATTTTTGGGGGTTCGACATAGCTGTGCCAACGTCTTGAAAATATTTGAGGGTTCGACGTAGGTGTGACAACAACTTAGAAATTTTCGGAGGTTCGACGTAGCTGTTGCAACGTCTTAGAAATATTTGGGGGTTCGACGTAGCTGTTGCAACGTCTTAGAAATATTTGAGTGTTCGACGTAGCTGTTGCAACGTCTTAGAAATATTTGGGGGTTCGACATAGCTTTTGCAACGTCTTAGAAATATTTGGGGGTTTGACGAAGCTGTTGCAACGTCTTAGAAATATTTGGGGGTTCGACGTAGCTGTTGCAACGTCTTAGAAATATTTGGGGGTTCGACATAGCTGTTGCAACGTCTTAGAAATATTTGGGGGTTCGACGTAGCTGTTGCAATGTCTTAGAAATATTTGGGGGTTCGACATAGCTTTTGCAACGTCTTAGAAATATTTGGGGGTTCGACGTAGCTGTTGCAACGTCTTAGAAATATTTGGGGGTTCGATGTAGCTGTTGCACCGTCTTAGAAATATTTGGGGGTTCGACGTAGCTGTTGCAACGTCTTAGAAATATTTGGGGGTTCGACATAGCTTTTGCAACGTCTTAGAAATATTTGGGGGTTCGACGTAGCTGTTGCAACATCTTAGAAATATTTGGGGGTTCGACGTAGCTGTTGCAACATCTTAGAAATATTTGGGTTTCGACATAGCTGCGCCAATGTCTTAAAAATACTTGGGTTTCGACGTAGCTGCGCCAACGTCTCAAAAATATTTGGGGTTCGACAGAGCTGTGCCAACCTCTTAAACATTTTGGGTTTGATGCCTCAGTGTTGACATCTCAAAAATGATCATTGTCGACGCCATTGTGCTCGCGTCTTAAAAATGTTTAATGTTAGGGTCGCAGTGCTGACATCTTGAAAATATTTTTGGTTTGACGTAGCTTTGTTGACGTCCCAAAAAATAAACAAATCTACTCCTGTAGACTGGAGTATTAAAAAGGAATTACAGGGTCTACTCCACTTTGCTGAAGTATCAGAAATGATAAAAATCACTGTTCTGACCTATCAAGAAGGTCTAGTACAGCTCAATGTCCAGTTGTTGAAGAACCCAAGTGGCTGGCACACATGACAAACGCCAACAGTTCTCTCGATTATCTGCAGGCCTAGCCCATTGTGCGACAGCGTCAAAATAACTCCCCAGTTGGCTGCCCCTGTACACACAAATATACAAAGCCTTATTAAAATTATCAGAAATTATATTCAGAAACAAATTTTAAAGATGATTCTTTTTTATATTGAATGAGACAAAGATCATTAACCTGTATAATTTTTCTCATAATGTAGATAAAAGAAGCTCAAATTACTTATATAAATTATGAATAAAGATAGCAAAGTTTATACATGACTTTTATGAAATATCAAGCTTCATATATCAAGTCTTGTATTAATACCTGTGGCAGTATTCCAATATATTATTTGCTCTGTTAAATAAACAATAGTCAAAATCTATTGAATAAAATTATTATTTTATTTATACTCCCTGAACTTTTAAACAAATAAAAAATATTAAGTCTGAAATATATTCGACAGTTTCTTAATGAACATTAATGGTAAAAAAAATTGCTTAGTTGAACTTTAAAAAATATTTGAAGGTTTGATGTCCATGTCCTTACATCTTATAAACTATGCAAAAATCTGGGCTGTTCAGATATGCTCAAATGACTCAATTCAATATTATTCAGTGTGTTAGTATTGAGATAAGAGGATGCCAGCGGGCGACGCTGGCATGGGACGCCGGGAATTCTGCGAGCTGGCCAGCCGGCCTGCGCGCGCACCGGGGGCTGCGCGCGCACTTTTCGAACACCGCCTGATGTCAGCCGGCTGTTTACCGCGCGTCGCTTCAAACCTGCGGCGGTTCCTTCTATTATATAATACTCTAGGCGCTGGTGGAGTAAAAACTGTACTCCACCTGCCTCTTATAATTGTATGTAATTTTTGGACACTTATTAAAATATAAATTATTAATTTATAGTTCTCACTGCAGCTCGAACCTTTACCCTAACGCGGTAGAACATGGCGCAGTCGACATTCGGTTAATTATAGCCGTTTTTTAAGTGACAGCTCAGTGACAATTAGTAATCAAGATGCCCTCAAGAAGGAATCGCCGACCATCCCAAACCCCTCCAGAGAACCCTACCTCGCCGACCAGCACCGACATCCTCAGGTCCATGGCCGCACTGTTGCAGCAGATGGCTACTCGGAATCCGACACCGACAGTCCCATTAGGAGCTCCTCCTCACCACGCCACAAAAATCATCCAGCTTCCTAAACTGGCTTCCCCGGAGGAGTTAACGATGTCTTTTTTCCGCGATTGGAAACAACGTTGGAACGACTACGTGGACGCCCAACAAGTAGCCACCTTCCCGCTATCCACACAGCAAGTGACTTTGCGTGCCGCCCTCCATTCCGAATGGACCATCCTTTGGCAATCAGGGCCGCCTTCATATTTCTACCACCACCACCCTCGATGAAGCCGTGAATGCTCTCGAGGCCTACCTACGCAAGAAGCGAAACCCCCTCCTTGATCGGCAAGATTTTCATCGTAGGGACCAACAAACCGGAGAATCGGTGGATCGCTACTTCGCAGCCCTTAAAGCTCTTGATGACTCGTGTGCATATGAGCTGGATTTTAAGTGCAGCACATGCGGCGACCCGTGTATTACAATATGCACAAAAAGAGCTTGTGGGAAAACGTTTGCCCTTGCTGGTTATCAACTGCAACTCCGTATCCGTGACAGGTTAATATGTGGCCTGTTTGATAAAGACCTCCAACGAAAAGTACTGGCGGAGCAGTACAATTCCGACCTCTCCCTGGACCGAGTCCTCTCAATTTGCATCGCACATGAGAGTGCTACCGCCGTGGGCGCGACTCTTTCACCCTCCCCAACCACCTCCCCCGAAGCCTTCATTGCAACCAGACGTGCACCATCAACCTACAAGCATCAACAAGCCAGCTCGTCTGAAACCTCACCTAAGGCCAACCGTTTCTTTCAGAAACCCTATGATCCTAATGACCCCTGCTCCGGATGTGGGGCGAACCCAAGACACCGCCGTGACCAGTGCCCAGCAAAAGACATAGAGTGTAACAAATGCGGCATCACCGGGCATTACGGAAGGGTTTGCCGACAACTGAAACGGAAACCCACAACCAAACCTAATATCCCGCCACCCGCAACCAGAAACAATCAGTCCCAACCTGGACCCTCAAACACAGTTGTTGCAGCTGGAGTACGCAACGAACTCATAACCATTCCGACCGATATCAACCATAAGTTACACCAAATCCGTTGGCTGGCGGACCCGGGGTCAGATCTGGATCTAATCCCAGAATCAGAATTCCTGTTACT
This sequence comes from Cordylochernes scorpioides, assembly GCA_030710605.1. Lineage (NCBI taxonomy): Eukaryota > Metazoa > Arthropoda > Arachnida > Pseudoscorpiones > Chernetidae > Cordylochernes > Cordylochernes scorpioides. The sequence goes on from CP092874.1 coordinate 951,090, forward strand.
GGATGAGCAGACCCGATCAGCACTCAACCCGAAGAACGTCCCTTGCGTAGGAGCCAACGGCATCAGCTTAAGTCCTTGTGGATCGTTCGTCGCGGCACTGCATCTCAACGGGAAAACATACAGCACTACCGTTGGAGTCTGCAAGCACCTGAACGCCCCTCTCTTGAGCAAGAGCGGATGCAAAGCCTTAGGACTTCTGCCGGATAACTGGCCCCATTCAATGATCGTCAATGCCATAACCAACGGACAAGTTCTAACGCTCCCGCCGACCCCGGTGAGAGCCAATGAGATTGATAAGCAGTCTATCCTTACCCATTATGCTAAAGCGTTCGACGACACAGTGTTAAAACCCATGCAAGGACCCCCCATGTCTATCGAACTAGTTAAAGATGCCGTTCCTTGCAAACGCTACCGGGCATACAACGTTCCCTTTCACTGGAGAGACCCCGTCAAAACTCAACTCGATACCATGTTGGCGAAAGGGATAATCGAACAGGTACCCGTCGGCGAAGCCATCGATTGGTGCCATCCTATGGTAGTCGTCCCGAAAAAAGGCTCATCACAAGTCACTATACCAAATGATCTCGCCGGTGCCATCATTGGGAAAGGTGGTCAACGCATCAGGAAGATCCGGCGCGAGTCTGGTGCGGGGATCACCATAGATGAGTCTCAACCTGGTAGCAACGAACGGGTCATCACCATCTCTGGCACGCCCCAGCAGATCCAGATGGCCCAGTACCTCTTGCAGCAAAATGTAAGAGAACATTCCTTCCAGAAGCGATACAATCGCAACGCCAAGCCACTCTCACATTTGGAAGTGGGAGCAATAGTCCTTGTCCAGGATCACCGCACAAAACATTGGACCCTCCTTGCTAAGGTTCTCGAACAACTTCCACGCGGTCGCAGCTACCTCATCCGGACCGACGCCGGACGCCTTCTTCGCCGTAATCGCAGATTCTTACGACCTTTCGTGCCTCCACCGTACACCACCCCACCCAACTCAGCTCAACATCAGCAGACCTTATCCCCTCGAACCCGAGAACCGAACCCGCGTTATAGCAACTACGTTGGATCGGTCCCAAGTCCCAATCTCCAGGGGGGGCATGAGATAAGAGGATGCCAGCGGGCGACGCTGGCATGGGACGCCGGGAATTCTGCGAGCTGGCCAGCCGGCCTGCGCGCGCACCGGGGGCTGCGCGCGCACTTTTCGAACACCGCCTGATGTCAGCCGGCTGTTTACCGCGCGTCGCTTCAACCTGCGGCGGTTCCTTCTATTATATAATACTCTAGGCGCTGGTGGAGTAAAAACTGTACTCCACCCTGCCTCTTATAATTGTATGTAATTTTTGGACACTTATTAAAATATAAATTATTAATTTAGTTCTCACTGCAGCTCGAACCTTTACCCTAACGCGGTAGAACAAGTATCTTTAAATTGAATAGGATTGGCTTCTCTATGTTGATTTCTTTAAAATAACTACTGCTCTACTGGAGTATGAAAAATTATAAAGATTCGCTGTGCCTACCTTCCACGATGACCTGGTCCAGTGTGTGGAGGTACAGAGCGGCCGCCCCACAGAACAACACATCTCTCCATTCTTTACTTGCTCCCTGGTGGTTGCTCCTGCTACATTATAAAATATTCAGTCATACATGAATTATAATTAGAGTTAATTATAAACTCACCTGCCAGAGTGACTTGGCAGCTGCTCCAGGAAGTCTCCAGTGACGACGGCAGTGTGGAGTTGTTATGTTGTGTGTTGTTTCAGTGGAAGCGTGCCGTTGTACCTAACACTGTGTAGTGGGGCCCTAGATGACGGATGGGACAGAACTCGTTGACCGTCCCGCAACATCTCTGCTGAGGGAGGGGCAACGGAACACTGCCACCATCTGGGAGTGTGTGAGGGTGGACGTGTACTTATAGTACGTGGGCTGGCGAGTGGGGGTGTGGAGTGTTGTTAACGACCCACCCAATATGGTACTGGGAGCGTAGAGACTCGTGTAACAGAACCCCGGCTCGTAAAACTGGGGGTCTATGGCTCTGAATGGTGTCAGTGGGGAGCCGGGGGTGAGGGGTGTGGTGTATGTAACCGTCCCTCCCCCCTTCTCCCTGTAACCATGGAAACCACACCGTCAGTACTTATACATACTTCCAATGAAATAATACTAGCAAATTACTACGTATATTTTATTTTACAAATAATTTTCTTCCTAGCGTACTTCAAAATAGTTTTCCTTTGAAAGGCATCTCTATACCTCCTTAAACCTTTTACATCAATTCCTTTCTCAAAACCTCTAATTCAAAAGGCGATCCAGTAAGTTACAGACCATCTCTGCTATCCACAATTTCCTCAAAAATTTTCAAAACAATAATAATAAGAAAATTAAGAAATGCCCTCGAGGATTAGAGTCCACTCAAACCTAAAATGTGAATACCATCAATGACATTCTCATCATTATACAAGTACCACTTATACCAGCTAGAGACTGTCATTGAAAATAATAAAATACGCAATTGATCTAAGTCAAATGAATGGATATCTTTTATAACAATATAAAAAAATAACAAATTCGAGCCCCTACATTTCACATTTTAAACATGAAACTTCATTGAGATATCAGATATCATCCGCCGTTGTGTTCACATATTCAAAATATTTGGGGTTTGACGCTACAGTTTTCACGTATTAAAAATATTTAGAGTTAACGCCACTTTACTCACGTCTCAAAAATGTGAACAAAAACTTTATAGAGATATCAATAAATATCAGGAAATACCTACTGTTGTCAGCGGTAAATAATTTCTTACCCCGAGTTTCTTCAAGGTTCAGGTACAGACTGTTCTTTTTATCAAATATTTCGATAACTTTTCTTTCATTTAAAACACTTATTTCACTATTGGCTAACGACACGGCCATTTTATTTTTAACATTCGCCTCAAACTTCAAAAGACCTCCAACTTCCCAATAACTTGGTGCGAAATTGGCGCGCCACACCAAACTTCAAATTAAAACAGTTAAAATAAAAACATCTGGATTAAGTATTTTTTTTTCGAAATGGAATTAGATTGAAAGACAATGTTGAAATATCTAATACACTTCATCATTATCAGATTAAATCTTGCAAAGTAGCACAAGTTGAAATACCCTATTGCCAGGAAAGAAGAACAAACTTTTTAAAATTGCACACCCAAGAGAACAATTTAAATTTCAATTTTGATTTCATCTCTGTGGCCAACCGATTTGATTACAGCATCCATAAACAAATTCAGAATATTGGAATCATCCAAGAGTCGGGAAATTGATCTCAAGAACACAAACATCAGCGAATAAGTATTAAACGATATTTATAGAATAAAGACTGTAACATTCTACCTTAAAATAATCCTTTACCTGAAAATATGAGATACATAAAAATAACATTAAACTGAAGCGGATTCTCGATCAAATGAGTTCTGAAATGAAATGTCGAAAAATGAAATTCCTTTTAATCCTCAAAGGGCCTGGAAAAGAAATTATTCGAAGTCATAACAAAATTTTCCTAGGACCAAGATTGATGTATATAAAGATAATAATCTCCTTTTAATATGTTTGATAGTTGTTTAATACTTATTTTTAAACCATCACTGCAAAATGATTATATGGGTTGTCTTTTCCTGAGTGGTGTGTAGTTAATAAAGTTATTTTGAACCTGAATACTTTAAAATACAACCTGCCTCATTCTTAAATGTATATGTTTGGCCTTTCTTTATAAGAGAAGCACAAGAGTAATAGAAAACAATTTTTCAAAAATAAAAACATCAGCGTTCAAGTGGTATTTTTTTTCCCGATGTATAGCAGTATGCGTTAGTAACATTCAGGTATACAATTAAGAGTAGTAATTTCATTTTGTTACTTATTTGAAATTCCTCTTATCTACTGTTGAACTGTATTATAGGAAGTTTATGTAAAGTCAGGAATGGGTGGTGGGTGTATTAAGTACTGGATGTGTGGTTGTTGAGTGAGTAGGTCCCAGTCCTGGGGAACAGCCGTGTAGAGATTGTGCTGGTGTTGTGTGATGTAGGTTACAGCAGCAGACTTCTAAAGTAAGAAGATCTTCAGTGAGATCAGAGCTGATGTCGAAGTTTTAAGAGAACTGTTACATGAGTGATAAACAACTAATAACCAACTAAATTCACATATTGTGATATATCAGAATGTATTTATCTGCTGGAGTCATATACTAAGTGAAATGATTGAATGTAAAAAGAATCTTGGCAAGTTGTTGTTCCAAATGTCACAGAGGTTTAGAGATTATATAATAAAACGTCATTTCCCTTCTACTATCTCCTTGATTGTCATTACTTCCTTATCCCGGTATTTTATAATACAATAATGTTGGTGATACATTGTCGTGGTTGTGTAAATTACAATATGTTAATATTATTAGACCAATATCCATGACACAATTTCAATTTTAGCCTGAATGTGATTTTACCCATAAGTATGTAGGAAAATGACGTCTCTGTTGCGGAGGATGAGCAACATCTAAGAGCGCTAAGTCAAGAAGGAGCAAGGAAAGACCGAGAAAAATATCCAACTCCATGTTTCTATACTCTTCGAATTGGGAGCGGTTTCTAAAAGAGTATGAACCTACTATTCGGTCAGCCACGCAAGGAAACCACTGCATTTTACTTTTACAAAAATCAGTAATGATATCTTCAACTGTGAACCAAGGGAACATCTTAATACCAGATTATCACTATATAGATTGCTCCAATTCAAACATGTTTTAATTTTGACTTAAAAAGGCAGGTTCCTAAATACAAAATGGTAACTTCTTTATTAATTAATGTAATAAAAGTACAAGACTATGTATGGAATAGCGTATTGGATCAATGGTCATATGGAGAGCCCAGGAAACTATGCAAACAATGCACGAGTCAATTTCTTATTCTGTTTTTTTTTTTTTCTGTTCTGAGGATGAGATTTGGTTGATTAGATCATGCAAAAAACGCTCTTCAACTTTTTATTTGGAGATGTTTTTAGGAATTATCAGTATAAGCCAACAATATATTAAGACCAACCACAACTTGAGGGAGACGGTTGAGCGCTGTATCAACGAAATTGAACTACAGATAGTTAGAAATTATTAATTTATGTTTATAGAGTTATTAGATTTATATTATCAATATGTTGTTTTATCAGATAAAATAACATTATAAAACGATAGCAATGTTTGTGAATATATTAAATATTCATAGTTTCAGAATTGTATTAGCGCTGCAAAGCCACAGAATCCGCCGAGAATTTTAGAAAGCAGAATCACTTTTTTCTTTGACATCATTTGGAATTTGAATCATGAAGGTTTTATATAAGATTTTCAATATATAGAATGAGTTTATCATTGTTTATTATCAGCGTGAATATATTTTGGATATGACATCTTTGTTTAAATTTCAGCTTGGGGACTTTTTTATTTTCAATAAAGTTGGCACTTACTTCCTGTCCTTCTTTTTCTTAAAACATTTGAAAAACTTAAAAAATCCCATCTTGTCGTTGATTACTCAGTTAGCTTCGATCACTTGTTCGATATCGCTTATTTGTGGCGTTGCGAGGTTCCAACAAATAACTTGTTAGACGCCCATTTGATATATTTTATTATTTTATTAGAATATATGGTCAATATATACATTGAGAACATTATAACGATGCTTGGCTAGGAATCTGAGATCTTAATGGATCTCTCTATATCCTCTGCTATTTCAATTCTTTTAAGGATATCTTCGTCAAAACTTGACTAATGTATTTCTCCTTGATAATATTATGATTTGACTTCAACTTTATTCTCTAATTATAGAACATTGACTCCATATCTCTAGTGTAGTAAACTAGCAAAAACCACGAAGCCTCTAATAAATCACTCCTTGCTTCGGAGTACCCAGCTTTTAACGCCATTAAAATTGTAACTGGGCGAAATAATTAATTGAGGCGATTTCAAGCTTGATTCAATGAAGCTGTTTGTTTTAATATTTCTATAGATTAATGATTCTAAGTGTGATTTCTGCATTTCTTTTCATCCTCAGATATGTTTATTCAATAAAATGCAAATATGATTTATGATTATATACGATATATGTCGCGTTCCTCAGATATTAACATTATCAAACCAATATATATCTCAATACTGAATTTCATTATTATCTAAGCCGCCTATTCTTCCAGGATTCCTGTTCTAAACGTTGCAAAGTTGTTATTTTGAACGGTAATTAATCCCTATATATCACGACCAACCAAATTTGACAGCGTCTTCAACAATGCAAAGGAAAAAATTTGGTGGTTCACATTACAGATGAGAAATCTACAACGTTGTTTAACTCTAAATTATTAAATTTTCTGATACTAACTTGTTGTACAACTGATCGAATATGTCCATTACGTAATAAAAAAAAAAACGACTCGGAACTGGAATACCACATGTTTTTCTGTTTAAAGCTAATAAGTGAAAAGGAACTTTTTTTTGCATAAATAGAATCAAATCCTCTTGCTCTGGAGTCTCTGCTGTCTAGGACGACAAAAACAAATCCCATACATTGGCCCTGTAAAAGTTTTACAGGGCTGCGCAAGAGAGGTAACATTGAGAAAAGCGAGACATATGTAAATAGAAATGTAAATGAACGATTATCTGTAAATATTTAAGTAATCTTTTCTAAGCAATTATGCCTCTGGGCGAATCCTGTGTAGGGAATAGGTCCCCAAAAAAAGGCTTGTTGTCGCTGTGTTGTTATTTTGTTTTAGATTTTACTTGAGACCAATTGTTTTTGGTGAACGAATGTTATAAAGCGTCGGTATCCGAAACCCGGGATATAATATCGTATTGGGCACTTTTTTGACTCCAAAAGCATTTTTATACTTTATACCTAATTAAACAATTATAAGAAGTAGAAAATCAAAATATTCCCATCATTGAAAAGTTCACGTTGAATATGGCTTAAGAGAGGATCCTCGTGAATCGTGCGCTCGCGTATTGCGCCTCTGATACATATATATATATATATATATATAATAATAAATAGTTATTTAATTTTATAGTCCAGTTTTGTATTAAGATTATCTGTTATAATTTTGTTATATAGTTTCTACACTATATATATATATATATATATATATAAATTATTTACAAAATCAACATAAAACACTACAACAAAATGTGGCCTCCACTTATACAGTTGGATCCAATCGACGAAAGGAATTGAGGATGAATTTATCCTAATCTCCCCTATAAGCATACAAACTAAACTTCACCAGGAGCGCTTATTGCACGAAGCAGAGCTTGTAGCCATTCTTTACTCCAACAAAGCTTACCCAGTTTGAGTACTTTGTCTATGCTTCAAGCTGACATTTGACTCTTTCGGCCCTATGTAGATCTTGGGCTTTTAAGAACACAAATTATTACTGAAATCATCGACAACTAGCATTATACACCAAATTTTACATTCTACTGAGTCAAAAGGCCACAGCGGTATTCAAAGAAATAAACTGGCGATCTAGGCGGCAAAAGCTGAAGTATATTCTAACCAGCTACTATGATCTATGTATTTGGTTTATCACTCCAGTGCAGTAGGTATATGTTTTGAAAGGAGAGGCTCTTCTTTCGATACACTAATCTCATTCTCACGCTCCATTTTTATGTTATATATATAAAACCTTTTGTTTGTTTCAAATCATCCGAGGAAGAGTTGAGTGAAGTCCAAAGTTTCTACTTTATAAAATACTAGCCGAATGACCCGGGCAACGCCCGGGTTTTACCCTATTAAATGTACCCTATTCAAATACTATTCGTTACAATTATAAATTGGCGCCGTGGATGTCACTCTTGTGAAACGTACCGCTCCAAACTTTGTGTCTGAGAAGCGATATTTTTTTAGAAAGATGATCTGGCTTTTGTTTTCTGCTCGAATGAATCTTTTTCTGTTAGAATTTTGTTCCTGCATACAAAATAATGAACTGGTTTCACCCGTGGTCTCTGCTTTTTGGAATTTTTCCCGTTATAATTTTGTATCTGATAATCAAACATGATACAGCAATATCATTGGGTGTTGTTCGTAATTTTTGCACGAATCATAATTAAAACCTTCTAAAAGTAAATTGGAAAGTCTATCACGCGAGTTTCGTGAGGCCAAGTTCTTTCCCTGACATTCAGAATCCTGGCCGTATGTTCTTGTGGGGTTTCTGCCGCTCTCGAAGTACTGACCCTGTTTCTATTTTTCCGAAGCCTGTTCTCACGCTGTCCCACGGATTCCGCCTCTCTTGAGGTACTGGCCCTGTCTCTATATTGTTGAAGCCTGTTCTCACGCTGTCCCACGGATTCCGCCGCTCTCGAAGTACTGGCCCTTTCTCGATTAATCCTAAGACGATGCTCACGTTGCACAGCAGTCTCAGCACTTCGCACATTTCTTTTTTTACTCACTTCTGGTAAGACTTTTCCAATAGGTTTGCGTTTCTTGGGAGGCATCTCAGATCTCTAAAAGCTAAACAAAAGAAAAGAGTATAAAACAGTAATAAAAATAGGCAAAGTAGAGAAAAAATATGTTATTTAAAAGCTAAACAAAAGTAAAAAGTATAAAGCAGCCAATGGGCGCGCGCCGCCGTCAGATGCCCACGCGTTCTAGAGGGCGCTGTTTGTGAGCTAAGTTGAATAATTTGAATATATAGTTTTAATAATTGATTTATATATTTTTTAAAATAGCCTATCGTCTTCCCCGTATTCTTTTACCTATGTATGGAAATTTTGGTTTGAATTAGTGAACTACTGCGAATTTGTATACCGGACATACAGACACACATTCATTTTTATATATATAGATATGAATAATATGATGATAGAGTTTTTTTTTTTATTTATGTAAAAAAAATTCCAATTATATCAATAAGATAAAAATAATTTTATGATTTTATAATTTATTTATATTTTGTCATCATCCGATTCATTATTTTTTGAGAGACCCCCCTGTTGAGAATGTATATGCATTTGAATGAACGCCTGAATAGTTTGTTATTCTTTGCCCGCATTGAAATTACTAATATTTAATAAGAAAATATTTAACCCAAGATATATACTTTTAAATATAAGCTATACTTAAACAAATAAAAAGCATCAGAATATTTTGATAAATCAAAAAGCAATTTGTAGTTTTCTTTTACAACAAAGAGTACACTGGTACACTAATAAATAGAAAAAATTGGTGGGTACATATTTGCACTATTATTTTTGAAACATTAACGTGACTGAAATGTATTTGGTTGAAAAATAGAGAGAAATTCCATCTAGTAAATGGTATTTTCATTATTTTGAAAACGCGAATTATGATTGTATGTAAGGTAATGGCTAATATATAACGCCTTATTGAAAATTCCTTTTAATGAAATAGTATAATTATTTTGATTATTGATATAGTAACCACGGGTTCCTGGAAAAAACTGTATTGAATGTAATAAAGCCATGGTTTAGTCGAATTTAATTTTATTTCGCGGATACATAAGATAAGTGTTGCTCTTGGAACGTATCCATAGATCAGAAACGGAGGAGCTGTTCTTTATATTCTTCTTATTCTTTGAATACATGAAATATATTCTGCCCAAAAGGAAGGGGGGGTGGGTGATTTCATCAGGGAGAGTAGACGGGGCAAGATGGGGAGATAGTAAGATTTATGAATATATGGCTTCATCAGTGACAGTAGAAGGGGCAAGATTGTGAGATAGTAAGATTTATGAATATATGGCTTCATCAGGGACAGTAGACGGGGCAAGATTGGGAGATAGTAAGGTTTATGAATATATGGCTTCATCAGGGAGAGTAGACGGGGCAAGATGGGGAGATAGTAAGGTTTATGAATATATGGCTTCATCAGGGAGAGTAGACGGGGCAAGATGGGGAGATAGTAAGGTTTATGAATATATGGCTTCATAAAGGAGAGTAGACGGGGTAAGATGGGGAGATAGTAAGGATCATGAATATATGGCTTCATCAGGGAGAGTAGACGGGGCAAGATGGGGAGATAGTAAGATTTATGAATATATGGCTTCATCAGGGAGAGTAGACGGGGCAAAATGAGGAGATAGTAAGATTTATGAATATATGGCTTCATCAGGGAGAGTAGACGGGGCAAGATGGGGAGATAGTAAGATTTATGAATATATGGCTTCATCAGGGAGAGTAGACGGGGCAAGATGGGGAGATAGTAAGATTTATGAATATATGGCTTCATCAGGGAGAGTAGACGGGGCAAGATGGGGAGATAGTTAGAATTATGAATATATGGCTTCATCAGTCAGAGTAGACGGGGCAAGATGGGGAGAGAGTAAGAATTATGAATATATGGCTTCATTAGGGAGAGTAGACGGGGCAAGATGGGGGAATAGTAAGATTTATAAATATATGGCATCATCAGGGAGAGTAACGGGGCAAGATGGAGAGACAGTAAGATTTATAAATATATGGCTTCATCAGGGTGTGTAGACGGGGCAAGATGGGGACATAGTAAGATTTATAAATATATGGCTTCATCAGGGAGAGTAGACGGGCAAGATGGGGAGATATTAAGAAATATGAATATATGGCTTCATCAGGGAGAGTAACGGGGCAAGCTGGAGAGACAGTAAGATTCATAAATATATGGCTTCATCAGGGGGTGTAGACGGGGCAAGATGGGGAGATAGTAAGATTTATAAATATATGGCTTCATCAGGGAGAGTAGACGGGGCAAGATGGGAGATGGTAAGATTTATGAATATATGGCTTGATCAGGGAGAGTAGACGGGGCAAAATGGGCAGATAGTAAGATTTGTGAATATATGGCTTCATCAGGGAGAGTAGACGGGACAAGATGGGGAGATAGTAAGATTTATGAATATACGGCTTCATCAGGGAGAGTAGACGGGGTAAGTTGGAGTGATAGTAAGATTTTTGAATATATGGCTTCATCAGGGAGAGTACACGGGCAAGATGGGGTGATAGTAATATTTATGAATATATAGCTTCATCATAGATAACAGATGGAGAAAATGGTTTTAAAGAAAATTGAGCAAAATTCGTTTTCTTCATGGAGAGTAGACACGGCGTGTGTGTGTGCTGTGCTAATAACTTAAAAACATATTTTTGTTTGAAAAAAATATGTTGTTTGACGTCTAAAAATTACGCAGAGCTCAACTGTAATAAAATTGTTTGAAAGATCAAATGTTTTTCCTAACTTGTGGCTTCTTGAAAATAATCAACGTTTTATTTAGCGTTTTGAAATATTCATGGTTCAAATCCGCTTTATCATATATTAAAATATTCTTCGTTTAAAGAAGCTGGGCTTAGATCTCGAAAAGATCAGGATGGAAAAATATTTGCTATATTGTTTTAAAATTGATCCGATTTCATTGCACATTCATGACGCAATCAAAATAATTTGGTATTGATGCATACTTTGTCATGTTTTTTAGAATTTCTCATAGTATATGTAGCATTTCTTACACCTTAATTATTAACAGGGTTCGGCGCCACTGAGATCAGGTCTGAAAAATGAAAAGTGTTTGGAACCATTTTGCTCACGTTTTAGAGTAGTCACAATTCCACTCCGCTGTGCTGATTTTAATAGATATTCAGGATTCGACTGCTGCTGTTATCATGTCTTAAAGATATTCAGGATTCGACTGCTGCTGTTATCATGTCTTAAAGATATTCAGGATTCGACTGCTGCTGTGCTCACGTCTTAAAGATATTCAGGGTTCTAAGCCGCTGCCCTCACCTCTTAAAAATATTCCGAGTTCGACGCCGCTGTGCTCACGTCTTAGAGATATTCTGAGTTCGACTGCTTCTGTGCTCACGTTTTAAAGATATTCAGGGTTCTAAGCCGCTGCCCTCACGTCTTAAAGATATTCTGGGTTCGACGCCGCTGTGCTCACGTCTTAAAGATATTCTGTGTTCGACTGCTGCTGTCCTCACATCTTAAAGATATTCAGGGATTGCCTGCTGCTGTGCTCACGTATTAAAGATAATTAGGGTTCGATTGCTGCTGTGCTCACGTTTCAAAGATATTCAGGGTTCGACTGCTATTTGCTCACGTCTTAAATATATTCAGGGTTCGACGTAGCTGTGCCAATGTCTTAGAAATATTTTGGGGTTCGAAGTAGCTGTGCCAACTTCTTCGAAATATTCAGTTCGACGTAGCTGTGCCAACGTCTTAGAAATATTCGAAGGTTCGACGTAGCTGCGCCAACGTCTTAGAAGTTTTTGGGGGTTTGAGGTAGCTGTACCAACGTCTTAGAAATATTCAGGGGTTCGAAATAGCTGTGCCAACGTCTTAGAAATATTCGGGGGTTCGACATAGCTGTGCCAATGTCATAGAAATTTTGGGGGTTCGACGTAGCTGTGACAACATCTTAGAAATTTTTGGGGGTTCGACGAATCCGTACCAACGTCTTAGAAATACTTGGGGTTCGACGTAGCTGTGCCGTCTTAGAAATATTAGGGGGTTCGATGTAGCTGTGCTAACGTCTCAAAAATACTTGGGGTTCGACGTAGCTGTGCCAACATCTTAAAGATATTTGGGGTACGATGTAGGTGTGTCACCATCTTAGAAATATTTGGGGGTTCGACGTAGCTGTACCAACGTCTTAAAAATACTTGGGGTTCGACGTAGCTGTGCCAACGTCTTAGAAATATTAGGGGGTTCGACGTAGCTGTGCTAACGTCTAAAAAATACTTGGGGTTTTGATGTAGCGGTACCAACGTCTTAAAAATACTTGGGATTTCGGCGAAGCGGTGCCAATGTCCTAAAAATATTTGGGGTTCAACATATCTGTGCCAAGGTCTTAAAAATCTCGGGTTCAACGTAGCTGTACCAACATCTTAAATATTTCGGGTTCGACGTAGCTGTACCAACATCTTAAACATATTGAGTTCGATGCCTCAGTGTTGACATCTCAAAAATGATCAGTGTCGACGACATGGTGCTCGCGTCTTAAAAATGTTCAATGTTGATGTCGTAGTGCTGACATCTTGAAAATATTTTTGGTTTGACGTAGCTTTGTTGACGTCCCAAAAAAGAAACTATTCTACTCCGGTAGCCTGGAGTATTAAAAATTAATAACAGAGTTCTACTCCACTTTGCTGGAGTATCAAAAATGATAAAAAAATATCGCTGTTCTGACCTGTCAAGAAGGTCTAATACAGCGTAAGGTCCATCGGTTGAAGAACCCAAGTGGCCGACACACAGAACAACGCCAACAGTTCTCTCCATTCTCTGCCGGCCTTACTCATTGTGCGACGGCGTCAAAATAACTCTCCAGTTGGCTGCCCCTGTACACACAAACATATAAAGCCTTATTAAAATAATTAGATATTATATGCAGAAAAAAATATTAACGTAAATTTTATTCATAATGAATTAGACAAAGATTATTAACTTTTATAGTTTTTACTCATAATGTAGATAAAAGTAGTTTAAATAAATTATATAAATTATGAATGAAGATAGCAAAGTTTTATACATAACCTTTCATGAAATATAAACAATAATTATAATATTGGCAGTCTTGTATTAATACCTGTGGCATTATTCATATATATTATTTGCTCCGTTAAAATAAACAATAGTCAAAATCTATTGAATAAAACTTATTTTATCCTTAATTATTTTTTTATTTATACTCCATGAACTTTTCAAACAATAAAAAATTATTAAGCTTGAAATATATTTGACAGTTTCTTAATGAACATTAATGGTAAAAAAAGGCTTATTTGAACTTTTAAAAACATTTGAAGGTTTGATGTCCATGTCCTTACATCTTATGCAAAATTCTGGGGTGTTCAGATATGCTCAAATGACTGAATTCTATAGGATTCAGTGTGTTAGTATATTGAAAACGAATAGGATTGGCTTCTATATACTGATATCTTTAAAAAACAAATACTGGATGGAGTATAAAAAATTATAAAGATTCGCTGTGCCTACCTTCCACGGTGGCCTGGTCCAGTGTGTGTGGGTACAGAGCGGCCGCCCCACAGAACAACACATCTCTCCATTCTTTACCTGCTCCCTGGTGGTTGCTCCTGCTACATTATAAAATATTCAGTCATACATGAAATATAATTAGAGTTAATTAGAAACTCACCTGCCAGTGACTTGGCAGCTGCTCCAGGAAGTGATGACGGCAGTGTGGATATGCTATGTTGTGTGTTGGTTCAGTGGAAGCGTGCCGTTGTACTTAACACTGTGTAGTGGGGCCCTAGATGACGGATGGGACAGAGCCCGTTGACCGTCCCGCAACATCTCTGCTGAGGGAGGGGCAACGGAACACTGCCACCATCCGGGAGGGTGTGAGGGTGGACGTGTACTTATAGTACGTGGGCTGGCGAGTGGGGGGAGTGGAGTGTTGTTAACGACCCGCCCAATATGGTACTGGGAGCGTAGACACTCGTGTAACAGAACCCCGGCTCGTAAAACATGGGGTCTATGGCTCTGAATGGTGTCAGTGGGGAGCCGGGGGTGGGGGGTGTGGTGTATGTGACCGTCCCTCCCCCCTTCTCCCTGTAACCATGGAAACCACACCGTCAGTACTTATACATACTTCCAATGAAATAATACTAGCAAGTTGCTATGTATATTTTATTTTACAGATGATTTTAATCCTGGTGTACTGTAGAATAACCTTCAAAGATGTTTCATTAAACTTTTAACACCAATTTCTTTCTCAATAACTCTAATTCTAAAAGTGATCCAGTAAGTTACAGGCCATCTCTCTACTACCTCCCACATTTACTAAAAATATCCAAAAGAATAATATTAAGATAATTGAGAAAAGCATTTCGAGGATAAGAGTCCACTCAAACCTAACATTTAAATACCAACCAAGACATTCTCATCATTATACCAGCTAGAGATTGTCAATGAAAATGATGAAAAATGCAATTGAAATAAGTCAAATAAATATAGAGCTGCTTTTTCAGATATCAAAATATTTTAAAAAAAGACCAATATGAGACCCATCTTTACAATATTTCAACGAAAAATTTACTTGATATATTATATATCATCTGACGCTCTGTTCACATCTTTAAAATATTCAGGCTTTGGCAGTTTTCACGTCTTATAAATATTCACTGTTCGACGCCACTTTACTCACGTCTTAAAAAGGTCAACAAGAATTATATATAGATATCAATAAATTCCAGAAAACACCTAATTTTATCAGCAGTAAATAATCTCCTAGCAGGGGTTTCTCAAGGTGCAGGTACAAACCGTCCTTTTTGGCAAATATATCGAAAATATCTCTTATATTGAAGACACTTATTTCACTATCATCTAACGATACGGCAATTTTATTCTTGACATTCGCCTGAAACTCCAAGAAGCCTCCAATTATCCAACGACCTAATGTGAAATTGACGCGCAACACCAACTTTCAAATCAAAACGGTTAAAAATAAAAAAAATCTGAATCAAGTATTTTTCGAGACGGAATGAGATGGAAATACAATGTGGAAATATATATATATATATATATATATATATATATATATATATATATATATATATATAATACACATTTTCCTCAGGAGATTAAATCTAGCAAAGCAGCACAAGATATATTACCCCCATTATTATGGTAGAAGTATAAACTCTCTTCAAATTGAAAAAGAATAATTTACACACAAATATATTATTGATCTCTTCTTTGGGCAACTAATTTCATTACAGAATCTAGAAACAAATTTCGAATGTTTGAAACATGTCTAAGTTGGAAGAAATGATCTCAGGAATAAAAACATCACCAACTAGGTATAAAAAAACCCGAATATTTCTATTTTATTAAATAGACACTAGAAATCACTACCTTTTTTTCAAAGGATCCTTTACCTATAAATTTGAGATACATAAAAAATAACTATAAGTATTGGAATCCCATTCAATAAAGTAAGCAAAAATACGAGAATCACGGGACGAGTGTCTTTTGTACGAAGATTTATTTTAAATCGCTCAAGCTTTCGGGCTGACCGGCCCTTCTACAGGAGACAAGTGAACATATGGCACATCGGGTACTATATAGTGATGGGACTATTTACATATTCAAAAATTTTTTAAAATTTTAAAAAACCTTTTATAGGGATTTTGCATATCTAAGCAATGTGTGTGTGTTGGGAGGAATAATTAGCATAATAGTAAATTATGGACAGAAGAAATTGACATGTATGATAATAGATATTGAATATAGTAGAGCCTGTAATATCTTCTACTGTCTATGAGAGAGGAGGGGGGGGGGGGAATCCGCACAGATGGAGGATACAAGGCTATGGGAACAGGGATTGGTAGGATTCAGGGAGGTCGATATGTCTATTGATGGCATGGAAGCCATGGGAAACGAGAGCTTCCAAGGTGAGGCGCTGCTGCTTGTTGTATATGCGGCTATAGTGCACAGATGGATTGGCCAGGTCGAAAGAGTGGTTGGTGGTTCGGATATGTTGGTATATAGCTGATTTCTCATCTTGTCTGGAGATGTTTTTTCTGTGTTCCTCGAGTCTTGTCCCTACGCTCCTGCCCGTCTCACCAACGTAGACAACATCGCAGTCAGCGCAGGGAATGGAGTAGACACAGCCAGACAAGAGAGATGGGTTATATGGGCTATTGCTTTTCGTATCTGGGTTCCTAATGAGGGAGCTGATGTTAGGAGAGTTGGAGTACAGGGTCCTGACTCCAAACTTGCTTAGGGCTCGGGCTATGGAGGAGCTAGTGGGGGAATATGGGAGGACACATATGGATTTATATATGGGGTTGGAAGCGGTGTGGTTGGGGTTGTGGAAATGGCGTAATATGAAAGACTTCGGGTATTGGAATTTGTCTGGCTGTGTCTACTCCATTCCCTGCGCTGACTGCGATGTTGTCTACGTTGGTGAGACGGGCAGGAGCGTAGGGACAAGACTCGAGGAACACAGAAAAAACATCTCCAGACAAGATGAGAAATCAGCTATATACCAACATATCCGAACCACCAACCACTCTTTCGACCTGGCCAATCCATCTGTGCACTATAGCCGCATATACAACAAGCAGCAGCGCCTCACCTTGGAAGCTCTCGTTTCCCAGGGCTTCCATGCCATCAATAGACATATCGACCTCCCTGAATCCTACCAATCCCTGTTCCCATAGCCTTGTATCCTCCATCTGTGCGGATTCCCCCCCCCCCTCCTCTCTCATAGACAGTAGAAGATATTACAGGCTCTACTATATTCAATATCTATTATCATACATGTCAATTTCTTCTGTCCATAATTTACTATTATGCTAATTATTTCTCCCAACACACACACAACACACACACACATTGCTTAGATATGCAAAATCCCTATAAAAAGTTTTTAAAAATTTAAAAAAATTTTGAATATGTAAATAGTCCCATCACTATATAGTACCCGATGTGCCATATGTTCACTTGTCTCCTGTAGAAGGGCCGGTCAGCCCGAAAGCTTGAGCGATTTAAAATAAATCTTCGTACAAAAGACACTCGTCCCGTGATTCTCGTATTTTTGCTTATAAAAAATAACATTAAACAGAAGCGGATTCTCTATCAAATGAGTTTCCAAATGACACGTCGAAAAATAAATTTTAATACTCAATTATATAGGTAAAAGCCAGGTATACTGACCCTTTACTATTTTTGTATTTTTAAATTTATTTTTATCACTGTAGGTAAATATGATGCTAGGATTGTTCTTTCTGAGTGGTGTGTAGTTAATAAAGTTATTTTGAACCAGAAAACTTCAAGATAAAACCTGCATAATACCAATGTTTTTGACCTTTCTTTATAGCACAAACACAAGAGCAATAGACAATTTCAAAAAATAAAAACATCAGTGTTCAGTTGGTATTTTTACCCGATGCATATCAGTAAGCATCAACAACATTCAGGTATACAATCAATAGACGTAATTTCATTCAGTTATCAATATTAACTTCCTCTTATCTACTGGTAAACTGTGTTATAGGAAGTTTGTGTAATGTTAGGAATAAATGGTGCGTGCATTGTGTACTGGATGTGTGGTTGTGGAAGTGAGTAGGTCGCAGTCCTGGGGAACAGCCGTGAAGAGATTGTGCTGGTGCTGTGTGATGTAGACCACAGCAGCAGACATCCAAAGTAAAATGATCTTCAGTGAGATCAGAGCTGACGTTGAAGTTTTAAAAGAACTGTAATATGAGTGATAAACAACTAAAATAACCAACCCAATTTACATATTGTGAGGTATGAGAATGTATTTATCTGCAGGGGCCAGATTAAAACCAGTGAAGGTGTCAAAACACCAACTTCTCTCAATTATATATCGGTATACCATGGTTTCAGGTTATGGCACTCTCTGTTATATAGGGGAAGCTACGATCGTAATATCTTACGAGGGAGTTAAGAACTTTGCGCCAAATCTACCAAAGAGATGTTTCAGCTGGTGAAGTTGTAGGACCGAACTTTATATTCGACTCTAAGAATGATGAATCATCTAGACTAGGCTAATTACACCCAGGATGTGAGAAATTCTGTGAAAAAATTCAAAATTATTTTAAATTTGATTCAAATTCTATCAAACATATACACACAGTTTTGCTAATTATTTATAGTTCGATTTCTTGAACCTTGCTTGATTGGAGTCGCCCATAATAAATAATAAATACCTATGATATGATCATGAGACAAACCAAATATCCTCTTCTTAATTCAATTAAACTTTTTATCATGATGAAAAAAGAATATACACTCCTCTTTATAAACAATACTTAAAGTTTAGTGTTTGAAATGCCTTTAGAAGAAAATATATTGTATGGTTCATGGGAAAACACTTTGTCGAAAAAATTAAAATATTGTGAACAAGTAATTTAAAACAATGTTTTAGTTGAATTTGTAATAATCCACGTGTGTACCCAAAATTCTAGAAAAAATACAATTTACTAACATGAATTTATATCTATTGATTATATTTTATTCTAAATTGTGTCAAAATTCAATTAGCCTTTTATATTTTATGAAAACTACAGAAAATATTAATTTATGCTTATAGTTATATTTGATTTATATATTAGCTCAATATGTTTTTTCAGATCAAAATAACATTATAAACGATAGAAATGTTTGTGAAAATATTAAATATTCATAGTTCCAGAATTGTATTAACGCTGCAAAGCCACAGAATCCACTGAGAATTTTAGAAAGCAGCATCAACTCTTTCTTTGACATCATTTGTAATTTGAATCATGAAGGTTTTATATACGATTTTCAATGTGAAGAATGAGTTCATCATTGTTTATTATCAGCGTAAATATATTTTAGATATGACATCTTTGGATATATTTCAGCTTAGTGACTTTTTGTCTTCAATAAAGTTGGCACTTACTTCCTGTCCTTCCTTTTCTTAAAACATTTTAAAAACTTAAAGCATCCCATCTTGTCGTTGATTACTCAGTTAGCTTCGATCACTTGTTCGATATCGCTTATTTGTGGCGTTGCGAGGATCCAACAAATAACTTGTGAGACGCCATTTAATATTTTTATTTTATTTTATTATAATTTATGGTTTATATATACATTGAGAACCTTATAACGATGCTTGGCTAGGAATCTGAGATCTTGATGGATCCTCTGCTATCAATTCTATTAAGGAAATCTTCGTCAAAACTAGGCCATTGTATTTATCCTTGATAATATTATGATTTTAATTATAATTTCTCCTCTTCTTCTTCTTTTTTATCTCCACTCAATCATATAAGGGTATCAAGCCTCTAGAGCTTGAGACTTCTGATGGTGCCTGCTGGGGTACTTTATTCTCATATTATAGAATATTGACTCTATATCTTGAGTGAAAACTAGCGAAACTCATATAACGTCTCGAAAAACCACTCCTTACATTAGAGAATCCAGTCTTTCACACTATTAAGGTCGTTTTTAATATACTAAATCGCACACCTGGACGGTTACATTCTTTGAGGCAAACTCAAGGCAAAGTAACAGTGTATTTACTTTTTCTGTGGCTGAATAATTCAAAGATATATTTATGCATTTTGTTTTCTTTGCACGAATGGTTTTATGCGATAAATTGTGAACTTAATTTTTTCTAATATTCAAATACAAATATACTCTCAGAATTTTACTGGAAAAATGTTACGGTTTTAAAATGACAGATGGTCCTTAACTTGCTACTTAAATACTAAATTTTATTTTCATATAAATCGCCTATTCTTCCACGATTCGTGTTCTAGAACATTGCAAAGTTATTATTTTGAACGGTATATAATCCCTATATATATAATGACCAGCCAAAATTTGCAGCATCTTCATTGATGCAAAAGGAAAACATTTTGTGGTTAATCACAGATGAGACTTCTATAAAGTTGTTGAATTTCAATTATTATATCGCCACGTGGAAATAAGGAAAGACAAACTTCGGAATGACACAGCAATTTATTTAAGGCAAAAGCAAATTATGAATGATAAAAAATATAAGCAATGAGAGAAGATTACAGAGTAGCAAAATATAAACAATAATTGATACTCTGTTAATAAAATAATAAATACTTCGTTACATAGTTCCTTCCTTATGAGAGCTGTGACCCACAACTTGCAATCATTTTAGTTACTGACATGGATCTGACGTGCTTCTGCAAAGGATTCCGTCGAAGTATTAGTACCTTTGCGTCCTTTTTCTTGTAGCGGGAAGAGCGACTTTGTCGTCGTATCGTCTAAAGTAACATCGTCATCTTGGAAGGAAGTCTTGGCTTTGACACGGCGGTGGAATCCTGGAGCCAGTCTTTGAAAATGTAGATCACAGCACCCATGGCCTCAAGGTCTTCTCGGCGATCTTCAGTTTGTCTTCCCTAATTTTCAGCATCTCCACCAAAATGCCACGTGGAAAATTAGGGAAGACAAACACTTCATGATGACACAGCAATTTATTTAAGGCAAGAACAAATAATGAATGATAAAAAAGGATAAACAATGAGAGAATAAACAGAGTAGCAAATTATAAACATAAAAATGATACTCTGTTAATAAAATAAAAATACTTGCTGTAATATTTTGTTTCGCCGACTAGCTATATATTTCAGTTGGCTGAACGCTGACATTTTTCAAGGTATTATGACATATTAATGTGTTTCAACAACATATAAGCAGAATTTTTTTCTAACTTAATTCTATTAACGTCATGTGGCGTTGAGTTTGTTGTTGACACACATTAATATGTTTAATTAAAAAGGCATATATTGGATCAAAAATGCATTTATTTTCCCAATATTGAGCCAACCGAAATATTGGTAAAATAAATGATTTTTTGATCCAATATATGCCTTTTTAATTAAAGTTTTATTTATGGATTGCTCTATTTTCAAAACATTAATATGTTGTAATACCTTGAAAAAGGTTGGCGTTCAGCCAAATGAAATATTGGTGTAATAAATTTATTTTTGGATCCAATATATGCGTTTTTAATTGAAGAGAGCTGTATGTAAATGGCATGTAAATAACGATCCCTGTAAATAATTAACTAATATTTTCTAAGCAATTATGCATCTGGGTGAATCCTGTGTAGGGCATAGGTCCCAATAAAAGGCTTGTTATTGCTTTGTTGTTATTTTATGTTTTATTTGAGACCACATGGATGTCGGTGGGTGAGTTGTATAAAGCGTCGGTATCCGACACCCGGGATATAATATAGTATTGGACACTTTATTGACTCAAAGGGCATTTTTATACTCTATATCTAATTAAAATTGGAAGAAGTGAAAAATCAAAATACTCCCATCATAAAAAAGTTCACTTTGAAGATGGCTTAAGAGGGCATACTGCGTGAATCGCGTGCTCGCGCATTACGCCTCTGATATATCTGTAAAAATTATTTACAAAATCAACACACAACACTACATTTTTTTTACTCAGTTACTCATCCGAGCAACTCCTCGGGCTACTCCCGCCTGAAGACAAGATTCTTCTCGAAAATTCTTCGACATTATCATCAAACATGTTCCGAACATGAACTCCCCAAATGGCAGGGATCTGTCTAGATTCAAGGCGGTCCGGACGTCCCCTCAGAGAGGGCTACGTCGATTGTATATATCTCTCTTCATTCCTACCATTATTATTACCTTATAAACTCCCTTTGAGTGTAAAGATTGACGAGATGTCAATAAAGTTGTTTAATTGTCACTACAACGGAATGTCGCCACCATTTATACAGATGGATTCCAATCGACGAAAGGAATTGAGGATGAAGTTATTCTACCACCTCCCCTACAACTATACAACTTAAAATTCACCAGGAACGTTCATTTTATGAGCTATACTACTAGTCATACTTTACTAAACAAAGTTTACCCAGTTCGAACACTTTACTTCAAGCTGACATTTGACTCTTTCGGCCATATATAGATCTTGGTAAACAAGAACATCACTGATTACTGGAATCATCTACAACTAACATTATACACCAAATGTTCAACTCTGCTGGGTACTACAGCGGTATTCCAGGAAAGAAACTGGCGGTGCAGGCGGTAAAAGCCGAAGCATATTCTAACCTGCCACTATGTTTTATGAATTTAGTTTATCAACCCAGTGCAGAATGTCTATATTTTGAAAGAAGAGCTGCCTCTTTTGATACAAGAATTTCATTCTCATATGTTATTATATGTTATTAAACCTTTGCTTATATTATGATGCGTTAGCGCGCCATCTGTTATCAAAACCTTTGTTACAAATAATCTGAAGAAGAGTTTAGTGAAGTCCAAAGTTTCTACGTTAGAAAATATCTAAAACGATAGAGTTTCTTTTGATTCATGAAAAATTTTTCCAATTACATCAATAAGATAAAAATAATTTTATGATTTTATAATTATTTATATTTTGTCATCATCCAATTTATTATTTTTAGAGAGACGACTTGTTGAAAATATTTTGAGTAAACAATCATTATATATGTATTCAAATGTGTGTGTGAAATCCCCTAAATCGTTTGTTATTATTTGCTCCATTAAAATTACTAATATAATCATTTTGGCATTTACCAAGAAAAGTTAAGCCAAGATATACTTCAAAATATAAGCAACAGATGATATGCATCAGAATATTTTGATAAATCAAAAACTATTTTTGTAGTTTTGATTTTACCACAAAGAGTACACTGGCAGAGAGCTAATAAATATATTAAATTGATTAATACATTTTTTTCACAATGAATTTTGAAACTTGGACGTGACTGAAAATAACAGGTTAAGACCTAAACGAGAGAAAGAAGCTGGGTGAATTCATCTAGAAATTGGTCGTTTGATTATTTTTGAAGCTCAAAATATTGAAAAAAATTGATATGTATAGTTATAGCTGATATACAACGACATATTAAAATAGGGATTGCGCTACCCTTCCTGGACATCTGGTGTCAATTACCTTCGACACTTATAAAGGACTTGTTGCATTGCGGCTGTATTGAGTACCAAGGATAAAGAGTAACTTGCTATTGTAGTCAGATGCTCATCATGCATAGGCACATTAATCTATGCGAGTTTGTAGAAACTTGGGTTGTTAAAATTATCAATCATAAGTAGTTTGATAATTACGAAGCTCATAGTCAAGTATTTTTTTTTTTTGTAAAAAACGCTCTATAATCACTCATATCAATTACGACATAGGTATTTGATTGCTATAAAAATAATATATTTGATTATTAATAAGTTTCTTATAGAAAGAAATGTTGAAATATAGTTGAAACACGAACACACAAACAATGCACTCGCCGTGTCAATCATAAATCTATTATATATATAAAAGTCAGTGTATGTATGTATGTATGTATGTTTATCGGCTATACAAATCCTCAATATAAAGCTAAATTGGCTGAAAATTTGACAGAAAATAGAAAATAATATGGAAGAGATATTTGTCGCATTTTTAGCCAAGACAAATAGAAATTGACCATGTTCTGGGCAAAAATAGTTGTTTTTATATCAGAAAATGATTATGACAATATTGCCCTATAATGTTTTATTATTAGATACAAAATTATTTCGGGGAAAATTCATAAAACAGACCACGGGCGAAGCCAGGTTATTTTCAGTAGATGAAACAAAATTTTAAGAGCTAAACATTAACTCGATCGGAAGACACGAAGCCAGGTCATCTCTATTTATAAAAAAAATCGTTTCTCAGAGTTTTGGCTGAGATCATATTTATCATATTTGAGATACTTCACATATTACCATTAGCAAAAGCACTGATAGAGTTAATAATATATATCCTGATGTTTATTATTCGAAGTTTTGAGAAAATGAAAACATTTACTAATTAGTCTTACTAATTCATCATGGCTGAAATATGTAGGTAAAGAGTATATGTGTTTTTTATTAATTAAAATAATTTTCAGAAGAATTTTATTTTAATATTTATTTTCGAATCAATGTGGGGAAAATTTATATATGTTTTATTGTGACAAAGAAGTAATATAGGTAAGTATAATTTATTTTGTTAACCCAGGTTTATGTAGAGTGAATGATATTATTTGAATAAAACACGATTGATTAATAATATATTTTATTTCCCAGAAAGTAATGATTTATTATTTTCTTTTAAAATGTTATCAATAATGGAATATTCTCCCGAAATGGCTTCATCAGGGAGAGTAGACGGGGAAAGATGGGGAGATAGTAATATTTATGAATATATGGCTTCATCAAGGAGAGTAGACGGGGCAAGATGGGGATATAGAAAGGTTTATGAATATATGGCTTCATCAGGGAGAGTAGACGGGGCAAGATGGGGATATAGAAAGATTTATGAATATATGGCTTCATCAGGGAGAGTAGACGGGGCAAGATGGGGATATAGAAAGATTTATGAATATATGGCTTCATCATGGATAGTAGACGGGGAAAGATGGGGAGATAGTAAAATTATGAATAAATGGCTTCATCAGGGAGAGTAGACGGGGCAAGATGGGGAGATAGTAAGATTTGTGAATATATGGTTTGGTCAGGGAGAGTGAACGGGGCAAGATGGGGAGATAGTAAGATTTGTGAATATATGGTTTGGTCAGGGAGAGTAGACGGGGCAAGATGGGGAGATAGTAAGATTTATGAATATATGGCTTCATCAGGGAGAGTAGACGGGGAAAGATGGGGAGATAGTAATATTTATGATTATATGGCTTCATCAGGGAGAGTAGACGGGGCAAGATGGGGAGATAGAAAGATTTATGAATAAATGGCTCCATCAGGGAGAGTGAACGGGGCAAGATGGGGAGATAGTAAGATTTATGAATAAATGGCTCCATCAGGGAGAGTGAACGGGGCAAGATGGGGAGATAGTAAGATTTATGAATATATGGCTTCATCAGGGAGAGTAGACGGGGTAAGATGGGGAGATAGTAAGATTTGTGTATATATGGTTTGGTCAGGAGAGTAGACGGGGCAAGATGGGGAGATAATAAGATTTGTGAATATATGGCTTCATCAGGAAGAGTAGACGGGGCAAGATGGGGAGATAGTAAGATTTATGAATATATGGCTTCATCAGGGAGAGTAGACGAGGCAAGATAGGGAGATAGTAAGAATTATGAATATATGCTTCATCAGGGAGAGTAGACGGGGCAAGATGGGGAGATAGTAAGATTTATGAATATATGGCTTCATCAGGGAGAGTAGACGGGGCAAGATGGGGTGATAGAAAGATTTATGAATATATGGCTTCATCAGGGAGAGTGAACGGGGCAAGATGGGGAGATAGTAAGATTTGTGAAAATATGGCTTCATCAGGAAGAGTAGACGGGGCAAAATGGGGAGATAGTAAGATTTATGAATATATGGCTTCATCAGGGAGAGTAGACGGAGCAAGATGGGGAGATAGTAAGATTTATGAATATATTGCTTCATCAGGGAGAGTAGACGGGGCAAGATGGGGAGATAGAAAGATTTATGAATATATGGCTTCATCAGGGAGAGTGAACGGGGCAAGATGGGGAGATAGTAAGATTTGTGAATATATGGTTTGGTCAGGGAGAGTAGACCGGGCAAGATGGGGAGATAGTAAGAATTATGAATATATGGCTTCATTAGAGATAGTAGATGGGGCAAGATAGGGAGTAAGTAAGATTTATGAATATATGGCTTCATCAGTAGAGTAGACGGGGCAAGATGGGGAGATAGTAACAAATATGAATATATGGCTTCATTAGAGATAGTAGATGGGGCAAGATAGGGAGTAAGTAAGATTTATGAATATATGGCTACTTCAGGGAGAGTAGACAGGGCAATATTGAGAGATAGTAATATTTGTGAATATATGGTTTCATCAGGGAGAGTAGACGGGGCAAAATGGGAAGATAGTAAGATTTATGAATATATGGCTTCATCAGAGAGAGTAGATAGGGAAAGATAGGGAGATAGTAAGATTTATGAATATATGGCTTCTTCAGTGAGAGTAGACCGGGCAAGATAGGGAGATAGTTAGACTCATGAATATATGGCTTCATTAGGGAGAGTAGACGGGTCAAGATGGGGAGATAATATGATTTGTGAATAAATGACTTCATTAGAGATAGTAGATAGGGAAAGATAGGGAGATAGTAAGATTTATGAATATATGGCTTCTTCAGTGAGAGTAGACAGGGCAAGATGGAGAGATAGTAGGATTTATGAATATATGGTTTCATCAGGGTGAGTAGACGGGGCAAGATGGGAGATAGTAAGATTTATGAATATATGGTTTCATCAGTGATAACAGATGGAGTAAAATGGTGTGAAAGAAAATTGAGCAATATTCGTTTTCTTCATGGAGAGTAGACACGGCGTGCTGTGTTAATAACTTAAATATATATTTTTGTTTGAAAACAATATTCTGTTTGACGTCTAAAATTACCCCGAGCTCAACTGTAATAATATTGTTTTAATAATCAAATGTTGTCATAACTTGATGACTTCTTGAAAATAATCGACGTTTCATTTGACGTTTAGAAATATTCAGGGTTCAAATCCGCTTTTTTCATATATTAAAATTTTCTTCGTTTAAAGAAGCTGTGATCAGGTATTGAAAAGATCAGGCTGGAAAAATATTTGCTATATTGTTTTAAAATTGATCCGGTTTCGTTGCACATATCATGACGTAATTAAAATAATTTGGGTTTGATGCTAACTTTATCAGGTTTTTAGAATTTCTCTTAGTACATGCTGCGTTTCTTACACCTTAAATATTATCTGGGTTCGGGGACACTGAGATCAGGTCTGAAAAATGATCAGTATTCGAAACTATTAAGATCACGTTTTTAAAATATTAACGATTCGTCTCCGCTGGGCTCATGTTTTTATGATATTCGCGTTTGACTGCTGCTGTGCTCATGTCTTGAAGATATTCAGGGTTCAACGTGGGTGTGCTTATGTCTATGAAATATTCAGAGTTCGACTGCTATTTTGCTCAAGTCTTAATGATATTCTTAGTTCAACTGTTTTTCTGCTCAAATCTTAAAAAATATTACTGGTTGGAAGTAACTTGAATATATAAGGGGTTTAAAATCACTGTGCAAGCATCTTAAAAATATTCAGGGTTCGACTGCAGCGGTGCTAATGTCTTGAAGATATTAAGGGTTTGATTGCTGCTATGCTCACTTCTTAAATATATTCAGGGGTTTGATGCTGCTGTGCTCGCGTCTTAAAGATATTCAGGATTCGACGCCACCGTATTCACGTTTTAAAGATTTTCAAGGGTTTGATGCTGCTGTGCTCGCGTCTTAAAGATATTCAGGGTTCGACGCCTATGTGCTTGGGTCTTAAAGATATTCAGGGTTCGAATTCGCTGTGCTCAAGAATCAAAGATATTCAAGGTTCGACACCGTTGTGCTCATGTCTTGAAGATATTCAGGGTTCGACATAGCTGTGCCAACATCTTAGAAATATTCGAGGGTTTGACGTAGCTGTGCCAACGTCTTAGAAATAGTCGGGAGTTCAACGTAGCTGTGCCAACGTCTTAGAAATATTTGGGGGTTCGACATAGCTGTGCCAACTTCTTAGAAATATTTGGGGTTTCGACATAGCTGTGCCAACTTCTTAGAAATATTTGGGGGTTCGACATAGCTGTGCCAATTTCTTAGAAATATTTGGGGGTTTGACATAGCTGTGCCAGCGTCTTAGAAATATTCGAGGGTTGAACAAAGCTGTGCCAACGTCTTAGAAATATTCGGGGGTTTAACCTAGATGTGCCAACGTCTTAGAAATGTTCTGGGGTTCGACATAGCTGCGCCGACGTCTTAGAAATATTCTGGGGTTCAATGTAGCTGTGCCAACGTCTTAAAAAAATTTGGGGGTTTGACATAGCTTTGCCAGCGTCTTTAAAATACTCGGGGGTTCGACATAGCTGTGCCAACGTCTTAGAAATATTCGGGGGTTCGACGTAGCCGTGCCAACGTCTTAGAAATATTCGGGGGTTCGACGTAGCTGTGCCAACGTCTTAGAAATATTTGGGGTTCAACGTAGCTGTGCCAACGTCTTAGAAATATTCGGTGGTTCGACGTAGCCGTGCCAACGTCTTCGAAATATTTGGGTGTTTGACGTAGCTGTGCCAAAGTCTTAGAAATATTTGGGGGTTCGACGTAACTGTGCCAACGTCTTAGAAATATTCGGGGGTTCGATGTGGCTGTGCCAAAGTCTTAGAAATATTCGGGGGTTCAACGTAGCTGTGCCAACGTCTTAGAAATATTCGGGGTTCGATGTAGCTGTGCCAACGTCTTAGAAATATTTGAGGGTTCGACGTAGCTGCGCCAACGTCTTAGAAACATTTGGGGGTACGACGTAGCTCTGAAAACGTCTCAGAAATATTTGGGGGTTTCGACGAAGCTGTGCCAACGTCTTATAAATATTTTAGGGGTTCGACGTGGCTTTGCCAATATCTTAAAAATACTCGGAATTCGATGTAGGTGTGCCAACGTCTTAAAAATAATCGGGTTTCGACATAGCTCTGCCAATGTCTTAAAAATATTTGGGGTTCGACATAGCTGTTCAAATGTCTTAAACATCTTTGTTTCGATGCCTCAGTGCAGACATCTCAAAAATGATCAGTGTTGACGCCATTGTGCTCACGTCTTAAAAATGTTTAATCTTGATGCCACAGTGCTGACATCTTCAATATATTTTCGGTTTGACGTAGCTTTGTTGACGTCCCAAAAAATAAATACTTTTACTCCGGATTGTTGGAGTATTAAAAATGAACTACAGAGTTCTACTTCACTTTGCTGAAGTATCAAAAATGATAAAAAAAATTGCTGTTATGACCTGTCAAGAAGGTCTAGTACAGCGTAAGATTCAGTGGTTGAAGTACCCAAGTGGCCGGCACACAGAACAACGCCAACCCATTCTTTGCCGGCCTTGCTCTTTGTGCGACAGCGTCAAAATAATGCCCCAGTTGGCTGCCCCTTTACACAACACAATATAAAGCCTTATTAAAATTATTAGACATCATATTCAGAAACAAATATTGAATTTATTTTTTTCATAATGAATGAGACAAAGATTATTAACTTTAGAATTTTTACTTATAATGTAGATAAAAGTAGCTTAAATTAATTATATAAATTATGAATAAAGATAGCAAAGTTTTATACATGACTCTTAATGAAATTTAAAGCTATTATTATAATATTGGCAGTCTTGTATTAATACCTGTGGCATTATTCATATATATTATTTGCTCCGTTAAAATAAACAATAGTCAAAATCTATTGAATAAAACTGTTATTTTATCCTTAATTATTATTTTTATTTATACTCCCTGAACTTTTCAAGCAATTAAAAAATTATTAAGCTTGAAATATATTTGACAGTTTCTTAATGAACATTAATGGTAAAAAAGGCCTTTTTGAACTTTTAAAAATATTTGAAGGTTTGATGTCTATGTCCTTACATCTTATGCAAAATTTTGGGGTGTTCAGATATGCTCAAATGACTGAATTCTATAGGATTCAGTGTGTTAGTATCTTGAAAACGAATAGGGTTGGCTTCTCTATGCTGATAGCTTTGAAATAACAACTGCTGTGATGGAGTATAAAAAAATTATAAAGATTCGCTGTGCCTACCTTCCACGGTGGCCTGGTCCAGTGTGTGGAGGTACAGAGCTGCCGCCCCACAGAACAACACATCTCTCCATTCTTCGCTGCTCCCTGGTGATTGCTCCTGCTACATTATAAAATATTCAGTCATACATGAATTATAATTAGAGTTAATTAGAAACTCACCTGCCAGTGACTTGACAGCTGCCCCAGGAAGACTCCAGTGACGACAGCAATGTGGAGATGTTATGTTGTGTGTTGGTTCAGTGGAAGCGTGCCGTTGTACCTAACACTGTGTAGTGGGGCCCTAGATGACGGATGGGACAGAGCCCGTTGACCGTCCCGCAACATCTCTGCTGAGGGAGGGGCAACGGAACACTGCCACCTTCCGGGAGTGTGTGAGGGTGGAGGTGTACTTATAGTACGTGGGCTGGCGAGAGGGGGTGTGGAGTGTTGTTGACGACCCGCCCAATATGGTACTGGGAGCGTAGACACTCGCGTAACAGAACCCCGGCTCGTAAAACTGGGGGTCTATGGCTCTGAATGGTGTCAGTGGGGAGCCGGGGGTGGGGGGTGTGGTGTATGTAACCGTCCCTCCCCCCTTCTTCCTGTAACCATGGAAACCACACCTTCAGTACTTATACACACTTCAATGAAATAATACTAGCAAGTTACTATTTATATTCTATTTTACAAATACTTTTCATCCTAGTGTGTTGTAAAATAACCTTCAAAGATGCCTTATTCAACATTTAAAACTAATTTCTTTCTCAAAAACTCTAATGTTAAAAGCGATCCAGTAAGTTACAGGCCATCTCTCTACTACCTAAAATTTCCTCAAAAATATTCAAAAGAATAAAATTAAGATGATTGAGAAAAGCTCTCGAGGATGAAAGTCCACTCAAACCTAAAATGTGAATACCATCTTAGACATTCTCATCATTATACCAGCTAGAGATTGTCATTGAAAATGATGAAATATGCAATTGAACTAAGACAAATAAATTGCGCCATTTTATTTTTTACATATCAAAAATATTCATCATAGTCTGACACAAGCCCCTTCTTCATGAAAGGTTAACAAAAACTTAATTGATTTATAAGATATTATCCACGGCTATGTTCACATCTTAAAAATATTCAGGGTTTGACACCAGTTTTCACGTCTTAAATATGTTAACAAAAACTTTATATAGATATATCAAAGAATTTCAGGAACCAACAATGTTGTTAGCAGTCCATAATCTCCTAGATAAGATTCCTTAAGGTTCAGGTAAAGGCCGGCCCTTCTGACAAATATTCCGATAACATCTCTTACATTGAAGACACTTATTTCACAATTGGCTAACAACACGGCAATTTTATTCTTGACTGATACTCCAAGACACCTCCAACTTCCCAATGACTTGGTGCGAAATTGGCGAGCCACACCAAACTTCAAATTAAAACAGTTGAAATAAAAAGCACCTGGATCAAGTATTTTCTCCGAAAAGAAATTAGATGGAAAGAAAATGTTGAAATATCTAATACACTTCATTTTATCATTCTTAAATCTAACAAAGTAGCACATGTTGAATTACCTTATTGCCAGGAAAGAAGAGCAAACCTTTTTAAATTGCACACACAAGAGAACAATTTGAATACAAAAATTAATATTGATTTCATCTCTGGCCAACCGATTTGATTACAGAATCCAGAAACAAATTCAGAATGTTGAAATCATCCAAGAGTCGGGAGAATGATCTCAAGAACATAAACATCAGCGAATAGGTATTAAACGATCCTTTATATAATAAAAACTGGAAAACGCTACCTTCAAATAATCCTTTACCTTAAAATATGATATAAATAATAATAACATTAAACTGAAGCGGATTCTCTATCCAATATGTTCAAAAATGAAATGTCAAAAAAGGAAAAATTCTTTTAATCCTCAAAGGGCCTGGAAAATAAATTTTACAAAGTCATTAACAAATTTTACAAGGACCAAAGTTTATGAATATAGAGATACTACTCCCTTTAATATGTTTGAGAATTGTTAAATACATATTGTAAAACCATCACTGTAAAATGATTATATGGGTTGTCTTTTTTTCTGAGATCAGTATAGCTAATAAAATTATTTTGAACCAAAATACTTCAAAAAACAATTTGCATCATACTTAAATGTATATGTGTTTGGCCTTACTTTATAAATTAAGAAAGAGTATAAAAGGCAATAAAAAAATAAAATCATCAGTGTTCAGTTGGTATTTTCACCTGATGTATAGCAGTATGCGTTGGTAACATTCAGTTATACAAGTAATGGATGTAATTTCATTTTTTTACCAATCTTAACTTCCTCTTATCTACTGTTAAACTGTGCTATAGGAAGTTTGTGTAATGTTAGGAATGTGTGGTGGGTGTACAGTGTACTGGTTGCAATGTTGTTGAGTGAGTAGGTCGCATTCCTGGGGAACAGCCGTGGAAGAGATTGTGCTAGTACTTTGTGGTGTAGGCTAGAGCAGCAGACCTTTGAAGTGAGAAGATCTTCAGTGAAGATCTTACATGAGTGATAAATAACAAATGAAAAATCCAATTTAGATATTGTGAGATAGGAGAATATATTTATTTGCAGGGGCCATATGCTAAGTGAGGTGATTGACTAATAGAAGAATCTTGGCGAGTTGTTATCCAACATAACAGCTTCAAAGATTATTCAAATAAGCGTCATTTATCCTCTACCGTCTCCTTAAATGTCATTACTGCTACAACCAGGGTTTTCATAACACAAGAATGTTTATGATACAATATCGTGGTTGGGTAAATTACAATATGTTAATATTATTAGACCAATAGGCATGACACAATCTTAATTTTAGCCTGAATGTGATTTTACCCATAAGTATTTAGGAAAATGACGCCTCTCTGTTGCGGAGGATGAATACCTTCAAAGAGCCCTAAGTCAAGAAATGGCCAAGCAAAGACAGGGATAATATTCTAACCCCTTCCTTTAATACCTTTCAAGTTGGAAGTGGTTCCGTATATGGATGAGGGAGGTGAGAAAACCACTGCATTTTACTTTCACAAAAATCCTCAATAGAATCCTCAACTAGGGAACAAGAGAACATCTTAATACCAGATAATTAGTAAATATAGAATGATCCAATTTGCGCTCGATGTAATCATAATTTTAAAAAAAGCTGGTTTATAAATAAAAATAGTAATAAGTATATTTATTTATTTAAAAAAGTACAACACTATGTATGGAATAGCGTATTGGGTCAATGGTCATATGGGCATCCCAGGAAAATATTCTAACAATGCACGAGATGCACGAAATTGAGCTACAGATAGTAAGAAATTATAATTTATGTTTATAGAGTTATTAGATTTATATTATCATTATGTTGTTTTATAAGATAAAATAACATTATAAAACGACTGCAATGTTTGTGAATATATAAAATATTCATAATTCCAGAATTGTATTAGCACTGCAAAGCCACAGAATTCGCTGAGAATTTTAGAAAGCAGCAGCAACTCTTTCTTTGACATCATTTGTAATTTGAATAATGAAGGTTTTATATAAAATTTCAATGTATAGAATGAGTTTATCATTGCTTATTATCAGCGTAAATATATTTTTGGATATGACATCTTTGGATAAATTTCAGCTTGGTGACATTTTATTTTAAATAAAGTTGACACTTACTTCCTGTCCTTCTTTTTCTTAAAACATTTAAAAAACTTAAAACATCCCATCTTGTCGTTGATTACTCAGTTATCTTCGATCACTTGTTCAATATCGCTTATTTGTGGCGTTGCGAGGATCCAACAAATAACTTGTGAGACGCCATTTATTATTATTTTATTAGAATTTATGGTCTATATATACATTGAGAACATTATAACGATGCTTGACTAGGAGTCTGAGATATTGATGGATCCTCTGATATCAATTCTATTAAGGATTTCTTCTTCAAAATTTGGCTATTATATTTTTCCTTGGTAATGTTATTATTTGAAATCAACTTTATTCACTCTTATTCTTTCTTATCTATGCTCAATCATATTAGGGTATCAAGATTGTAGAGCTTGAGACTTCTGATGGTGCCTGCTGGTGATACTTTATTAACAAATTATAGATCATTGACTTCACATCTGGAGTGAAAGCAAACGAATATCACAAAACCCCTCGAAAAACCAGTCCTTACATTGGAGCACCCAGTCTTTCACGCCATTAAAGTCGTTTCTAACCTACTAAATCGCACACCTGGACGGTTACATTCATTAAGGAAAACTCAAGCTTCATTCAATTTTAAAGTGTATTTACATTTTAAGTGGATAAATAATCCTAAGAGGTCTATAAATTTTATTTTTCTTGTGCGGCTGTGTCTATGCGGAATATTGAGAACTTTGTATTTTTTGTAATACTCAAATTCAAATTATTTTGATAATTATACTTGAATAGTGCCCCGTTCTATTGTTAGACATTAATATTTGCCTTATTAAACCAATATAAATGCACCTTAATATACGAAATTTCGTTATAATCTAAACCGCCTATTCTCCCTCGATTCGTGTTCTAAAACGTTGTAAAGTTGTTATTTTGAACGGTAAATAATCCGTGTATATAATGACCAGCCAAAATTAACCGTGTCCTCGATTATGCAAAGGAAAAAAATAGGTGGTTCATTACAGATGATAATTTTATAAATTTGTTGATTTTCAATTGAACTTATATATTTTTTAACTTACTTGTTGTACGACTAACCGAATATGTCGATTATATAATAATGATAAAAAAAAACGATTCGGAACTGAAGCACCATATGTTTTTATGTATAAATTTAATAAGTGAAAGGAAACTTCTTTTACGTAAAATTGAATGGAATTTTCTTTTTCTGGAGGCTCTGTTGTCTAGGACGACAAAAAATAAATTCAATGTATTGGCCCTGTACAAGCTTTAGAGGGCTGCGCAAGTGAAGAAACACTGAGAAAGGGGAGTTGTATGTAAATATATGTAATGACCGATCCCTGTAAATAATTAACTCATTTTTCTAAGAAATTATGGGGGCGAATCTTGTGTAGGGAATAGGTCCCCAATTAAAGGCTTGTTAATACATATAAATAACGCGCAATCTATATAATACAAATGAAAACACAAAAACGCGAATTTTTTTCACAAATATATAAAACCTTTACTGTCCTTACTGCGATGAAAACCTATATTGGGAGGGCTTGACTCAACAGTGGTGAACCCTCCCAGCGGTTTCACAAATTTATTCTACCTGACCGCTTCTTTAGAGCTATAATACTGTATTAGAAAACTATGCTTTTATATGCAACACTGAAAGGATGAAATATAGAAATAGTATTTAAGCAAACTATGTACATAAGATTTTAGTTGTTGTTGTTGCTTTGTAGTTATTTTGTTTTAGGTTTTTCTTGAGACCACATGGATGTCGGTGGGCGAGTGGTATAAAGCGTTGATATCCGACACCCGGGATATAATCTCGTATTGTGCTCTTTTTTGACTCCAAAAGCATTTTCATACTCTACTAGACGCATGACCCGGCTTCGGCCGAGAATTCCCTCGAGTGGAATTTCTTTCATACTAAAAGTACATTAATAAAAAATATTAGAAGTGCCATTGAATAGCAATACAGAAGTAACATAAACCACAGGAAAAAAGTGTGTGTGGTGGTCAAAAATAAAGTATTATATTAGTGTTTAGGTATTTCATTTAATTATTTTTTTGCAATTCATTTAGTTGTTTCAAAATCAATATAGTTTAAATAGATGGCAGCTTTTCCACCCAACCCCCGTGGTACCAGTCCCAGCGCATTAACCCTTGAAATTGCCTGAGTTGAGTGAATGACTGCGATGGATCTTGACTGTGATGCCCATCTTCTCAGTAAGAATAAGAAAAAAAGGTTTATTAAAAAATCAATCTAAAATACTGGCACGTAAATATTTTTCTGTAAAAAATAAAAGAGCACATGGAAATTAGGCAAACATTTGTGTTTGCTAATGACTGCGACTGCATTTTGAACGATTTTTCAAAAAGAGATAAAAAAAATTCAAAGGCCAGAACAAAAATTAATAAAAAAATACAAAAGCCATTATTTACACACAGTAACGCTAATTTGTAAAGTTTTCATTAAAATTGCATTGTGTGCACTTACCGTAACTTAGTTATAATATAAATTTCGCTCTCAATACTCAATACATTTGTAAAAAAAGTAACATTCTTATAAAAATATATTTTAAAAAAGTACGCAAGCAACTTGAGAGAAAAAAATGCAGAACGCTCGTTGGTCGCTTAATTGGGCTGGTGCTGTTACTTCGCCTCGTATTTACTCCGCGTAAAAATCTTTCAAATGGAAAAATAAATAGCCAAAATACTAAACAAAATGTAGCGGATATTTATCTCAGGTTTATAAAAGGTGACATGCAAAATTTGGTACCAATTGGTTCCGTAGCTTTCGAGTTTATAGCGAAACAGACAACAGACATTGACTTTTTTATATAAGAAGATATTTAATTGAACTTGGAAGAAGTAGAAAATCAAAATACTCCCAAAAAGTTCACTTTGAAGATGACTTAAGAGAGGATCCTGCGTGAATCGCCCGCTCGCGTATTGTGCCTCTGATACATCTGTATAAATTATTTAGCAAATCAACACACAACACTACAACGGAATGTCACCACCATTTATACAGATGGATCCCAATCGACGAAAGGAATTGAGGATGGAGTTATTCTACCACCTCCCCTACAACTATACAACTTAAACTTCACCAGGAGCGTTCATTTTATGAGCTATACTACTAGCCATACTTTACCCAACAAAGTTTACCCAGTTCGAACACTTTACTTCAAGCTGACATTTGACTCTTTCGGCCATATATAGATCTTGGTAAACAAGAACATCACTGATTACTGGAATCATCTACAACTAACATTATACACCAAATGTTCAACTCTGCTGGGTACTACAGCGGTATTCCAGGAAAGGAACTGGCGGTGCAGGCGGTAAAAGCCGAAGCATATTCTAACCTGCCGCTATGTTTTATGAATTTAGTTTATCAACACAGTGCAGATTGTCTATATTTTAAAAGAAGAGGTTTCTCTTTTGATACAATAATTTCATTCTCATATGTTATTAAACCTTTGTTTATATTATGATGAATTAGCGCGCCATCTGTTATCAAAACCTTTGTTACAAATCATCTGAAGAAGAGTTTAGTGAAGTCCAAAGTTTCTACGTTAGAAAATATCTAAAACGATAGAGTTTCTTTTGATTCATGAAAAAGATTTCCAATTACATCAATAAGATAAAACTAATTTTATGATTTTATAATTACTTATATTTTGTCATCATCCAATTTATTATTTTTAGAGAGACGACTTGTTGAAAATATTTTGAGTAAACAATCATTATATATGTATTCAAATGTGTGTGTGAAATCCCCTAAATCGTTTGTTATTATTTGCTCCATTAAAATTACTAATATAATCATTTTGGCATTTACCAAGAAAAGTTAAGCCAAGATATACTTCAAAATATAAGCAACAGATGATATGCATCAGAATATTTTGATAAATCAAAAACCATTTTTGGAGTTTTGATTTTACCACAAAGAGTACACTGGCAGAGCTAATAAATATATTAAATTGATTAATACATTTTTTTCACAATGAATTTTGAAACTTGGACGTGACTGAAAATAACAGGTTAAGACCTAAACGAGAGAAAGAAGCTGGGTGAATTCATCTAGAAATTGGTCTTTTGAAAATATTTTGAAGCTCAAAATATTAAAAAAAAATTGATATGTATAGTTATAGCTGATATACAACGACATATTAAAATAGGGATTGCGCTTCCCTACCTGGACATCTGTTGTCAATTACCTTCGACACTTATGAAGAACTTGTTGAATTGCGATGTAATGAGTACCAAGGATGAAGAGTAACTCGCTATTGTAGTCAGATGCTCATCATGCATAGGCACATTAATTTATTTGAGTTTGTAGAAACTTGGGTTGTTCAAATTATCAATCATGAGTAGTTTGATAATCACGAAGCTCATATTCAAGTTTTTTTTGTAAAAAACGCTCTATAATCAATCATTCCTCATATCAAACACGACATAAGTGTTTGATTGCTATAAAAATAATATATTTGATTATTAATAAGTTTCTTATAGAAAGAAATGTTGAAATACTATAGTTGAAACACGAACACACAAACAATGCACTCGCCGTGTCAATCATAAATCTATTACATATATAAAAGTCAGTGTATGTATGTATGTATGTTTATCGGCTATACAAATCCTCAATATAAAGCTAAATTGGCTGAAAATTTGACAGGAAATAGGGAATAATATGGAAGAGATATTTGTCGCATTTTTAGCCAAGACAAATAGAAATTGACCAAGTTCTGGGCGAAAATAGTTGTTTTATTTCAGAAATTGATGTTGAAAATATTGCTGTATCATGTTTTATTATCAGATATAAAATTATTTCGGGGAAAATTCATAAAACAGACCACGGGCGAAGCCAGTTCATTTTCAGTAGATGAAACAAAATTTTAAAAGCTAAACATTAACTCGATCGGGAGACGAAGACACTAAGCCAGGTCATCTCTATTTATAAATAAATTCGCTTCTCAGAGTTTTGGCTGAGATCATATTTATCATATTTGAGATATTTCACATATTACCATTAGGTAAAACACTGATGAATTTAATAATAAAATCCTGATGTTTTTTATACGAAGTTTTGAAAAAGTGAAAACATTTACTGATTAGAAGTCCTAATGTATCATGGCTGAAATACTTATGTAAAGAGTTTGTATTTTTTATTAATTAGAACAATTTTTAGAATAATTTTCTATTAATATTTATTTTCGAATCAATGTGGTGAAAATTTATATATGTTTTATTGTGACAAAGAAGTAATATAGGTAAGTATAATTTATTTTGTTAACCCAGGTTTCTGTAGAGTGAATGATATTAGTTGAATAAAACACGATTGATTGAAAATATATTTTATTTCCCAGAGAGTAATGATTTATTATTTTCTTTTCAAATGTTATAAAGAATGAAATATTCTCCCAAAATGGCTTCATCAGGGAGAGTAGACGGGGCAAGATGGGGAGTTAGTAAGATTTATGAATATATGGCTTCATCAGGGAGAGTAGACGGGGCAAGATGGGGAGATAGTGAGATTTATGAATATATGGACTCATCAGGGAGATAGACGGGGCAAGATGGGGAGATAGTGAGATTTATGAATATATGGCTTCATCAGGGAGAGTAGACGGGGCAAGATGGGGAGATAGTAAGATTTATAAATATATGGCTTCATCAGGAGAGTAGACAGATCAAGATAGGGAGATAGTGAGATTTATGAATATATGGCTTCATCAGTGAGAGTAGACGGCGCAAGATGGGGAGATAGTGAGATTTATGAATATATGGCTTCATCAGGAGAGTAGACGGGGTAAGATGGGGAGATAGTGAGATTTATGAATATATGGCTTCATCAGGGAGAGTAGACGGGGTAAGATGGGGAAATAGTAATATTTAAGGATATATGGCTTCATCAGGGAGAGTAGACGGGGTAAGATTGGGAGATAGTAAGATTTAAGAATATATGGCTTCATCAGGGAGAATAGACGGGGTAAGATGGGGAGATAGTAAGATTTATGAATATATGGCTTCATCAGGGAGAGTAGACGGGGGTAAGATGGGGAGATAGTAAGATTTAAGAATATAGGGCTTCATCAGGGAGAGTAGACGGGGTAAGATGGGGAGATAGTAAGATTTATGAATATATGGCTTCATCAGGGAGAGTAGACGGGGTAAGATTGGGAGATAGTAAGATTTAAGAATATAGGGCTTCATCAGGGAGAGTAGACGGGGTAAGATGGGGGAGTTAGTGAGATTTATGAATATATGGTTTCATTAGGGAGAGTAGACGGGGCAAGATGGGAAGATAGTAATATTTATGAATATATAGCTTCATCATAGATAACAGATGGAGAAAATGGTGTAAAAGAAAATTGAGCAATATTCGTTTTCTTCATGGAGAGTAGACACGGCGTTCTGTGTTAATGACTTAAAAATATATTTTTGTTTGAAAACAATATGCTGTTTGACGTCTAAAAATTACGCAGAGCTCAACTGTAATAATATTGTTTAAATAATCAAATATTGTCATAACTTGATGACTTATTGAAAATAATCAGCGTTTCTTATAACGTTTAGAATATTCAGATTTCAAATCCACTTTTTTCATATATTAAAATTTTCTTCGTTTAAAGAAGCTGTGCTCAGGTCGCGAAAAGATCAGGATGGAAAAATATTTGCTATATTGTTTTAAAATTTATCCGATTTCGTTGCACATTCATGACGCTATCAAAATAATTTGTTATTGATGCATACTCTGTCATGTTTTTAGAATTTATCATAGTATATGTAGCATTTCTTACACCTTAATTATCAACTGGGTTCGCGCCACTGAGACTCAGGTTAAGTGAAAAGTGTTTGGAACCATTTTGCTCACGTTTTTAGAGTAGTCACGATTCCACTCCGCTGTGCTGATTTTAATAGATATTCAGGATTCGAATGCTGCTGTTATCATGTCTTAAAGATATTCAGGATTCGACTGCTGCTGTACTCACGTCTTATAGATATTCAGGATTCGGCTGCTGCTGTGCTCACGTCTTAAAGATATTCAGGGTTCTAAGCCGCTGCCCTCACGTCTTAAAGATATTCTGGGTTCGACTGCTGCTGTGCTCACGTCTTAAAGATATTCAGGGTTCTAAGCCGCTGCCCTCACGTCTTAAAGAAATTCTGGGTTCGACGCCACTGTGCTCACCTCTTAAAGATATTCTGGGTTCGACTGCTGCTGTGCTCACGTCTTAAAGATATTCAGGGTTCTAAGCCGCTGCCCTCACGTCTTAAAGATATTCTGGGATTGACGCCGCTGTGCTCACGTCTTAAAGATATTCAGGGTTCTAAGCCGCTGCCCTCACGTCTTAAAGATATTCTGGGTTCGACGCCGCTGTGCTCACGTCTTAAAGATATTCAGGGTTCTAAGCTGCTGCCCTCATGTCTTAAAGATATTCTGGGTTCGACGCCGCTGTGCTCACGTCTTAAAGATATTCTGGGTTCGACTGCTGCTGTGCTCACGTCTTAAAGATATTCAGGGTTTGCCTGCTGCTGTGCTCACGTATTAAAGATATTCAGGGTTCGATTGCTGCTGTGATCACGTCTTAAAGATATTCAGGGTTCGACTGCTATTTGCTCACGTCTTAAAGATATTCAGGGTTCGACGTAGCTTTCCAACATCTTAGAAATATTTTGGGGTTCGACCTAGCTGTGCCAACGTCTTCGAAATATTCGGTTCAACGTAGCTGTTCCAACGTCTTAGAAATATTCGAAGATTCGACGTAGCTGCGCCAACGTCTTAGAAGTATTTGGGGGTTTGAGGTAGCTGTACCAACGTCTTAGAAATATTCAAGGGTTCGAAGTAGCTGTGCAAACGTCTTAGAAATATTCGGGGGTTCGACATAGCTGTGCCAACGTCTTAGAAATTTTCGGGGGTTCGACATAGCTGTGCCAACGTCTTAGAAATTTTCGGGGGTTCGACATAGCTGTGCCAACATCATAGAAATATTTGGGGGTTCGAAGTATCCGTACCAACATCTCAAAAATACTTGGGGTTCGACGTGGCTGTGCCAACGTCTTAGAAATATTAGGGGGTTAGACGTAGCTGTGTCAACGTCTCAAAAATACTTGGGATTCGACGTAGCTGTGCTGACATCATAAAAATACTTGGGGTTCGATGTAGCTGTGTCACCATCTTAGAAATATTTGGGGGTTCGACGTAGCTGTACCAACCTCTTAAAATACTTGGGGTTCGACATAGCTGTGCCAACGTCTTAGGAATATTAGGGGGTTCGACGTAGCTGTGCTAACGTCTCAAAAATACTTGGGGTTCGACGTAGCTGTGCTAACATCTTAAAAATACTTGGGGTTCGATGTAGCTGTGTCACCATCTTATAAATATTTGGGGGTTCGACGTAGATGTACCAACGTCTTAAAAATACTTGGGGTTCGACGTAGCTGTGCCAATGTCTTAGAAATATATGTGGTTCGATGTAGCTTTGCTAACGTCTAAAAAATACTTGGGGTTTTGACGTAGCGGTGCCAACGTCTTTAAAATAATTGGGGTTCAACGTAGCTGTGCCAACGTCTCAAACATCTTGAGTTCGATGCCTCAGTGTTGACATCAATGTTGATGTCATAATGATGACATCTTGAAAATATTTTTGGTTTGACGTAGCTTTGTTGACGTCCCAAAAAAGAAACAAATCTACTCCGGTAGCCTGGAGTATTAAAAATTAATAACAGAGTTCTACTCCACTTTGCTGGAGTATCAAAAATGATAAAAATCGCTGTTCTGACCTGTCAAGAAGGTCTAGTACAGCGTAAGGTCCATTGGTTGAAGAACCCAAGTGGCCGACGAACAGAACAACGCCAACAGTTCTCTCCATTTTCTGCCGGCTTTGCCCATTGTGCGACAGCGTCAACATAACTCCCCAGTTGGCTGCCCCTGTTCACACAACAATATAAAGCCTTATTAAAACTATTAGACATTATATTCAGAAACAAATATCAAAGTTAATTTTTTTAATAGTGAATTAGACCAAGATTATGAACTTTTATAGTTTTTCATATAATAGAGATAAAAGTAGCTTAAATAAATTATATAAATTATGAATAAAGATAGCATAGTTTTATACATGACCTCTTATGAAATATCAAGCTATAAATACAATATTGGCAGTTTAGTATTAATACCTGTGGTAGTATTCCTATATATTATTTTTTCTGTTAAAAAAACGATAGTCAAAATCTATTGAATAATATTTAAATTTTATAACCAATTTTTTTTTATTTGTACTCCCTGAACTTTTAAAACAATTAAAAAATTATTAGGCCTGAAATATATTGGACAGTTTCTTTGTGAACGTTAATGCCATAAAATATGCTTAGTTGATGTCCTAAAAATAATTGAAGGTTTGATGTCCATGTCCTTATATCTTATGCAAAATTCTGGGGTGTTCAGATATGCTCAAATGACTCAATTTTATATGATTCAGTGTGTTAGTATCTTTGATTGAATAGGATTGGCTTCTCTATGTTGATTTCTTCAAAATAACTACTGCTCTACTGGAGTATAAAAAATTATAAAGATTCGCTGTGCCTACCTTCCACGGTGGCCTGGTCCAGTGTGTGTGGGTACAGAGCGGCCGCCCCACATAACAACACATCTCTCCATTTTTGCCTGCTCCCTGGTGGTTGCTCCTGCTACATTATTAAATATTCAGTCATACATGAATTATAATTAGAGTTAATTAGAAACTCACCTGCCAGTGACTTGGCAGCTGCTCCAGGAAGACTCCAGTGACGACAGCAGTGTGGAGATGTTATGTTGTGTGTTGTTTCAGTGGAAGCGTGCCGTTGTACCTAACACTGTGTAGTGGGGCCCTAGATGACGGATGGGACAGAGCCCGTTGACCGTCCCGCAACATCTCTGCTGAGGGAGGGGCAACGGAACACTGCCACCATCCGGGAGGGTGTGAGGGTGGACGTGTACTTATAGTACGTGGGCTGGCGAGTGGGAGAGTGGAGTGTTGTTAACGACCCGCCCAATATGGTACTGGGAGCGTAGACACTCGTGTAACAGAACCCCGGCTCGTAAAACTGGGGGTCTATGGCTCTGAATGGTGTCAGTGGGGAGCCGGGGGTGGGGGGTGTGGTGTATGTAACCGTCCCTCCCCCCTTCTCCCTGTAACCATGGAAACCACACCGTCAGTACTTATACATACTTCCAATGAAATAATACTAGCAAGTTACTATATATATTTTATTTTACAGATGATTTTAATCCTGGTGTACTGTAGAATAACCTTCAAAGATCTTTCATTAAACTTTTAACACCAATTTCTTTCTCAATAACTCTAATTCTAAAAGTGATCCAGTAAGTTACAGGCCATCTCTCTACTACCTCCCACATTTACTAAAAAATATCCAAAAGAATAATATTAAGATAATTGAGAAAAGCACTTCGAGGATAAGAATCCACTCAAGCCTAACATTTAAATACCAACCAAGACATTCTCATCATTATACCAGCTAGAGATTGTCAATGAAAATGATGAAAAATGCAATTGAACTAAGTCAAATGAATAGAGCTGTTTTTTCACATATCAAAATATTTTTAAAAAGGACCAATATGAGGTACTTCTTTACAATATTTTAATGAAAATATTTCTTTATATATTATATATCATCTGACGCTCTGTTCACATCTTTAAAATATTCAGGCTTTGACACTTTTCACGTCTTATAAGTATTCACTGTTCGACGCCACTTTACTCACGTCTTAAAAAGGTCAACAAGAATTATATAGAGATATCAATAAATTCCAGAAAACACCTAATTTTATCAGCAGTAAATAATCTCCTAGCAGGGGTTTCTCAAGGTGCAG
This sequence comes from Cordylochernes scorpioides, assembly GCA_030710605.1. Classification (NCBI taxonomy): domain Eukaryota; kingdom Metazoa; phylum Arthropoda; class Arachnida; order Pseudoscorpiones; family Chernetidae; genus Cordylochernes; species Cordylochernes scorpioides. Next base: position 995,716 of record CP092874.1, read on the forward strand.
GTACAAACCGTCCTTTTTGCCAAATATATCGAAAATATCTCTTAAATTGAAGACATTTATTTCACTATCATCTAACGATACGGCAATTTTATTCTCGACATTCGCCTGAAACTCCAAGAAGCCTCCAACTTTCCAACGACCTAATGTGAAATTGACGCGCAACACCAACCTTCAAATCAAAACGGTTAAAATTTAAAAAAAATCTGGATCAAGTATTTTTCGAGACGGAATGAGATGGAAATACAATGTGGAAATATATAATACACATTTTCCTCATGAGAATAAATCTAGCAAAGCAGCACAAGATATATTACCCCCATTATTATGGTAGAAGTATAAACTCTCTTCAAATTGAAAAAGAATAATTTACACATAAATATATTATTGATCTCTTCTTCGGGCAACTAATTTCATTACAGCATCTAGAAACAAATTTCGAATGTTTGAAACATCCCTAAGTTGGAAGAAATGATCTCAGGAATAAAAACATCACCAACTAGGTATAAAAAAACCCGAATATTTCTATTTTATTAAATAAACACTAGAAAACACTACTTTTTTTCAAAGGATCCTTTACCTATAAATATGAGATACATAAAAAATAACATCAAACAGAAGCGGATTCTCTATCAAATGAGTTTCCAAATGACACGTCGAAAATAAATTTTAATACTCAATTATATAGGTAAAAGCCAGGTATACTGACCCTTTACTATTTTTGTATTTTTAAACTTATTTTTATCACTGTAGGTAAATATGATGCTAGGATTGTTCTTTTTGAGTGGTGTGTAGTTAATAAAGTTATTTTGAACCAGAAAACTTCAAGATAAAACCTGCATAATACCTGAATCCAATGTTTTTGACCTTTCTTTATAGCACAAACACAAAAGCAATAGACAATTTCAAAAAATAAAAACTAATTTGATAGAGAATCCGCTTCTGTTTAATGTTATTTTTTATGTATCTCATATTTATAGGTAAAGGATACTTTGAAAAAAAGGTAGTGTTTTCTAGTGTTTATTTAATAAAATAGAAATATTCGGGTTTTTTTATACCTAGTTGGTGATGTTTTTATTCCTGAGATCATTTCTTCCAACTTAGGGATGTTTCAAACATTCGAAATCAGTATTTTTACCCGATGCATATGAGTAAGCATCAACAACATTCAGGTATACAATCAATAGACGTAATTTCATTCAGTTATCAATATTAACTTCCTCTTATCTACTGGCAAACTGTGTTACAGGAAGTTTGTGTAATGTTAGGAATAAATGGTGCGTGCATTGTGTACTGGATGTGTGGTTGTGGAAGTGAGTAGGTCGCAGTCCTGGGGAACAGCCGTGAAGAGATTGTGCTGGTGCTGTGTGATGTAGACCACAGCAGCAGACATCCAAAGTAAAATGATCTTCAGTGAGATCAGAGCTGACGTTGAAGTTTTAAGAGAACTGTAAAATGAGTGATAAACAACTAAAATAACCAACCCAATTTACATATTGTGAGGTATGAGAATGTATTTATCTGCAGGGGTCAGATTAAAACCAGTGAAGGTGTCAAAACACCAACTTCTCTCAATTATATATCGGTATACCATGGTTCCAGGTTATGGCACTCTCTGTTATAAAGGGGAAGATACGATCGTAATATCTTACGAGGGAGTTAAGAACTCTGCGCCAAATCTACCAAAGAGATGTTTCAGCTGTTGAAGTTGTAGGACCGAACTTTATATTCGACTCTAAGAATGATGAATCATCTAGACTAGGCTAATTACACCCAGGATGTGAGGAATTCTGTGAAAAAGTTCAAAATTATTTTAAATTTGATTCAAATTCTATCAAACATATACACACAGTTTTGCTAATTATTTATAGTTCGATTTCTTGAACCTTGCTTGATTGGAGTCGCTCATAATAAATAATAAATACCTATTTATTATGAGCGACTCCAATCAAGCAAGGTTCAAGAAATAGAACTATCTCCACGGCTGAGTATTGTGCTCCAGTCTGGAGGGGAGCTGCCACACGAAGCTAATAGACACACAACTAAATTCTACCTTACGAATTATAACAGGGGTTTGCCAACCTACAAGAATCGACTGGCTTCCAGTTCTTGCTCACATCTCTCCACCTGAGCTACGCAGAAAGGAAGCCACCAAGAAAATGTACCAAAAACTCTTGGATTCACCCGTCCTCGAAATTAACCCTATCCTACATTCTCCCCCAAAACATAGACTAAAATCAAGGAAGCCGATATGGTCCAGAGGAAACCAACTTCTCTCCCAAAATTTTGATATCTCAGAAGCATGGACAAATTCCTGGATCAGCTCCGATATCCCAAACAAGAACCTCATCACAGGCCCAAGTGTCAAGATCCCAGGTTTTTCCCTCCCTCGACGAGAATGGGTGCTTCTAAACCGCTTTAGGACAGGTCAGGGAAGGTGTGCAGAGCTGATGAAGTTATGGGGCTACACCAAAGATCCAAATTGTGCCTGCAACGTCCCACAATCAATGTCCCATATACTAGATGACTGCCCGCTGTACAAATTCAATGGAGGAATCTCCAATCTCCATTCTGTCACCCCGGAAGCCCTGAACTGGCTGAAGGCCTTGCCTCTCAGACTTTAATGACCGATATGTCCTCACTTCTTTTTTCTAGATTTAATTCATTTTGTCTCCTCTCTAATTGTAAATACGCTGCTCTATCACCTCATAAGCATAAATAAATAAATACCTATGATATGATCATGAGACAAACCTAATATCCTCTTCTAAATTCAATATTGATTTTTTATCATGATAAAAACAGAAAAGAAACTGCTTTATTTCTTATAATTAGTGCTTAAAAAACTTTGAAAAAGAAAAATATTCGATGGTTAATGGGAAAACACCTTGTCGAAAAATGAAAATAATGTGAACAAGTGAATAAAAACAATGTTTTAGTCGAATTTGTAATAATCCACGTGTGTACCCAATAGCTCAAGAAAAAATACAATTCACATAACAAAAATTCATATCTATAGATTATTTTATTCTAAAATGTGTCAAAATTCAATTGGCCTTATATATTTTATGTAACTACAGTTGGTTAGAAGATATTAATTTATATTTAAAGAGTGATTAAATTTATATATTAGTACAATATATTTTATCAAATAAAATAACATAAACGATAGAAATGTTTGCGAATATATATTAAATATTCATAGTTCCACAGAATTGTATTAGCGCTGTAAAGCCACAGAATCCGCTGAGAATATAAGAAAGCAGCAGCTACTCTTTCTTTGACATCATTTGGAATTTGATTCGTGAAGATTTTATAAAAGATTTTCAATGTATAGAATGAGTTTATCATTGTTTATTAACAGCGTGAATATATTTTGGTTGTGACATATTTGGATAAATTTCAGCTTGGTGACTTTTTATTTTCAATAAAGTTGGCACTTACTTCCTGTCCTTCTTTTTCTTAAAACATTTGAAAAACTTAAAACATCCCATATTGCCGTTGATTACTCAGTTAGCTTCGATCACTTGCTCGATATCGCTTATTTGTGGCGTTGCGAGGATCCAACAAATAACTTGTGAGACGCTATTAAATATCTTTTATTATTTTATCAGAATTTATGGTCAATATATACATTGAGAACATTATAACGATGTATGGCTAAAAATCTGAGATCTTGATGGATCCTCTGCTATCAATTATATTATGGATATCTTCGTCTAAACTTGGCTATTGTATTTATCCTTGATAATATAATGATTTGAGTTCAACTTTATTCACTCTTATTCTTTCTTATCTCCACTCAATCATATTAGGGTATCAAGATTGTAGAGCTTGAGACGTCTGATGGTGTCTGCTGGGGATAATTTATTCACAAATGATAGAATATTGACTTTATATCTTGAGTCAAACCTAGCGAAAATCACAAAACCTCTCGAAAAACCATTATTTACATTAGAGCACCCAGTTTTTTCATGCCATTGAAGTCGTTTTTAACATACTGCATACCTGGACGGTTACATTCATTGAGGAAAACTCAATCTCCATTCAATGTAGCACTGTATTTACATTTTAATTGGATAAATAATTCTAAAATATATCTATGTCTTTTGCTCTCCTTGCCGGGATGTGTTTATGCGATAAATAATGAACTTAATTTTTATTTTTTTTCATATTCATATAAATTTGAGAAATTTACTAGAAGAATGTTACGTTTTAAAATGACAGACGATCCTTAACACACCACACACACTTGCTACCTCAATACTAAATTTTATTTCCATATAAACCGCTTATTCTTTCACGATTCGTGTTCTAAAACATTGCTTAGTTATAATTTTGAACGGTATATAATCCCTGCATTTATCATGACCAGCCAAGATTTACAGCATCTTCAATGACACAAAAGGAAAACATTTGGTGGTTCATCACAGTTGAGACTTCTATAAAGGAACTTTTAATTATCATATTGTCACATGGAAAATTTGGACAGACAAACTTTGGAATGACACAGCAATTTATTTAAGGCAAAAACAAATTATGAATGATAAAAAAAGATAAGCAATGAAAGAATTTAGAGTAGCAAATTATAAACATAAAAAATGATACTCTGTTAATAAAATAAGAATTATTTCGCTATAATAATTTGTTTTACTGACTTGCTGTACAACTTACCGAATATTTTCATTATATAATAAGAAAAAACCGATTCGTTATTGTAGCACCACATGTTTTTCTGTTTTAGTTAATAAGTGAAAGGGAACTTCTTTTGCATAAAATAGGATAAAATCATCTTGCTCTGGAAGCTCTGTTGTCTAAGACGACAAAGAATAAATTCAATACATTGGCCCTATACAAGTTTTACAGCGCTGCTCAAGAGAAGAAATAGTTAGAAAAGAGAGCTGTATTGAAAATAGAGCAATTCTTAAATATATCTTTATTTAAAAAGGCATATATTGGATCAAAATATCATTTATTTCACCAATATTTCAGTTGGCTGAGCGCCAACCTTCTTCAAGGTATTATAACATATTAATGTGTTAAATTATTAAAATAAAAACATAAATCCTCCAGGGAAAAGATTATTTTAAAAATATTTTTATTTAAAAATATCTCAAGCTTTCGGGCAAGTAAGCCCTTCTACGGGAGAAACTATTTTACATCCTTAATACGCCAATAAAATAATATTTAAACTTAAATAAAGTCCTTTAGTTTCTCCCGTAGAAGGGCTTACTTGCCCGAAAGCTCGAGATATTTTTAAATAAAAATATTTTTAAAATAATCTTTTCCCTGGAGGATTTATGTTTTTATTTTAATATTGATTCAAGGGATTATTTTTATCGAATATTAATGTGTGTCAAAACATATAAGCAAAATTATTTTTGAACTTAATTCTATTAACGTCATGTGGCGCTGAGTTTGTTGTTGACACACATTAATATGTTATAATACCTTGAAAAGATAGGCGTTCAGCCAACTGAAATATTGGCAAAATAAATGATATTTTTATCCAATATATGCCTTTTTAATTAAAGAGAACTGTATGTGAATGGTATGTAAATAAACGATCCCTGTAAATAATTAACCAATGTTTTCTAAGCAATTATGCGCCTGGGCGAATCCTGTGTAGAGCCTAGGTTCCCAATAAAGAGCGTGTTATTGCTTTGTTGTTATTTTATGTTTTATTTGAGACCACATGGATGTCGGTGGGCGAGTTGTATAAAGCGTCGGTATCCGACACCCGGGATATAATATAGTATTGGACACTTTATTGACTCAAAGGGCATTTTTATACTCTATATCTAATTAAAATTGGAAGAAGTGAAAAATCAAAATACTCCCATCATAAAAAAGTTCACTTTGAAGATGGCTTAAGAGGGCATACTGCGTGAATCGCGTGCTCGCGCATTACGCCTCTGATATATCTGTAAAAATTATTTACAAAATCAACACACAACACTACATTTTTTTACTCAGTTACTCATCCGAGCAACTCCTCGGGCTACTCCCGCCTGAAGACAAGATTCTTCTCGAAAATTCTTCGACATTATCATCAAACATGTTCCGAACATGAACTCCCCAAATGGCAGGGATCTGTCTAGATTCAAGGCGGTCCGGACGTGCCCTCGGAGAGGACTACGTCGATTGTATATATCTCTCTTCATTCCTACCATTATTATTACCTTATAACTCCCTTTGAGTGTAAAGATTGACAAGATGTCAATAAAGTCTAGATTCAAGGCGGTCCGGACGTGCCCTCGGAGAGGACTACGTCGATTGTATATATCTCTCTTCATTCCTACCATTATTATTACCTTATAACTCCCTTTGAGTGTAAAGATTGACGAGATGTCAATAAAGTTGTTTAATTGTCACTACAACGGAATGTCGCCACCATTTATACAGATGGATTCCAATCGACGAAAGGAATTGAGGATGGAGTTATTCTACCACCTCCCCTACAACTATACAACTTAAAATTCACCAGGAGCGTTCATTTTATGAGCTATACTACTAGTCATACTTTACTAAACAAAGTTTACCTAGTTCGAACACTTTACTTCAAGCTGACATTTGACTCTTTCAGCCATATATAGATCTTAGTCCACAAGAAAACCACTGATTACTGGAATCATCTACAAATAGCATTATGCACCAAATGTTCAACTCTGCTGGGTCCCATAGCGGTATTCCAGGAAAGGAACTGGTGGTACAAGCGGTAAAAGCCGAAGCATATTCTAACCTGCCACTATGTTTTATGAATTTTGTTTATCAACACAGTGCAGAATGTCTATATTTTAAAAGAAGAGGTTTCTCTTTTGATACAATAATTTCATTCTCATATGTTATTATATGTTATTAAACCTTTGTTTATATTATGATGCATTAGCGCGCCATCTGTTATCAAAACCTTTGTTACAAATCATCCGAAAAAGAGTTTAGTGAAGTCCAAAGTTTCTACGTTAGAAAATATCTAAAACGATAGAGTTTCTTTTGATTCATGAAAAAGATTTCCAATATTACATCAATAATTAAAATAAAAACATAAAGCCTCCAGGGAAAAGTTTCTTTTAAAAATATTTTTTATTTAAAAAATCTCGAGCTTTCGGGCAAGTACGCCCTTCTACGGGAGAAAATGCTTCATATGATTAACACGCCAATGAAATATGATTTAAAATTAAATAAAGTCAATTTTCTGTTTACATTTGCTTTAAAAGCACGATCAACGCGGGCTTCTGTTGCGCGTGCTTCACTTGGAGGTTATGGGCTGGGCTCAGGGAATATAATGTTATAAATTTCCGGAATATCTATTCTTCTGTTGATGCTATTGTGCTTTCTGGATATGATGGATTCTATTATTAGTCTCTGTAGTCTATTGGGGATGTTGGAGTAATGGGTCTTTGGTTCTGATAGGGAGAAGGAATGGCCTGTTTCTCTTATATGTTGGTATACTAAAGATCTACTGTCTTGATTATCGATATTTCGTTTATGTTCTGATACTCTTATATTTAAATGTCTGCCGGTTTCGCCGACATATTTGGTTTTGCATTCGTTGCATTCTATGGAGTATATGGCATTCTTAATATTGGAAGGATAATAAATGGTATTGTTCTTTGTTATGGGGTTTCTTAGTAACGAATTTAAATTAGGTGAGTTTCTGAAAAAGGTTTTGATTCAAAATTTCTTCAGATGACGGGCTATAGAAACAGATACTGGTGAATAAGGAATACTGCTAATAGATTTATAGATTGGGGAATTCTGAATTTCAGAGGGGCTATAGAAATGTCTTAGAATAAATGATAAAGGGTATTGACAAGTCTTTAGATTTCTTATAATATTCTGAATTTCTTCTGTTTTAAAAGTTTGAAGTGAACAATGGCTATGGATACGTTTAGTTAAGGTCTTTACGGTATTGATTTTATGGCTGAGTGGGCAGTAGGAGGAAAAACGGATATAGTCGGGGTTGAAGGATGGCTTATAATAAACAGTTGTTTGGAATTGATTCTGTATGCGAATAATTTTTATATCTAGAAAAGGCAGGCTATTGTTGGTTTCTTTTTCAAAAGTGAAATTTAGGTTAGGATGGTAACTGTTGAGTCTTTCTAGAATGTTCCTGGTTTGATTTTCGGGGCATATACAGAATATGTCGTCAATATAACGACGCCATAAAACTATATCTGACGGGAATAGGGATGTTATCCAATTGTCTATGCGACGCATAACTATTTCGGCTACTGAGGTTGAAAGAGAGCTCCCCATGGGAGAACCTTTAATCTGTTCGTAAGTTTTGGAATCGTATGTTAGAATATTTGTTTCGAGGCATAGGGCTATAAGTTTAGTTATTTTCCTGACTATGATCTGATCAACCTTGTTTTCTCTCAAGAATTCTTCGGTGCTGCTTAGTATCAGCTGGTGTGGGAGACTTGGGTAAAGGGATTCTACGTCGAATGAGATCATGATCTTGTTTGGTTGGGGTTGGTACTTGAGTAGTTCATCTATGAAGGTGGTGGTGTTGGAAATGGAGAACGGGGAGTTTTGCTGCTTGATTATGGGTTTGAGAAAAGTTGAGATAAACTTGGAGAGAGGTGCCATTGTTCACTTCAAACTTTTAAAACAGAAGAAATTCAGAATATTATAAGAAATCTAAAGACTTGTCAATACCCTTTATCATTTATTCTAAGACATTTCTATAGCCCCTCTGAAATTCAGAATTCCCCAATCTATAAATCTATTAGCAGTATTCCTTATTCACCAGTATCTGTTTCTATAGCCCGTCATCTGAAGAAATTTGGAATCAAAACCTTTTTCAGAAACTCACCTAATTTAAATTCGTTACTAAGAAACCCCATAACAAAGAACAATACCATTTATTATCCTTCCAATATTAAGAATGCCATATACTCCATAGAATGCAACGAATGCAAAACCAAATATGTCGGCGAAACCGGCAGACATTTAAATATAAGAGTATCAGAACATAAACGAAATATCGATAATCAAGACAGTAGATCTTTAGTATACCAATATATAAGAGAAACAGGCCATTCCTTCTCCCTATCAGAACCAAAGACCCATTACTCCAACATCCCCAATAGACTACAGAGACTAATAATAGAATCCATCATATCCAGAAAGCACAATAGCATCAACAGAAGAATAGATATTCCGGAAATTTATAACATTATATTCCCTGAGCCCAGCCCATAACCTCCAAGTGAAGCACGCGCAACAGAAGCCCGCGTTGATCGTGCTTTTAAAGCAAATGTAAACAGAAAATTGACTTTATTTAATTTTAAATCATATTTCATTGGCGTGTTAATCATATGAAGCATTTTCTCCCGTAGAAGGGCGTACTTGCCCGAAAGCTCGAGATTTTTTAAATAAAAAATATTTTTAAAAGAAACTTTTCCCTGGAGGCTTTATGTTTTTATTTTAATTATAATTCAAGGGATTATTTGATCGAATTACATCAATAAGATAAAAATAATTTTATGATTTTATAATTACTTATATTTTGTCATCATCCAATTTTTTATTTATAGAGAGACGACTTGTTGAAAATATTTTGAGTAAACAATCATTATATATGTATTCAAATGTGTGTGTGAAATCCCCTAAATCGTTTGTTATTATTTGCTCCATTAAAATTACTAATATAATCATTTTGGCATTTACCAAGAAAAGTTAAGCCAAGATATACTTCAAAATATAAGCAACAGATGATATGCATCAGAATATTTTGATAAATCAAAAACTATTTTTGTAGTTTTGATTTTACCACAAAGAGTACACTGGCAGAGCTAATAAATATATTAAATTGATTAATACATTTTTTTCACAATGAATTTTGAAACTTGGACGTGACTGAAAATAACAGGTTAAGACCTAAACGAGAGAAAGAAGCTGGGTGAATTCATCTAGAAATTGGTCTTTTGAAAATATTTTGAAGCTCAAAATATTTAAAAAAAATTGATATGTATAGTTATAGCTGATAAACAACGACATATTAAAATAGGGATTGCGCTACCCTACCTGGACATCTGGTGTCAATTACCTTCGACACTTATGAAGAACTTGTTGAATTGCGATGTAATGAGTACCAAGGATGAAGAGTAACTCGCTATTGTAGTCAGATGCTCATCATGCATAGGCACATTAATTTATATGAGTTTGTAGAAACTTGGGTTGTTTAAATTACCAATCATAAGTAGTTTGATAATTACGAAGCTCATATTCAAATGTTTGGTTGTAAAACGCTCAATAATCATTCATTTCAAACACGACATAGGTATTTGATTGCTATAAAAATAATATATTTGATTATTAATAAGTTTCTTATAGAAAGAAATGTTGAAATACTATAGTTGAAACACGAACACACAAACAATGCACTCGCCGTGTCAATCATAAATCTATTATATATAAAAGTCAGTGTATGTATGTATGTTTATCGGCTATACAAATCCTCAATATAAAGCTAAATTGGCTGAAAATTTGACAGAAAATAGAAAATAATATGGAAGAGATATTTGTCGCATTTTTAGCCAAGACAAATAGAAATTGACCATGTGCAGGGCGAAAATAGTTGTTTTTATATCAGAAATTGATGTTGACAATATTTCTGCATCATGTTTTATTATCAGATATGAAATTATTTCGGGGAAATTCATAAAACAGACCACGGGCGAAGCCAGTTCATTTTCAGTAGATGAAACAAAATTTTAAAAGCTAAACATTAACTCGATCGGGAGACGAAGACACTAAGCCAGGTCATCTCTATTTATGAATAAATTCGCTTCTCAGAGTTTTGGCTGAGATCATATTTATCATATTTGAGATATTTCACATATTACCATTAGAAAAAGCACTGATAGAGTTAATAGTATATATCCTGATGTTTATTATTCGAAGTTTTGAGAAAATGAAAATATTAAATAATTAGACTTCCTAATTCATCATGGCTGAAATATGTAGGTAAAGAGTATATGTGTTTTTGATTAATTAAAATAATTTTCAGAAGAATTTTATATTAATATTTATTTTCGAATCAATGTGGTGAAAATTTATATATGTTTTATTTTGACAAAGAAGTAATATAGGTATGTATAATTTATTTTGTTAACCCAGGTTTCTGTAGAGTGAATAATACTTGTTGCACGTAAAACACGATTGATTGAAAATATATTTTATTTCCCAGAAAGTAATGATTTATTATTTTCTTTTAAAATGTTATCAAGAATGGAATATTCTCCCAAAATGGCTTCATCAGGGAGAGTAGACGGGGCAAGTTGGGGAGATAGTAAGATTTATGAATATATGGCTTCATCAGGGAGAGTAGACGGGGCAAGATGGGGAGATAGTGAGATTTATGAACATATGGACTCATCAGGGAGATAGACGGGGCAAGATGGGGAGATAGTGAGATTTATGAATATATGGCTTCATCAGGGAGAGTAGACGGGGCAAGATAGGGAGTTAGTGAGATTTATGAATATATGGCTTCATCAGGGAAAGTAGACGGGGCAAGATAGGGAGTTAGTGAGATTTATGAATATATGGCTTCATCAGGGAGAGTAGACGGGGCAAGATGGGGAGATAGTAAGATTTATAAATATATGGCTTCATCGGGGAGAGTAGACGGGTCAAAATAGGGAGATAGTGAGATATATGAATATATGGCTTCATCAGGGAGTGTAGACGGGGCAAGATGGGAGATAGTGAGATTTATGATTATATGGCTTCATCAGGGAGAGTAGACGGGGCAAGATGGGGAGATAGTAAGATTTATAAATATATGGCTTCATCAGGGAGAGTAGACGGGTCAAGATAGGGAGATAGTGAGATTTATGAATATATGGCTTCATCAGTGAGAGTAGACGGGGCAAGATGGGGAGATAGTGAGATTTATGAATATATGGCTTCATCAGGGAGAGTAGACGGGGTAAGATGGGGAGATAGTGAGATTTAAGAATATATGGCTTCATCAGGGAGAGTAGACGGGGTAAGATGGGGAGATAGTAAGATTTAAGAATATATGGCTTCATCAGGGAGAGTAGACGGGGTAAGATGGGGAGATAGTAAGATTTATGAATATATGGCTTCATCAGGGAGAGTAGACGGGGTAAGATAGAGAGATAGTAAGATTTAAGAATATATGGCTTCATCAGGGAGAGTAGACGGGGTAAGATGGGGAGATAGTAAGATTTATGAATATATGGCTTCATCAGGGAGAGTAGACGGGCAAGATGGGGTGATAGTAAGATTTATGAATATATGGCTTCATCAGGGAGAGTAGACGGGGTAAGATGGGTAGATAGTGAGATTTATGAATATATGACTTCATCAGGAAGGGTAGATGGGGCAAGATGGGGAGATAGTAAGATTTATGAATATATGGTTTCATTAGGGAGAGTAGACGGGGGAAGATAGTAATATTTATGAATATATAGCTTCATCATAGATAACAGATGGAGAGTATGGTGTAAGAGAAAATTGAGCAATATTCGTTTTCTTCATGGAGAGTAGACACGGCGTGCTGTGTTAATAACTCAAAAATATATTTTTGTTCGAAAACAATATGTTGTTCGACGTCTAAAAATTACGCAGAGCTCAACTGTAATAAAATTGTTAAAAAGATCAAATGTTTTCCTAACTTATGGCTTCTTGAAAATAATCAGCGTTTCATTTAGCGTTTTGAAATTTTCATGGTTCAAATCCGCTTTTCTCATATATTAAAATATTTTTCGTTTAAAGAAGCTTTGCTTAGGTCTCGAAAAGATCAGGATGAAAATATTTTTGCTATATTGTTTTAAAATTGATCCGATTTCGTTGCACATTCATGACGCTATCAAAATAATTTGTTATTGGTGCATACTTTGTCATGTTTTTAGAATTTATCATAGTATATGTAGCATTTCTTACACCTTAATTATTAACGGGTTCGGCGCCACTGAGATCAGGTTTGAAAAATGAAAAGTGTTTGGAACCATTTTGCTCACGTTTTAAGAGTAGTCACGATTCCAATCCGCTGTGCTGATTTTAATAGATATTCAGGATTCGACTGCTGCTGTTATCATGTCTTAAAGATATTCAGGATTCGACTGCTGCTGTACTCACGTCTTATAGATATTCAGGATTCGGCTGCTGCTGTGCTCACGTCTTAAAGATATTCAGGGTTCCAAGCCGCTGCCCTCACGTCTTAAAGATATTCTGGGTTCGACTGCTGCTGTGCTCACGTCTTAAAGATATTCAGGGTTTGCCTGCTGCTGTACTCACGTATTAAAGATATTCAGGGTTCGATTGCTGATGTGATCACGTCTTAAAGATATTCAGGGTTCGACTGCTATTTGCTCACATCTTAAAGATATTCAGGGTTCGACGTAGCTGTGCCAACGTCTTAGAAATATTTTGGGGTTCGACCTAGCTGTGTCAACGTCTTCGAAATATTCGGTTCAACGTAGCTGTGCCAACGTCTTAGAAATATTCCAAGGTTCGACGTAGCTGCGCCAACGTCTTAGAAGTATTTGGGGGTTTGAGGTAGCTGTACCAACGTCTTAGAAATATTCAGGGGTTCGACATAGCTGTGCCAACATCATAGAAATATTTGGGGGTTCGACGTATCCGTACCAACATCTTAAAAATACTTGGGGTTCGACGAAGCTGTGTCAACGTCTCAAAAATACTTGGGGTTCGATGTAGCTGTGCTAACATCTTAAAAATACTTGGGGTTCGATGTAGCTGTGTCACCATCTTAGAAATATTTGGGGGTTCGACGTAGCTGTACCAACGTCTTAAAAATACTTGGGGTTCGACGTAGCCGTGCCAACGTCTTAGAAATATTAGGGGTTCGACGTAGCTGTGCCAATGTCTTAAAAATACTTGGGGTTCGACGTAGCCGTGCCAACGTCTTAGAAATATTAGGGGTTCGACGTAGCTGTGCTAACGTCTTAAAAATACTTGGGGTTTCGACGTAGCGGTGCCAACGTCTTAAAAATACTTGGGGTTTCGACGTAGCGGTGCCAATGACCTAAAAATATTTGGGGTTCAACGTAGCTGTGCCAACGTCTTAAACATCTTGAGTTCGATGCCTCAGTGTTGACATTAATGTTGAAGTCATAATGATGACATCTTGAAAATTATTTTTGGTTTGACGTAGCTTTGTTGACGTCCCAAAAAAGAAACAAATCTACTCCTGTAGCCTGGAGTATTAAATATTAATAACAGAGTTCTACTCCACTTTGCTGGAGTATCAAAAATGATAAAAATCGCTGTTCTGACCTGTCAAGAAGGTCTAGTACAGCGTAAGGTCCATTGGTTGAAGAACCCAAGTGGCCGACGCACAGAACAACGCCAACAGTTCTCTCCATTTTCTGCCGGCTTTGCCCATTGTGCGATGGCATCAAAATAATGCCCCAGTTGGCTGCCCCTGTTCACACAACAATATAAAGTCTTATTAAAACGATTAGACATTATATTCAGAAACAAATATCAAAGTTAATTTTTTAAATAATGAATTAGACCAAGATTATGAACTTTTATAGGTTTTCATATAATAGAGATAAAAGTAGCTTAAATAAATTATATAAATTATGAATAAAGATAGCATAGTTTTATACATGACCTTTTATGAAATATCAAGCTATCAATCACAATATTGGCAGTTCAGTATTAATACCTGTGGTAGTATTCCTATATATTATTTTTTTCTGTTAAAATAAACGATAGTCAAAATCTATTGAATAATATTTAAATTTTAAACCCAAATTATTTTTTTTATTTGTACTCCCTGAACTTTTCAAACAATTAAAAAATTATTAGGCCTGAAATATATGTAGTAATCCCGAGGTGGAATGTACTGGGCAGTCGTGGTAGTGGGTGCGTGATGGGATTCCCGCACTGGGACAGCAAGAGACAGAGGCAGGTCTAGATGGTAACTCCAGGAAGGTAGAGGTAGACCACGGACGAAGACAGTCGGACCATGGGCGTCACGGATGCCCTACATCGCGGATAGAAGGGGGGGTGAGAGGTCTGACCGACCGTATGACAGCGTCGCTCTGAAACAACTAAAACACCACTCTCTTTTGTCCCATTTCTGGGCTCCTTATATACTCAGACTCTGGCATGTGGTGGCGCGTTTTGATTGGCCCCCAGAAAACACGCCACCTGTCAAGCGTTGATTAATTATTACGTCTGGCCACCTGTTGACGGGGTAATCGAACTCATTATCATAAACACGTGTTCGTCTGGTCTTTGTCGTCTGGACTATAGTGTCGTCTTGGTCTACCTTTACCTCTTTGCTTTATTTGTCACTTCTATTATTACAAGTATGATACATATTTTTATATACAGATATGGGGTTATAATAGATATTAGAAGAAGGCTGTGATCTACCTATGTCAAAATATACTACATATATTTGACAGTTTCTTTGTGAACGTTAATGCCATAAAATATGCTTAGTTGATGTCCTAAAAATAATTGAAGGTTTGATGTCCATGTCCTTATATCTTATGCAAAATTCTGGGGTGTTCAGATATGCTTAAATGACTCAATTTTATATGATTCAGTGTGTTAGTATATTGAAAACGAATAGGATTGGCTTCTATATACTGATATCTTTAAAAAACAAATGCTGGATGGAGTATAAAAAATTATAAAGATTTGCTGTGCCTACCTTCCACGGTGGCCTGGTCCAGTGTGTGTGGGTACAGAACGGCCGCCCCACATAACAACACATCTCTCCATTTTTGCCTGCTCCCTGGTGGTTGCTCCTGCTACATTATAAAATATTCAGTCATACATGAATTATAATTAGAGTAATTAGAAACTCACCTGCCAGTGACTTGGCAGCTGCTCCAGGAAGTGATGACTGCAGTGTGGAGATGTTATGTTGTGTGTTGGTTCAGTGGAAGCGTGCCGTTGTACCTAACACTGTGTAGTGGGGCCCTAGATGACGGATGGGACAGAGCCCGTTGACCGTCCCGCAACATCTCTGCTGAGGGAGGGGCAACGGAACACTGCCACCATCCGGGAGGGTGTGAGGGTGGACGTGTACTTATAGTACGTGGGCTGGCGAGTGGGGGTGTGGAGTGTTGTTAACGACCCACCCAATATGGTACTGGGAGCGTAGACACTCGTGTAACAGAACCCCGGCTCGTAAAACATGGGGTCTATGGCTCTGAATGGTGTCAGTGGGGAGCCGGGGGTGGGGGGTGTGGTGTATGTAACCGTCCCTCCCCCCTTCTCCCTGTAACCATGGAAACCACACCGTCAGTACTTATACACACTTCAATGAAATAATACTAGCAAGTTACTATTTATATTCTATTTTACAAATACTTTTCATCCTAGTGTGTTGTAAAATAACCTTCAAAGATGCCTTATTCAATATTTAAAACTAATTTCTTTCTCAAAACTCTAATGTTAAAAGCGATCCAGTAAGTTACAGGCCATCTCTCTACTACCTAAAATTTCCTCAAAAATATTCAAAAGAATAATATTAAGATGATTGAGAAAAGCTCTCGAGGATGAAAGTCCACTCAAACCTAAAATGTGAATACCATCTTAGACATTCTCATCATTATAACCAGCTAAAGATTGTCATTGAAAATGATGAAATATGCAATTGAACTAAGACAAATAAATTGCGCTATTTTATTTTTTACATATCAAAAATATTCATCATAGTCTGACACGATACCCTTCTTCATAAAAGGTTAACAAAAACTTCATTGAGTTTTAAGATATTATCCACGGCTGTGTTCACATCTTAAAAATATTCAGGGTTTGACACCAGTTTTCACGTCTTAAATATGTTAACAAAAACTTTATATAGAGATATCAAAGAATTTCAGGAACCAATAATGTTGTTAGCAGTCCATAATCTCCTAGATAAGATTCCTTAAGGTTCAGGTAAAGGCCGTCCTTTTTGACAAATATTCCGATAACTTCTCTTACATTGAAGACACTTATTTCACAATTGGTTAAAAACACGGCAATTTTATTCTTGACTGACACTCCAAGACACCTCCAACTTCCCAATGACTTGGTGCGAAATTGGCGCGCCACACCAAACTTCAAATTAAAACAGTTGAAATAAAAAGCACCTGGATCAAGTATTTTCCCCGAAAAGAAATTAGATGGAAAGAAAATGTTGAAATATCTAATACACTTCATTTTATCAATCTTAAATCTAACAAAGTAGCACATGTTGAATTACCCTATTGGCAGGAAAGAAGAGCAAACCTTTTTAAATTGCACACACAAGAGAACAATTTGAATACAAATATTAATATTGATTTCATCTTTGGCCAATCGATTGATTACAGCATCCAGAAACAAATTCAGAATATTGGAATCATCCTTGAGTCGGTAGAATGATCTCAAGAACACAAACATCAGCGAATAGGTATTAATATAGAATAATATAGAATAAAAACTGGAAAACGCTACCTTCAAATAATTCTTTAACTGAAAATATGAGTTACATAAAAATAACATTAAACTGAAGCGGATTCTCTATCAAATGAGTTATAAAATGAAATATCAAAAAGGAAATTCCTTTCAATCCTCAAAAGGCCTGTAAATGAATTCTCCAAAGTTATAAACAAATTTTCCAAGGACCAAAGATGATGAATATAGAGAAACTCTGCGCCCTTTAATATGTTTGAGAATTGTTTAACACTTATTTATAAACCATTACTGTAAAAATTATTATATGGATTGTCTTTTTTTCTGAGATCAGTGTAGCTAATAAAGTTATTTTAAACCAGAATATTTCAAAATACAAACTGCATCATACTTAAATGTATATGTGTTTGGCCTTACTTATAAATTAAGCAAGAGTATAAAAGACAATTTAAAAAATAAAACATCAGTGTTCAGTTGGTATTTTCACCCGATGTATAGCAGTATGCGCTAGTAACATTCACTTATACAATTAAGAGATGTTATATCATTTTTTTACCAATCTTAACTTCCTCTTATCTACTGTTCAACTGTGTTATAGGAAATTTGTTTAATGTTAGGAATGGGTGGTGGATGTATTGTACACTGGTTGTGTGGTTGTTGAGTGAGTAGGTCCCAGTCCTGGGGAACAGCCGTGAAGAGATTTTGCTGGTGTTGTGTGATGTAGGTTACAGCAGCAGACTTTTAAAGTAAGAAGATCTTCAGTGATATCAGAGCTGACGTCGAAGTTTTAAGAGAACTGTTACATGAGTGATAAACAACTAATAACCAACCCAATTTACATATTGTGATATATCAGAATGTATTTATCTGCTGGAGTCATATACTAAGTGAAGTGATTGAATGTAAAAAGAATCTTGGCAAGTTGTTGTTCCAAATGTCACAGAGTTTCAGATATTATATAATAAAACGTCATTTCCCTTCTACTATCTCCTTGATTGCCATTACTTCTTAATCCAGATTTTTATAATACAAGAATGTTTGTGATAGATTGTCGTGATTGTGTAAATTACAATATATTAACATTATTAGATGAATAGCCATGACACAATCGCAATTTTAGCCTGAATGTGATTTTACCCATACCTAAGTAGAAAATTGACGCCTTCTCTTTGCGGAGGATGAACAACTTCTAAGAGCGCTAAGTCAAGAAGGAGCCAAGCAAAGACCTGGGTAATTTTCTAACCCCATCTTTTAATACTTTTCAAGTTGGAAGCGGTTTATAAAAGCGTATGAACCTACTATTAGGTCAGTCGTATATAGATGAGTAAGGTAAAGGAAGCACTGCCTTCTATATTTTTACAAAATTCCTTAATGAAATCTTCAACTGGGAACTAAGGGAAAATTTTATTACCAGACTATCACTACATAGATTTCTTCAATTCAGGCACGTTGTAATTTTGATATTAAAATGGAGGTTCATAAATAAAAATTGTAATTTATTTTATTAATCTATATATATATATATATATATATATATATATATATATATATATATGAATGTGTGTCTGTCTGTACTCGATAGATTCAAAAATCATATATCCAATCGCCGTGAAAATTTGGGAAATTATTAAGTATATTCCCAGGAAGGCTTTTGAAAAACCTTTGAGGTTCTAGCACACTACTAAGATGAAGTTCATCATCAATCATCAAATATAATTCATTTCATGATGATATTCAATAATTACTGTATTATTGTTCCATTTAAATTCGTTTACAATATTGTTTAATATCATAAGTGAAGAAGCATGTTTTTCTACCATCAACTATGTGTATCTATGTTTTGTACATATTTTATAATCAAATAACATATATGTAGGGATAATTATATTGTTAATTTTCATTTTTATGTATTGAATAAATTTGCTCATTAATAAATTATGTTTGGGGTATCAAAACTGCCTTTTTGTTAAAACACAGCAACGTGTGAACAGCTAGGTGGAGCAAAGTATCAAACATAAAGTTATCTTGACAAGTATAGATTCAGTAGGGATTGGATGTTTGCTAGAATCGTTTTAAAAAATGTTGGTTAGAAAAACTTTTACTTGGGTAAAAACCAGGCGAAGCCGGGTACATTCGCTAGTTAATTAATAAAACACAAAGTATAAGGGGTTATGTATGGAATAGCATATTGGGTCAATGGTCAAATGGACAGCCCAGAAAACTATCCAAACAATGCATGAGTCATTTCCTTGTTCCAGTTTTTTTCTGTTCTGAGGTTCAGATTTGGTTGATTTGATCATGTAATTAAACCAATTTTCAACTTTTTATTTAGAGTTTTTTTTTTGAATCGTGAGTATAGAGAGATCAGCCACAAATAGAGGTTAATGATTGAGCGCTGTAACAACGAAATTGAACGACAGATAATTAGAAATTATTAATTTATGCTTATAGAGTTTATTATATCTATATTAGCAATATATATCAGATAAAAACACCATTATGAAACGATTGAAAATATTGAATTTTTATAGTTCCAAAATTTGATATTAGCGCTCCAAAGCCACGGAATTAGCTGAGGGATTCAGAAACAGATTGTCATCATTTGGAATTTGATTATGAAGGTTTTATATAAGATTTTATAAAAATATAGAATGAGTTTATCATTGCTTATTATCAGCGAAAATATATTTTAGAAATGACATCTTTGGATAAATTTCAGCTTGGTGACTTTATATTTTCAATAAAGTTGGCACTTACTTCCTGCCCTTCTTTTTCTTAAAACATTTAAAAAACTTAAAGCATCCCATCTTGTCGTTGATTACTCAGTTAGCTTCGATCACTTGTTCGATATCGCTTATTTGTGGCGTTGCGAGGATCCAACAAATAACTTGTGAGACGCCATTTAATATTTTTTATTATTTTATTAGAATATATGGTCAATATATACATTGAGAACATTATAACGAATTTTAGCTAGAAATCTGAGATCTTGATGGATCCTCTGCTATCGATTCTATTAAGGATTTATTCGTCAAAACTTGACAATTGTATTTCTCTCTGATAATGCCATGATTTGAAATCAACTTTATTATCTTTTCTTCTTCTTATTTCTTATCACCACTCAATCATATTAGGGTATCAAGCTCGAAATTTCTGAGGGTGCCTGCTGGGAATACATTATTCTTTAATTATAGATTATATTGGCTTCCTATCTGGAGTGAAAACTAACGAATATCAAAAACCCTCTCGGAAAATCACTCCTTACATTGAAGCACCTAGTCTTTCACGCCATTAAAGTCGGTTTAACATACTAAATCGCCAACCTGGACGGTTACATTCATTGAGGCAAACTCAAGCTTTACTCAAAGTAACAGTGTATTTATATTTGAAGTGGCTAAATAATTATAAGAGATATCTTTGCATTTTCCCCCTTGCACGGATGTGTTTATGCGATAAATTGTGAACTTTGTCTTTTTTTTCTAATATTCAAATTCTAATATATTTTGAAATAATTATACTAGAAGAATGCCCCGTTCTACTGACATTCATTAGCCTTATTAAACCAATATAAATACACTCTAATAAACGATATTTCATTATGACATAAACCGCCTGTTCTTCCACGATTCGTGTTGTAAAACGTTGCAAAGTTATTTTGAACGGTAAATAATCCGAGTATGTAATGACCAGCCAAAATTAACAGTATCCTTGAAGATGAAAAAAACATTTGGTGGTCAATTACAGATGAGATTTCTATAAATTCGTTGAACTCTAAATTATTATATTTTGTTCAACTGACTTGTTGTGCAACTGTCCAATATGTCCATTGTATAATAATAATAATAATAATAAACGATTCGTAATTGAAGCACCATATGGTTTTCTGTTTGAAGTTAAAAAGTAAAAGGGAACTTCTTTTGCGTAAAATTGAATCAAATCCTCTTGCTCTGGAGGCTCTGTTGTCTATGACGACAAATAATAAATCCAATACATTGGCCATATACAAGTTTTACAGGGCTGAAAAAGAGAAGAAACATTGAGAAAAGAGAGCCGTATGTAAATATATATGTAAATGAACGATAACCTGTAAATGATTCTGATATTTTATGAGAAATTATGCACCTATAAGAATCCTGTAAAGAGTATAGGTCCTCATTTAAAGGCTTGTTGTTGCTTTGTTGTTATTTTATTTTATTTTTTACTTGAGACCACATGGATGTCGGACACTCGGCATATAATATCGTATTTAGAACCTTTTTGACCCCAAAAGCAATTTTATACTCTATACCTAATTGAACATGCAAGAAGTAGAAAAATCTCAAAATATTCCCTTCATAAAAAAGTTCACTTTGAAGATGGCTTAAGAGAGATGGCTGCGTGAATCACGCGCTCGCGCATTGCGCCTCTGAAATACACACTCACATCTGTATATATTATTTAACAAATAAAAACACTACAAAAAATGTGGCCACCATTTATGTATGGATCACAATCGACAAAAGGAATTGAGGATGGAATTATCCTAACACTTCCCTAACAGAGCCCATACAACTTAAACTTCACCAGGAATGTTCAGTCTACGAAGATAAACTTCTAGCCATACTTTACCCAACAAAGTTTACCCAATTTGAATACCTCGTTTTTGCTTCAAATTTCAATTTGACTCTTTCGGTCATATGTAGATCTTGGTTCCCAAGAAAACAATTTATTAGTGAAATCATCTACAATAAACTTTATTCACCAAATTTTAACTCTGCTGGGTTCCAAAGCGGTATTCCACGATATCAACTGAGGTCAAAGAGTCAAAAGCCGAAGTATATTCTAACCCGCCACTATGTTTTATGTATTTGGTTTATCACCCAAATTTATAAGGTATATGTTTTGAAATGAGAGGTGCCTATTTTAATACAAGATTTTCAATATCCCGTAATTTCCATGCTATACATATAGTAACATCTTCATATATGACTATTTCGACTGTAGACTGATCCATTGCTGTATTGTAAACAAGGCCAGAGCGGGTAGCCATAAAATAATTTCATTTTAATAACAAAAGTATTTCCAATTTCACCAGAAGTTTCTAAAACAACTGAGAGATATATAAACAAACTATTTAGAAATACAATGCTTAATTAGCACAATGATGACGCGACATTGATGTTGATTCACAGAGTAAACCACACAGATTATTCTGTGAAAATATATATTGAACCTTTTGTTTTTTTCAAATAATCTGAAGAAGACTTGAATGTAGCCCAAAGTTTTTACTTTACAAAATATTTAAATCATATGACGATAGAGTTTCTTTTTGATTCATGAATGAGAAGAAGTTATTTTATGATTTAAAATTTATTTTCATTTTTCCATTTTCCAATTTATTATATTTAGATACCCTCTGTTGAAGATATTTTGGGTAAACAATATATCTTTATATATGTATTTGAATGTGTGAGTGAAATCCCCTAAATCGTTTGTTATTCTTGAAATGTTTCTATTATAGGTTGTATATTAATAGTGAAGTTATTTTATATTTTATAAATCATAACAGAGTGAAGTAATAATAGAATATATCACTGATATATCAACTTTGAACAAAATAGATCAGATCAATTCTTTGCTCCATTAAAATTACCAATATAACCATTTGATCATTTACCATGAAAATTATGCCAAGATACACCTCAAAATATAAGCTATACAAAAAGAAAATGATATGGATCAAAATATTTTGATAGATCAAAAACCATTTTTTTATTTTTGCTTTTACTACAAAGAGTACATTGGCAAAGCTAAAAAATATAAAAATTGATTGATACATTTTTTGGACAATGATTTTTAAAACTTAAACTTGACTGAAATGTAATAGGTTAAAACCTGGACGAGAGAAAGAGGGCGAATGAATTTACTTAGAAATTGGTATTTTCATTATTTTTAAAGATCGAATTATGAAAATTTTGATATGAATGATAATAGCTGATATCTAACGTCTTAATAAAATAATGTATTTTTATGAAGTAGAAGAATTATTTGTATTATTGATATGGTTATAAATACCTCGGATTCCTGTTCGTGAAAACTGTATTGAATGTACAACACAATGGTTTGGTCAAATTTGATTTTATTTCGCAGATACAATTTTATTAGAAGTATCCATTGTGTGTGATGGACAACGGACGAGTAGTTTATTATATTCTTATAAGATTTATGAATATATGGCTTCATCAGGAAGAGTAGAGGGACAAGATGGGGAGATAGTAAGATTTATGAATATATGACTTCATCAGGGAGAGTAGAGGGACAATATAGGGAGATAGTAAGATTTATGAATATATGGCTTCATCAGGGAGAGTATAGGGACAAGATGGGGAGATAGTAAGATTTATGAATATATGGCTTCATCAGGGAGAGTAGAGGAACAAGATGGGGAGATAGTAAGATTTATGAATATATGGCTTCATCAGGGAGAGTAGAGGGGCAAGATGGGGAGATAGCAAGATTTATGAATATATGGCTTCATCAGGGAGAGTAGAGGGACAAGATGGGGAGATAGTAAGATTTATGAATATATGGCTTCATCAGGGAGAGTAGAGGGGCAAGATGGGGCGATAGTAAGATTTATGAATATATGGCTTCATCAGGGAGAGTAAAGGGACAAGATGGGGAGATAGTAAGATTTATGAATATATGGCTTCATCAGGGAGAGTAGAGGGGCAAGATGGGGAGATAGCAAGATTTATGAATAAATGGCTTCATCAGGGAGAGTAGAGGGGGCAAGATGGGGAAATAGTAAGATTTATGAATATATGGCTTCATTAGGGAGAGTAGAGGGGCAAGATGGGGAGATAGCAAGATTTATGAATATATGGCTTCATCAGGGAGAGTAGAGGGGCAAGATGGGGAGATAGCAAGATTTATGAATAAATGGCTTCATCAGGGAGAGTAGAGGGGGCAAGATGGGGGAAATAGTAAGATTTATGAATATATGGCTTCATTAGGGAGAGTAGAGGGGCAAGATGGGGAGATAGCAAGATTTATGAATATATGGCTTCGTCAGGGAGAGAAGAGGGGGCAAGATGGGGAGATAGTAAGATTTATGAATATATGGCTTCATCAGGGAGAGTAAACGGGGCAGGATGGGGAGATAGTAAAATTTATGAATATATGGCTTCATCAGGGAGAGTAGAAGGGGCAAGATGGGGAGATAGTAAGATTTATAAATATATGGCTTCATCAGGGAGAGTAGATTGGGCAAGATGGGGAGATAGTAAGATTTATAAATATATGGCTTCATCAGGGAGAGTAGACGGGGCAAGATGGAGATATAGTAATATTTCTAAATAAATGGCTTCATCAGGTAGAGTGAACTAGGCAAGCTGGGGAAATAGTAAGATTTATGAATATATGGCTTCATCAGGGATAACAGATGCAGAAAAATGGCGTGAAAGAAAATTGAGCAATATTCGTTTTCTTCATGGAGAGTAGACACGGCGTGCTCTGCTAATAATTAAAAAGTTATTTTTGTCTCGCCAACATCATGCTGTTTGACGTCTAAAAATTACGCAGAGCTCAACTGTAATAATATTGTTTAAATAATCAAATGTTGTCATAACTTGATGACTTCTTGAAAATAATCAGCATTTTATTTAGCATTTAGAAATATCCAGAGTTCAAATCCGCTTTTTTTTTCACATATTAAAATTTTCTTCGTCTAAAAAAATCTGTGCTTAGGTCTTGAAAAGATCAGGATGAAAAATATTTGCAATATTGTTTAAAATTGATCCGGTTTCGTTGCACATATAATATAATTAAAATAATTTGGGTGTGATGCTAACTTTATCATGTTTTTAAAATCTCTCATAGTACATGCTGCGTTTCTTACACCATAAATATTATCTGGTTTCGGGGACACTGAGATCAGGTCTGAAAAATGAACAGTGTTTGAAACTATTGAGTCACGTTTTTAAAATATTAACGATTCTTCTCCGCTGGGCTCACGTCTTTATGATATTCGCGTTCGACTGCTGCTGTGCTCACGTCTTGAAGAAATTCTGGGTTCAATTGTTGCTCTGCTCACATCTTAAAAATATTACTGGTTCAACGTAAATGTGGTTATGTTTTGAATATATATGGGGTTCAACATCTCTGTGCAAGCATCTTAAAGATATTCAGGGTTTGACTGCAGCGGTGCTAATGTCTTGAAGATATTAAGGGTTTGATTGCTGCTATGCTCACTTCTTAAAGATATTCAGGGGTTTGGTGCTGCTGTGCTCGCGTCATAAAGATATTCAGGATTCAACGCCGCCGTGCTCACGTCTTAAAGATATTCAGGGGTTTGATGCTGCTGTGCTGGCGTCTTGAAGATATCCAGGGGTTTAATGCTGCTGTGCTCGCGTCTTAAAGATATTCAGGATTCGACGCCTATGTGCTTGCGTCTTAAAGATATTCAGGGTTCGAAGTCGTTGTGCTCAAGACTAAAGGATATTCAAGGTTCGACCCCGCTGTGCTCATGTCTTGAAGTTATTCAGGGTTCGACATAGCTGTGTCAACATCTTTGAAATATTCAGGGGTTCAATGTAGCTGTGCCAATGTATTTGAAATATTCGTGGGTTTGACGTAGCAGTGCCATCGTCTTAGAAATATTTGGGAGTTCAACGTAGCTGTGCCAACGTCTTAGAAATATTTGAGGGTTCGACGTTGCTGTGCCAACGTCTTAGAAATATTCGGGGGTTCGACGTTGCTGTGCCAACGTCTTAGAAATATTCTTTGGTTCGACGTATCTGTGCCAACCTCTTAGAAATATTTTGGGTTCGACGTAGCTGTGCCAACGTCTTATAAATATTCGGGGGTTCGACGTAGCTGTGCCAACGTCTTAGAAATATTCGGGGGCTCGACGTTGCTGTGCCAACGTCTTAGAAATATTCTTTATTTCGATGTAGCTGTGACGACGTCTTAGAAATATTCGGGGTTTGACGTAGCTGTGCCAACATCTTAGAAATATTCGGGGGTTCGACGTTGCTGTGCCAACGTCTTAGAAATATTCTTTGGTTCGACATAGCTGTGAGGACGTCTTAGAAATATTCGGGGGTTCGACGTAGCTGTGCCGACGTCTTAGAAATATTCGGGGGTTCAACGTAGCTATGCTAAAGTTTTAAGGATATTCAGGATTCGACGCTGTGGTGCCAACGTCTTAAAGGTATTCAGATATCGACGCCATTGTGCCAACGTCTTAAAAATTATTCAGGGGTTCAACGTAGCTGTGCTAACGTTTTAAAAATATTTGGGGTTCGACATTGCTCTACCAACGTCTTAAACATCTTGGATTCGACGTCGCTTTACCAACGTCTTAAACATCTTGGTTTCGATGTCTCTGTATCAACATCTTAAACATATTGGTTTCGATGCCTCAGTGTTGACATCTCACAAATGATCAGTGTCGACGCCATTGTTCTCGCGTCTTAAAAATGTTTAATGTTGATGCCGCAGTGCTGATATCTTCAATATATTCTTGGTTTGACGTAACTTTGTTGACGTCCCAAAAAAGAATTACTACTCCGGTATACTGGAGTATTAAAAATGAATTACAGAGTTCTACTCCACTTTGATGAAGTATCAAAAATGATGAAAAATTGCTGTTCTGACCTGTCAAGAAGGTCTAGTACAGCGTAAGGTCCATCAGTTGAAGAACCCAAGTTGCCGGCACGCAGAACAACGCCAACAGTTCTCTCATTCTCTGCCGGCCTTGCCTATTGTGCGACAGCGTCAAAATAATGCCCCAGTTGGCTACCCCTGTACACACATCAATATAAAGTCTTATTAAAACTATTAGACATTAAATTTTCAGAAACAAATATAAAAGAAATTTTCCATAATGAATGAGACAAAGATTATTAACTTTATAGTTTTTCTTATAATGTAGATAAAAGTAGCTTAAATTAATTATATAAATTATGAATAAAAAAGCGAATTTTTTCACACGACTTTTTATGAAATATAAAGCTACTATTACAATATTGGGAGACTTGTATCAATACCTGTGGCAGTATTCCTATGTATTATTTGCTCTGTTAAAATAAACAATAGTAAAAATCTATTGAAAATGAAATTGCTATTTTATACCATATTATTTTCTTATTTATACTTCCTGAAATTTAAAAACAATTAAAGAATTATTGAGCCTGAAATATATTTGACAGTTTCTTTGTGAACGTTAATTGCACAAAATTTGCTTAGTTGATGTCTTAAAATATTCGAAGGTTTGAAATCTAAGTTCTTACTTCTTATAAAATATGGAAAATTCTGGGCTTTTCAGATATGCTCAAATGACTGAATTTCATATGATTCAACGTATAGGATTGGCTTCTCTATTCTGAGATCTTTAAAAAAAACAGCTGTGTTGGAGTATAAAAAAGGATATAGAGTCTCTGTGCCTACCTTCCACGGTGGCCTGGTCCAGTGTGTGGAGGTACAGAGCGGCCGCGCCACAGAACAACACATCTCTCCATTCTTCTCCTGCTCCCTGGTGGTTGCTCCTGCTACATTATAAAATATTCAGTCCTACATTAATTATAATTAGAGTTAATTAGAAACTTACCTGCCAGTGATTTGGCAGCTGCTCCAGGAAGACTTCAGTGACTACAGCAGTGTGGAGATTTTATGTTGTGTGTTGTTTCAGTGGAAGAGTGCCGTTGTACCTAACACTGTGTGGTGTGACCCTAGATGACGGATGGGACAGAGCCCCTTGACCGTCCTGCAACATCTCTGCTGAGGGAGGGACAACGGAACACTGCCACCATCCGGGAGGGTGTGAGGGTGGAGGTGTACTTATAGTACGTGGGCTGGCGAGTGGGGGTGTGGAGTGTTGTTAACGACCCACTCAATATGGTACTGGGAGCGTAGACACTCGTGTAACAGAACCCCGGCTCGTAAAACTGGGGGTCTATGGCTCTGAATGGTGTCAGTGGGGAGCCGGGGGTGGGGGGTGTGGTGTATGTAACCGTCCCTCCCCCCTTCTCCCTGTAACCATGGAAACCACACTGTCAGCACTTTTACATACACACAATGAAAGAATACTATCAAGTTAATATATATTTATTATTTTACAAATGATTTTTATCCTAGTGTACCCTGAAATAACTTTCCTTTGAAAGGCATCTCTATGCCTCATTGAATCTTTTACATCAATATCTTTCTCGAAGACTCTAATGCTAAAAGCGATCCAGTAAGTTCCAGACCATATCTATACTACATCCCACATTTTCTTTAAAATATTCAAAAGAATAATATTAAGATAATTGAGAAAAGCCTTCAAGGATAAGAATCCACTCAAACATAAAATGTGAATAACATCCAAGACATTCTGATCATTATACCAGCTAGAGATGTCAACGAAAATGATAGAAAAAATCCAATTTAAGAAAGTCAAATGAATGGATATGTTTATTTATTACATTTCAAAAACATTTAACAAAAACTGACACGAGACCTTTTTTTTTAAATGTGAACAAAACTCCATTGAGACATCAGATGTCATCCGTTGCTGTGTTCACATCTTAATAATATTTGGGGTTTGACAGTTTTCAGGTCATAAAAATATTCATAGTTCTTATGCCACTCTGCTCACATCTTAAAAATGTCAACATAAACTTCAAAAGGACATCAATAAATTCCAGGAAACACCTAATTTTATCAGCAATCAATATTCTCCTAGCAGGGGTTTCCCAAGGTTCAGGTACAACCTATCCTTTTTGACATATACATCAACAAATTCTCTTGTATTGCAGACACCTAATTCACTATTTGCTAATGACATGGCCTTTTTATTCTTGACATTCACCTGAAACTCCAAGAAGCCTCTAACTTTCCAATGACTTTGTGCAAAATTGACGAGCTAAACCAACCTTCAAATCAAAACGATTAAATAAAAAACATCTGGATCAAGTATTATTTCCAAACAATATTAGTTGGAAAAAGAATGTTGAAATATCGAATAAACTTCTTCATTATCAGATTAAATCTAGCAAAGCAGCCAAAGATGTATTAGGACAAAAGAACAAACTTTCTTTAAATAATAATAATAATAAAAAACAATTTTTACGCATAAATACTAATATTGATTTAATCTCCTTGGTCAATCGATATGATTACAGCATCCAGAAACAAATTGAGAAAATTGGGAACATCCCTGAGTTGGCAGAAATGATCTCATGATTAGAAACATCAGCGAATAGGTATTAAACCGATCCATTAGATTTTATGGAATAAAAAAAGTAAACGCTATCTTCGAATAATCCTTTACATCAAAATATGAGATACATTTAAAAAATATAACCTTAAACAGAGGCGATTTTCTATCAAAGGAGTTTCAAATGACATGTCGAAAAAGAAAATGTAGATAAATGTATTCGAATACTCAATAAGCCAGGTAGAAGCCATAGACACTGACCCTTTAATATGTTCGTGAATTTTTCTGAGATCGTTCCGAGTTCTATGTAGCTAATATGTTATTTTGAACCTGAATACCTCATCAAAATACAACCATCATCATACTAAAATACATATACATATTTGTTTGGCCTTTCTTTATAAATCAAGCAAGAGTGATAGAACAATTTCAAAAAAGAAAAACATCAGTGTTCAGTTGGTATTTTTACCTGATGCATAGCAATATGCTTTGGTAATATTCAGTTATACAATCAAGAGAAGTAATTTCATTTTGTTAACAATCTGAACTTCCTCTTTTCTACTGTTAAACAGTGTTATAGGAAGTTTGTGTAATGTTAGGAATGGGTGGTTGGTGTATTGTATATTGAATGTGGGGATGCTGAGTGAGTATGTCGTAGTCCTGGGGAACAGCCGTGAAGAGATTGTGCTGGTGCTGTGTGGTGTAGGCCAAAGTGTATTTATCAGCTGGAGTCAGATTAAAACCAGTTAAGGTGTCACAACACTAACTTATGCAAATTGAATATCTGTATACCATGGTTTTAGGTTATGATACTCTTTGTTATGGTGGCAGCTACGATAAATATTATCTTACGAGGGAGTTAAGAACTTTGCGCCAAATCTACCAAAGAGGTGTTTCAACTGGTGAAGTTGTAGGACCGTCCTTTATATTCGACTCTAATGTTGATGAATCGCCTAGACTAGGCTGGATACGTCCAGGATATGTGAGTAAATTATTTTAAAATTGAATTAAATTCTATCAAACATATAAAATTTCTATTTCTCTCTGTATACAAACAGTTTCCCTAATTATTCATTAGTAGGTTTCTTGAACCTTTACTGTAGTCGCTCATGATAAATAATAAATACATGTGATATGATCATGAGACAAACCTAATAACCTCTTCTTTATTCAATTAAAACATTTTACCATGATAAAAAAGAAAAGACACTCCTTCATATCTTTAATTAATGTTCAAAATGCCTAAAAAGAATAAATTATTCGATTACCCATGGGAAAACACCTTGTCTTAAAAATGAAATAATGTAAACAAGTTATTTAAAATAAGAGATTTTTAGTTGAAAATGTAATAATCCACGTGTGTCTGAATACTCAAGAAAATAATACATTTCACTCGATTGAAATTAATATATATAGAGATGGTTTTTATCCTAATAGGTCTCTCAAAATTCAATAAGCATTTTATATTTTATGAAACTACAGATGGTGTAGGAAATATTAATTTATGCTTATAGAGTTAATTAGATTTGAATTAGCAATATGCTGTTTTATCAGATAAAACGATATCATGAAACGATAAAATTGTTTGTGAAACTTTTAAATATTCATAGTTCCAGAATTGTATTAGCGTTGCAAAGCCACAGAATCCGCTGAGAATTTTAGAAAGCATCATCAACTCTTTCTTTGACATCATTTGGAATTTGAATCATGAAGGTTTTATATAAGATTTTCAATGTATAGAATGAGTTTATCATTGTTTATTATCAGCGTAAATATATTTTGGAAATGACATCTTTGAATAAATTTCAGCTTGGTGACTTTTTATTTTCAATAAAGTTGACACTTACTTCCTGTCCTTCTTTTTCTTAAAACATTTGAAAAACTTAAAGCATCCCATATTGCCGTTGATTACTCAGTTAGCTTCTATCACTTGTTCAATATCGCTTATTTGTGGCGTTGCGAGGATCCAACAAATAACTTGTGAGACGCCATTTAATATCTTTTATTATTTTATTAGAATTTGTGGTCAATATATACATTGAGAACATTATAACGATGTAAGGCTAGGGGTCTGAGATCTTGATGGATCCTCTGCTCTCAATTCTATTGAGGATTTCTTCCTCGAAATTTGGTTATTGTATTTCTCCCTGATTTTATTTCTAAAAATATTCTGTGAATTGAACGGTATTTTCAACTTTGAGAATCTCAAGCGGCCTCTTGAGCAAAAACCAGCCAGGGCCATGAAACCTTTTGAAACTCTCTCTTTGCATTGGAAACTCACCCTTTCACGCAATTAAAGTATTTTTAGCACATCATATCGTATAGGGACAATTAAATTCCTTCAGGTAAACCCAAACATAATCAAATTTAGCAGTGAATTTCCATTTTCAGCGGCTAAATGATTGTGATGGAACTTTTTTCATTTTATCTCTTTTTGCATGGATGTATTACATCGATGTAATGTGAACTTTGTTCCTTTTATTTTCTGATTATTAGGTGTCAAATTTATTATTATTATTTTTTTATAATTCTAGTAGACGAATGATTCCTTCTACGACCAGTTATAGAACGACAACCAATCCTAAGGTATAGGAGAGTTTTACCTTTGCAATAAATATTTTATCTCGGTCATGGGTACCAGAAATCTAGATGGTGAACATGCTTTACTGAGTGAAAAATTATCTGAGCGACTTCAAAATTCTTATATCCATCATTCTTAAGAGAATTGAATGTATTTATAATGGAATCTTGGTGTGTCAGCTTGATGTGTTCATAAAAATTATTTTTAAGGAAAAAACTATAAAATGGATTTGGTTATAGACCAGTTAAAATAATACAAGTATACAGTGTTTTCTGAAGATGAGTTTCCTTTTTATTTTATTAATGTAATCTCTACTTTCGGGCATCTCTTTCATTCTATAGGGGTACATAAAACGAATAATGAAAAACATTTATTCGTTTTATGCAATACTGTAGAAGGGCAGAGATGCCCGAAAACTAGAGATTGTATTATTTAAAATAAACTCATCTCCAGAAACCTCTTTTGTATTATTTTAATTTATATTCATGAGAGTTAAATTAAGTAAAAAAATCTAGAAGGTTAGTAGAAAGAGCCATTTCTTTAATATGAGAGGACAACAGAAATACAAATAATTACAAATTTATAAACATGCTTCGAGAAATTGTTCTTCCGAAAACAACAAAATCAAGAGCTCAACTTATAGAAGTCTTCTTCATCATGTCAATGCAAGATCGAACACCTCAACCCAAGCATTAGAATTTTCAGCCAACTCTGGTGTCCAATTAGTCATTCATCCACCATATTTATCAGACCTAGCACCTTGTGACTTTTTTATTTCCAGAAGTTAAATTATTGTTGGAAGGTATAATATTTGATACTGATGATGAAGCACTGCAAGCCTTTAACATTGCCGTAAATTCCATCCCCGAAGATGACTGGTGTAAGTGCTTCGATAATTGGTTTTCAAGGATGAAATCTAGTATAGGTGCTAAGGGTGAATATTTTGAGAAACTCTGAAAATTTGTAAGTTGTAGCTTTAATAAAAATAAGTGATTGCAAACACTTTTGGAGTGACTTTTGTATAGTTCATTTAGTCTTTATATAAACATGATACATAACTTCGCTATCTGTTATAGGAAATTGTAACTATTAATTACGCGTACGATTCTTTTGAATTGATTAATTTTTCTATTGCCTAATTGCAATGTTAAAAATACACCTTGGAGACTTTCTTAACCTTCTGGATATCCCAACTTTATTGTCGCGTAATCTTTCCTCAAGATATATAATAACATCTACCCATGTTAATACTCTAGTTCCACAGCAACCCCTTTCCTGCTACTATCCCCCTTGACACATTGTAAATAGTATTGCTAATTATTGTAACTATTGTTCCTGCATATACCCTCTTCTACGTGGAGAAGTTGTATAAGACCAAAAGGTCATAACAGGGACCTTTGTTGTTGTTATTACTGTTATTCTTGTATGTTTATACATTTCTGTGCTTGGAGAATCCGTATAAGACTAAATTGTCTTAATAAAGCTTTTTGTTGTTGTTGCAATGTTAAAAATTATTAAGTATATTATGCCAATCCTTTCTTTCATCTTTCCCCTCTATTTGATACATTGTAAATAAAATTGCTGATTATTGTTACTATTACTGTTATTCCTGTATATACCCTTTTATACTCGGAGAATACGTATAAGACCAACATTTTTAATAAATATTTTGTTGTTGTTGTGTTATAATGGCATATATTATATGTTTTATGAATGCGTTTACATGAATATTATTTGTAGAAGAAATTTGTATAATAGGTTATTGAGATTAATTGATTGTGTTTTACCTCATCTCGATGTTTGACCTGAAGAATAGGGTTAATCCCTGAAATCTTGCCAAGGTTTCAATAAGGCAGTTATTAATAATAACAAGCTTGGATAAAATATTTTATGGAATATCCTACGATATTTCGAAGATGATGAAAACGCCCATCTTTTCTCTTCAAGAAGCTCTTCACTCAAGAAAAATACCTCAATAAAATATTGTAACAAAGTATTTATTATTTTATTAGCAGAGTATTATTTTAATGTTTTAATATTTTGTTACTCTGTACACTTCCCTCTTTTGCTTATCTTTTGTTTATCATTCATAGTTTGTTCTTGCCTGAAATAAATTGTTGTCTCATCCCGAAGTTGGTCTTCCCTAATTTTACACCTGGCAATATTTTATCTAAGTTATGTACGGCGCAGCATCAATAATTTTATTCATTGAAACCTTGGCAGGTTTAAAGGGAATATTCCCATATTCTTCAGGTTAAAAATCAAGACGAAGAAGATAGGCGATCTGCCTCGTCGAAAAAGATGGAAGATATTTTAATAAAATACAAGCTCGTCTTTATTAATGAATTCCATATCAATTACTTCAAAAATTGAATTATTTGGTTATCGAATTTGTGCAAATTTCTGTAATTACTATTGACTCTCAACTATATTATTAAATATTATATTTTTCCAATTTAGCTGTTCTATATCATGGAAGGTTTGACAACATAGTGACAAGTTGGATGCCATTGTTGATATGTTAGACATGGTGTTTCCTGCCACAAGCTATGTAGGTTACCCCGCCGGATGTCAGGATACTATAAACACTGTGGGTGACACTGGACCTGCACATTCATCATGGCGGTTGTTCCTGTAGCTTTTCTGGCGGTGTGCCTGCTGGTGATGGTCTCTGCACAGTGAGTAGCTTACCGCTAACTTCACTCATGGACAATACTTAACGAATATGTCTTTAATATCATCGGTTCGTCTGTTTGTTTTAAGGAGACAGGTTGTTCACATTTGGTTATCTCGTGTGCCTTTAATAAAGGTAACTGTAATATCTTTCAGAGTTATTGTCTGAATTCCGAAAAATAAATTCTGAAAGGTACAAGTTCCTTAATTATTGTCCATGAGTGTATGTCTTGAATTACAGAAAGAAATGCTCTGTAGTTATTTTTTTTAAAATACCGAGTCATCTTTTTTGTTATAATCGGCCTGTGTAAATGTAAATTTTTGTACATAATTTATTAATCATCTATATGTGATTCTACCATCCTAAAAGCCTATTTGCATAGTTTTTCTCTAAAATTACATATCCAATATTCCATCTTTCATTGTCGCATATATAATCAGAATCGTCCAATACAGTATTAGTACTCTAAAAAGCGGTCTGGTGGATAAAATTGGCGAAACCGATAGGAGGATTAATCACTTATGAGCCAAGCTATTCCAATATTTTACATCGTTGTAAAGACAGTAGAAAGTTTATTTTATTTTTAAAAAATAAACTTTCTTGCTTAATATCCCCTGTCTGTCGTGAGTATACTGAATTCAAGGAAAATGTGAACAGACTTCTCTAAGATGTGTTTGTATCTTGTGATTTTATAAAGAAGAATATATATGTAGTATCTTGTACAATAAATCAACTTCAATCACACAGAATAATATTGCCACGTGGAAAATTAGGGAAGACAAAAACTTCAGGATTAGACAGCAATTTATTTCAGGCAAGAACAAACTAAGAATGATAAACAAAAGATAAGCAAAGAGGGAAGTTTACAGAGAAGAAAAATATAAACATTAAAAATGATACTCTGTTAATAAACTAATACATACTTTGCGACAATATATAATAGGTATTTATTTACATTCCAAATTACAAGAGTCTTTTATCCTTGTTCAACATCAAAGTCGATGATGATAGAGATATCTGAATACAGAATTCATAATTTACAGAGTATTCATTGAATAAAAATATCTCTCACGCTTCCAGGGGAAAGTCTAGTTTAAAACTATTTTTCAATCTCTAGCTTTCAGGCACAAACACCCTTTATTTCAAAAATATTCATACGCGTTAAAAAAGTTTTAAATTGTTCTTGTAACAGATGGCGCGCTATATAGGTTATTAATTATTATATGGGATGGAGTTTGGGCTTTACCTAATTTAATTTTTACAAGGTGGGCGGTTGCTTGAAATATTTAGGGAAATTATGGTTCAGATGAAAGAGTTTTTTGCTAAAGAAGTTGGTCTCTCATTTCAGTGTCATGAGTTTACAAAGGTAGCAGTGTCTTGTCTATAAAAGGATTCTCCATGGAAAAGAGGGGGGGAGGGGGTGTCATTGCCCAGTTAGTCAGACACATTTAAGAGTTCCCTGTTCACGGTTATCGTGGCGGCTCGGGGCTCACGACACCGTACTCCAGGGCGGTCTCTTACTTATGCTGCTTCTATGTAGAGGAGGACTTCTGGGCAAGTTTTATCTAGTATGGTGGTGATGTTTTGTCCCCATGGAAAGGGGGGTGCCATTGCCCCATTAGTCAGCCACATTTCAGATTTCTCTGTTCACGGTTACCGTAGCGGCTCATGACACCGTACTACAGGGCAGTCCCTTACTTGCGCTGCTTCTCCCGCCCGCCACGTAGAGGGGGGGTTGGACTTCTGGGTGGGTTACAAAGGTGGTAGGAGTTATGATTATGATAGTTTGTGGAAAGTGTTACTGTACACGATGTCGCAGGCAGCCTGGAGGATCCTGTCAATGCCGGTTCCAGCTGGACGACAACACCAGCAACAGCACTCGAGTCCACAGCGAGAACTTTCAGGTTCCAGGATCCACCTGTAGGGAAGGGGACTGCGCTCGGTTCTGTCAGGCTGTCGTGAGTATACTAATGTCCATCTACAATACTGATGTTTCTCACAAAGAGTTTCTTTTCATAAAATGCTAGCTTTCAAGCAATAATCACTATTTCAATGGGCCTAATTTCAGTTGTAAATATCCATGCTGCGCTCGTAGTTTCTTTTCATTTTAAAATGCTAGCTTTCAAGCGATAATCACTATTTCAACGGGCTTAAATTCAGTTGTAAATATCCACTCTGCCCTCTTAGTTTATTCTCATTTTAAAATGCTAGCTTTCAAGCGATAAACGCTCTTTAACGGGCTCAATTTCTGTTGTAAATATCCACACTGCCTTCTTTATTTTTTCTCATTTTAAAATGCTAGCTTTCAAGCAATGATCGCTCTTTAACGGGCTTAATTTCTGTTGTAAATATCCACACTGCGCTCTTAGTTTATTCTCATTTTAAAATGCTAGCTTTCAAGAGATAATCGCTCTTCAACAGGTTTTATTTCAGTTGTAAATATCCACGCTGCGCTCGTATTTTCTTCTCATTTTAAAATGCTAGCTTTCAAGCGATAATCGCTCTTCAAAGGGCTTAATTTCAGTTGTAAATATCCACACTGCGCTCGCATGTATTTGTAAATATTTCTTGTAGGATATAGTCGATGTTTTTTATTAAGCCCGTTGAAGAGCGATTATCACTTGAAAGCCAGCATTTTAAATTAAAAAGAAACTCATGGTGAGAAAATATGTTTGTATTGTTAAACGTTTATTTACATTTTTATCATGAATTGGTGTTTGTGCAAGTTTTGAATGAATTGTTTTGGCTGAAATTTCACTGGACTTATAGAGGAAATCGGTCAGCGACCGTTGTCGAGTTCTTGTGTTCACATTAGGCTCCATATCTGAAATAATACAAAAGATAACTCAATTCTATTATGATGCATTAGCGCGCCATCTGTTATGAAAATTCGAAACTATTATAGACGCGTATGATTCTTTTAAAATTTAAACAATTTCTACTGCCTTACTGCAATGCAAAAATTAATGGGAGGGCCTGACTCATCAGTGGTAAACCCTCCCTCAAAACCGCTGGGAGGGTTCACCACTGATGAGACAGGTCCTCTTTTTAATTTTTCCATTGCAGTAAGGGCAGTAGAAATTGTTTAAATTTTAAAAGAATCATACGCGTCTATAATAGTTTCGAATTTTCATAAATAAATTCTGATTGCAATTATGAAAAGCTGAGTGTTTTATTTGCCAGAAAACATGTATTTTATGATAATAAAATATTTATATATTTTTTGCTAGGGGTGATTGTACATTACTTGTTAACCCACCTTGTAATCCAATAATCCAATAAACGGGCCAGTGATGGAACAAAAATTATTTTTATGCCATTAACTATGGTGATTTCAAAGCCAGCAATGTTTTGCATGACAGGTTAAAAAACGAAATCTATACTTAAGAAGAATATGTGGAAACATGGAAAAAAACACTAAATTTATTTGAAAGGTGCAATGCTTGCAGTGTTCTTTAAAGAAACAAGGTATTAGAGCCATTTTCCAAGTAAACATTGTATTATATAATGTGATAAAGATGTTTTAAAATCATTATATATTTTTGAATATATATTTAATAATACTTTGCACCTTGTAATCCAATTTACAGTACTGGGGACTGACTCGAGGCGGAGATCTCAACCATGCCTATGTCCCATCCTGTCTGTCACTGGAGGAACTGGCTTGTAAAGTCCTGGGACGTGACATCAACAAAGGACAACTGGCTCTCTACAGCTCTAGCTGCGGTGGACCCCCGGTCCGTACGGACTTTCACTTCAACCGGCCTCTCTGCTGTGTCAAACATCTCCCTGTCAATTGTGATCAACCTTCTGTCTTCCGTTTACGTCGACAATAAACATCTACCACTGCGACATTTACTCTTTGTGTCGAACACAACACACATTTTGACCCACCGCATAAATTAAGAAAAAAGCATCTCCTTATCGTGCAACTGAAAGTTACTGATGGCTTGCGCCATCTATCGTAATAAATATTAATTATTCGTTGATTTTAAATTATTCTAGAATTGGCCAAATACCCATTCTTGATTAACCAAGAAAAGCTAAACACGGACGTGTTTCAGGCTGTTGGCCCTCGTCAGCGTGGTGCAAGCTGTACCTCAACGACCAAAAACTGGTCATCCTGAAAAATCATGAAACGGGTAGTTAAGGCCAGAAGTGCGTGAGGACGCTAAATAATACAAACAACAACAAAAAGGCTTTTATTAGAGCTCATTGTCCTGTATGGATTCGCCATACAACAACAAAATAATACAGTAATTTTTCCTCCCTTTCCCCTTGTGCACGTGATCCTTTGTTTGAAAAGGGATTTATTTACACATCTGTTCTAAAATTTCCTCACTACCTCTTTTGTGTATGAATCTATTTACAATTGATCTGTAGAAATTATAGAGTTCTATTGCTATATTTTTCTTTTCTGAAATAGTTCTCAGCGTCTTCAGTGGGTTGCTAAATCTTCAGAAGGTGTTAGATAAGAAAAACACGGATTTTTGGAACAACCTTATAGTAAAGAAACTTGGACCTGTATTACTTGTTGATTTTTTTTTAATATTTAAACGCTATCTCTTACTTTTAAAACATAGAAAAGAATCAGACTTGCCAAAAATAATTCGAATTTCATATTACTATATTTATTTCAATTTAATTTTTTTAAAAGGGAAAAAAAATATTTATATATTTTTCACTAATTTGACCAAAAACAAAAAGCTTTTTAAATTATTATTTTGTTCTGTTGTATATCGATTCGTTTTTTCTTTTGGGTTGGTTAAATGTGTTTTTTAATAAACTTATTTGCAAAAAATATAATATTATATAGTTAAATTTGTTTAAAATAAGCATATTTGCTAATAATTGATATTTCATTAATCTTTTTTTTTTGTAAGTAAATTTTTCATTCGACAATTTAAACATTACTTAATAATTAATTACCTTTTTTATTACCTCCTCCCGAATATAAGATATATATTTGTATTTGAATCAAATAATCCATCTGGAGATATAAGTATTACTTAAAACTTCTTTCTTGTGTTCCAGACCTATTTTAACTGTCATTCCGGTTGAGTTAAGCGTTGTACTGAGCTATTTCCATCATCCTCTTCTCAAATTTCATTTGTAGGTTGCTGATCTGTTGCTATGACCCCGTGGTTCTGGATTCTTGCAGCTGGGATCTCATTCTTTATTACAGGTATGTACATTACCTGTTGATGGTTTGTGCCATCTATCGGAATAAATATAAACTAATAGTTGATATTTTGGTTATTCGAGATTTAGCCAAATACAATTTCTTGAATAATAAATATTATTTCCTGATAGTTAGTTGCACGATCAGGAGATGCCTTCCTTCTAACGATTCTCAGCTTGATTCCAGTACAATTTCACTTTTGTGCTATTTTTTCATTATAAAATAGAAATGATGAGCCAAGCCCTCTCATTCAATAACTCATATCATTGCAGTAAGGTCTGTAGAGATAATATTTGATGATATTTAAAAGAAGCGCATTGCCAGTAAATTTATTTGTGTAAAATTTTAACGATAGATGGCAATTAAATTTAATTTACTAATAAAATAGAAAGTTAAGCTTTTTTTAAAATTTAAATGAATAAACCTTTGAAAATTCACCTTCCCCGAGTTTATTGTATATATGACGTAGGATATAAATTATTTACATTTGTAATAACGGCGTCTGCAGGCATAGGAGTGCATTGGAGAATTTTATATACTCATATAACCATTCACATTAAGATTTTAGGAAAGTAAATTCAAAATTGCTATTGGAGAGGAATCTATTGTCTCTTTCTAAGTAACCGGATCTCAATTGGTAAATTAAAACTTTGTATAAAAATGAAGGTTACCTTTCCTGTCAAAGCCAGACGCCATCTATTGACCGTCGCCGCAAACTAGCGACCTCAGGTCGGTGACAAACCACAACACTATCTTTGGGAAACTGATATGTGTCCACCTGGACACCATGGTTTCTGGCTAATGGCCCTCGTTTGTTCAGGGCAGCTTTATTCCATGAGATACACAAGGGATCTAATGAATTCTTCATAATCTGCCAAAGAGGTTTTCAGCTGGCAGGTGCTAGGCCAAATTTATGGCCAAAGTATCAAATAAAGGTGTGGGTATCTTTATTTTTATAGATAAATTTATTACGGAAAAATGTTATCAAATCTTTCTGGTGAAGCTTTTATAATTATTGGATATAAGGGATTGTAAAAAAATCCTGTGATGTTTTGATAATGACATTTCACTTCTGACTTGTTGGAAAGTTGACCTGTCTGTGAATATTGCTGGTAGATATTTGAACTTTTTTTTTTGGTTCATATGTTTCTGTTTTTTTTTTTCATTGGGTCAGGTCTGGATTGATCTGGCTAATTTTTGGGCATCCCAATATTGACACTTGATTGAAAATGTCCATAGTTTGCTATTTACCTACTAAGATTCCATCCTTCAGTGACGCATATATAATTAGAATCGTCTAATAAAGTATTAGAGTTCTGAAAAGCGGTATGGTAGATTAAATTAGCGAAACCGCTAAGAGGGTTCATCACTAATGAGCGCCAAGCGTCCTTCTACTATTTTTAATTGCAGTAAAGCAGTAGAAGGTTTGCTTTATTTGTTAAGGAAACATTCGTGTTTAATTATTGTTGTTGTTTTTGTTGTCATGTCCAATGAAGAGCCTCAGATGTCTCCATACATCTCTATCACAGTAATGTTCTCTATCTTGGGTTTATAAAGCTGCTGTTCTTGGTCAAAGTCAATTTTCTGTTGTTGTCGTGTCCAATGAAGAGCCTCAGATGTCTCCATACATCTCTATCACAGTAATGTTCTCTATCTTGGGTTTATAAAGCTGCTGTTCTTGGTCAAAGTCAATTTTCTGTTGTTGTCGTGTACAATGAAGAGCCTCAGATGTCTCCGTACATCTTTATCACAGTAGTCGTTCCCTATCTTGGGTGTGTGAAGCCTCTGTTCTTTTTCCATGTCAATTTTCTGTTGTTGTTGTCGTGTCCAATGAAGAGCCTCAGATGTTTCCATTCATCTCTATCACAGAAATGTTCCCTATCTTGGGTGTGTGAAGCTGCTGTTCTGGGTCCATGTCAATTTTCTGTTGTTGTTGTCGTGTACAATGAAGAGCCTCAGATGTCTCCGTACATCTCTATCACAGCGATGTTCTGTATCTTGGGTGTGTAAAGCTGTTGTTCTGGGTCCATGTCAATTTTCTGTTGTTGTTGTCGTGTGCAATGAAGAGCCTCAGATGTTTCCATTCATCTCTATCACAGTAATGTTCCCTATCTTGGGTGTGTAAAGCTGCTGTTCTGGGTCCATGTCAATTTTCTGTTGTTGTTGTCGTGTGCAATGAAGAGCCTCAGATGTTTCCATTCATCTCTATCACAGAAATGTTCCCTATCTTGGGTGTGTAAAGCTGCTGTTCTGGGTCCATGTCAATTTTCTGTTGTTGTTGTCGTGTGCAATGAAGAGCCTCAGATGTTTCCATTCATCTCTATCACAGAAATGTTCCCTATCTTGGGTGTGTGAAGCT
Source organism: Cordylochernes scorpioides (assembly GCA_030710605.1). Taxonomy (NCBI): domain Eukaryota; kingdom Metazoa; phylum Arthropoda; class Arachnida; order Pseudoscorpiones; family Chernetidae; genus Cordylochernes; species Cordylochernes scorpioides. Next base: position 1,038,099 of record CP092874.1, read on the forward strand.
GCTGTTCTGGGTCCATGTCAATTTTCTGTTGTTGTTGTCGTGTACAATGAAGAGCCTCAGATGTCTCCGTACATCTCTATCACAGCGATGTTCTCTATCTTGGATGTGTAGAGCTGCTGTTCTGGGTCCATGTCAATTTTCTGTTGTTGTTGTCGTCATGTCCAATGAAGAACCTCAGATGTCTCCATTCATCTATATCACAGCAATGTTCTCTATCTTGGGTGTGTAAAGCTGCTGTTCTGGGTCCATATCAATTTTAGGTAAGGCTGCGGCCATTGCTGGACATCAGAATGCTTAATAATTATATTTCTTATGTATAGAATATAATGCGTTGGTTTGATGATTGGATTTCGTTTATCTTTTTAAATTTGTGAATAGGATTTCTTAGGAATCGATACATTGGTAGTTATAGAAAAATATGTTGAAAGTATGTGAAATCCTCTCATTTTCGTTAGAATATAGAATAATGCACTTCGTGTAATGTGAACCCTCATTTCTCGGAATGGATTGAAACTGCGTCTGTTTAGATAAGTTATATATCACCTCTCCCGTAAACATAGATGTTAAATTAAAAAAAAAGGCATCTCCTTATCGTGCAACTGAAAGTTGCTGATGGCTTGCGCCATCTATCGGAATAAATATCAACTATTCTCGTTGATTTTTATTTATTCCAGAATTGGCCAAATACCCATTCTTGATTAATCAAGAAAAGCTAACCACGGACGCGTGTCGGGCTGTTGGCCCTCATCAGCGTGGTGCAAGCTGTACCTCAACGACCAAAAAAATTGGTCATTAAGGCATCCTGAAAAATCATGAAACGGGTAGTTAAGGCCAGAATTGCGTGAGAACGCTACACAATGTGAAAAAATAGTACAAATGTAATATTGTACTGGGATAAGGTGCATAAATTAAGAAAAAGGCATCTCCTTATCGTGCAACTGAAAGTTGCTAATGGCTTGCTAACGAGAATAGTTGATATTTTTGCCGATAGATGGTGCAAGCCATTAGCAACTTTCAGTTGCACGATAAGGAGATGCCTTTTCCTTAATTTATGCACCTTATCCCAGTACAATATTACATTTGTACTATTTTTTCACATAGATGTTGAATGTTAGACGCCATCTATTGACACAAACTACCGGTCTCGAGTCGGTCACAAAACCACAACACCAGGTTTTACAAACTGAGAAGCGTCCACCTGAAGACCATGGTTTCGGGCTAATGGTCCTCGTCAGTCTAGGGCGGACTTTGATAAAGTTTGATGTGTAGCCTTGATGGGTTTATGGTTTCGCAAGATATTGTCTTTTTCTAATGTTTTGAATACAGGTAAAGGTTCTGTTAATATTATAATGGACACGTTCTCATCACTTTAATATATTAGTTAAATCACTAAAACTTACAGTACTAGTTGAAAATAGAAAGAACTCTGTGTTCTGTTAGATAACATTCAAGATATCTATGTATTGATATAAGAGTTGAATGTAATCTTTTTGATCATTGTTCAGGTGAAAGTGGTACCAGTAAAAGTCCAGGTAACTTTTTATAATATGAACAATAGTTACCCAAAAATTATTTGAAATGGGAAAAATAGAATTCGTGTAAAAATTTTCTGTTGTTGTGCAGAGATTTATATATTTACCTTTTTAAAGAAAATCTTCAATAAAAATCAATAAAACTTCTTGTTATCCTAAACAATTATTTATTACACATAGCTTCCACAATCATTTACACTTAACAAGCAACTCAAAGAAACATCTATTCTCCACATACAATTTTTACATATACAAAACATCTAATAAAAAAACTTTTTACAAAAAGAAATTTGCATACACAACTTTTAAATCAAACAGCTAAAACAATTTACATATTTTCTCTTAGGAATTTCTAAGATGATCACCTATAACAGTTTCTTTTAATTTAGGTTTTGCAATCTTTAAAGCAAATTTTCTGCTCTTTAACAGGTTAATACTTTTATGTACAATATCAAAATGATCTTTATATAATTTACCTTTTAGTAGATATATCATTTTGATATTATGCATGAAGTATTTGGCCATTGAAGAGCCGAAAATTTGCTCGAAAGCTTTCAAAACATAAATTAAAAGAAATTTTTACCCGAATTGTATTTTTTCCTATTCAAATATTTTATTATGTTATATAATACACATCTATATACTATATATATTCCAATAATAACATAACTACATCGAAATTTAATACATCTATAGTGTTAATTTGCATTGAAGGATGTAAAGACACAATTCTATAATAACAAAACCTAAATGACCAAATCCAAATTAGTAAACAGTGAGATACCTATGAAAAAGGCATCTCCTTATCGTGTAACTGAAAGTTGCTGATGGCTTGCGCCATCTATTGGAATAAATGTAAACTATTCTCGTTGATTTTTAATTATTCCAGAATTGGTCAAATACCCAGTCTTGATTAATCAAGAAAAGCTAACCACGGACGCGTTTCGTTTTAATCAACGAGTATAGTTGATATTTATTCCGATAGATGGCGCAAGCCATCAGCAACTTTCAGTTGCACGATAAGGAGATGCCTTTTTCATAATTTATACTGATACGTGCTGTAAACATCTCAAAATTATTATTCTCATATTTAATTTTTCATAGAATTTTATTCCAATAATCATCACTTAGCATTGTTTACATGACGACTTTGTAAAAATGGAGACGTTGGTTAAAAATAAAAACTAACGAGACATACATTCTTGATTATTTATTTCCTTTACATTAAAAATAGCTATAAAAGAAAAACTTACATACATCCGCTACATACTTGGCGCAGCCGGCAGGATACGAAAGAAAATTAAAAAGGTAAATTTTTAATCAAAAGATTATATATTTCAAATTTAAATAACTCATTTAGAAACATCTTTATTTTTATAATGGCAAATATACATAGATTTGAAAAATATTCTGGCAGTAAGAATAATATAAAAATTGAAAGTTGGATTAAGTTGTATGAAGTAGAAAATTTAAAAGCAAACGATGAAGAAAAAATACACAATCTTATCTACTATTTAGCAGATGAAGCCTTAGAAATTTTTGCTGATGAAATTCTTACAAATGCACATATATAAAAATGGGAAACTGTAAAAGATAAACTCAATGCCAGATTTAAGCCTTGCACATATAGTCCCATTGTATTAGCATCTAGCAGAAAGCTCCTTGCAAGTGAAACTGTGGAGACTTATTTTAAAGAAAAAATGGACTTACTGAATCAAACATCCTTGAAAAGGGAAGAGAAAATACAGCTACTAACAGATGGGCTACCTTTGAGTTGGAGCGTATGTTTGCAGCATCACAACCTGCTGATCCAACCAAATGGATACAAGTTGCACTATCTGTTGAGCATAACAGGCAACAAAGTAAGCTAAGAAATTTGTTTGAACCCAAAGTATGGACTCTATCTCAACAGGAAAGATCAGCTTCAAATTGGCCATTTTTCTGCCCAATTTGCATGAAGAAAAGAATTAAAGTGAAACATTGGTTAAATGAATGTCCTGATTATGACCCAAATTATAAAACAGAGAGATCATCTAAAAATACACAACCAAAACAATTCATTGCAACAGTCACCGAATCAACCACAAGTAATGGAACAAACAAAGTAACTTGCTTATCAACTAACAATCCTCCTTATAAATTGATAGACTTTAAAATTTGTGTCAACAAACATCCTTTACAGCCTTCATGGACACAGGTGCTACCATATTTTTAATAAGTCAAAATTTAATAAAAAGTTTGAATTTACATCCTTTAATAGATTCTCCCATGCAAATTCAACGAGCTAAACCATTAACCAAAACTTTGGGATATGTTCATGTAAATTTGCAAATTCATAATAAAACTAGAAAGGTCAAACTTCATGTAATACCTAATTTAAAATTCCAGCTACTCATTGGCTTGGATATTGCAGAAGACTTTGAACTTATTGTTGACACTAAAGATAAAACAGTGTACACCAAGCAATCAGCAGAAATGGCACTTGTTTGCACAACCTTTAATCATTTGCAAAAACCTAACCAGGATGAATTGAATAAATTATTACAGCAAAATGAGCATATTTTCAGTCAACATCAAACAGATATAGGAAGAATCTCCATTCAGCACAATATAGTCACCAAAGAACATTTGCCTATAAGTTTAAGACCATGTAGAAGACCCATCTCTGAATATGAGAAAATTTCCGAACAAGTCAAAGAAATGATTAATAAAGGATTATATAAAGAGTCATCCTCCCCATGGTCTTTTCCAGTTGTTTTAGTGCAAAAAAAGATGGGACCAATAGACTTTGTGTAGACTACAGGGAACTCAATAAAACTACAATTGATGATAAACAACCCTTACCACTTTTGCAAGATATTTTTGATAGACTTCATGGAGCAAAGTATTTCACAACACTAGATGTGGCTTGGGGATACTGGCATGTTCAAATGCACTCTGAGTCAGTTCCCAAAACAGCCTTTGTCACCAATGATGGACATTATGAATTTTTGGTTATGCCATTTGGACTCAAAAATGCAGCATCAACATTTCAGAAAATCATCCAGCAAGTGATAGGAACTCTTTTATGGAAAGGAGTATGTGTTTTCCAAGATGATATCATCATTTATTCCTCATCCTTTTCCCAGCATATGAACCTGATAAAGCAGGTATTTGAAAAATTGCTTGAATACAACATCAAGCTTAAGTTCAACAAATGCTCATTTGCACAGTCAGAGGTCAAATACTTAGGCCATATCATTGGTCACAATAAAGTAAAACCTGATCCTGATAAAATCAAAGCTGTTCAAGACTTTCCGCAACCAACAATAGTTAAAGGAATCAGAAGATTCATTGGCTTGGCAAATTTCTACCAGAAATTCATTCCAAGATTTGCAGAGATTGCCACCCCTCTTACAAACCTGACACAGAAAAATAAATTATTCTAGTGGACACCTCAAGTTGATAAATCCTTCATAGAATTAAAAGCAGCTTTAACATCAGAACAAATTCTTACCACTTACAACCCAGAAGTACCTTGCAAACTATATACAGACGCATCAGCAATTGGAATAGCAGGAATACTAAGTCAAGAAATTTATTCAACAGAACATGTAATATCATACTATTCCAAAAAGCTTCTTAAACATCAACAGAACTACTCAGCTTATGAACTGGAATGCTATGCTGTCATCCAAGAAATAGATTATTTTGAGGTGTATCTGGAAAACAAGCCCTTCCAAGTTATTACGGATCACTCAGCCTTACAGTGGCTACTCAATCTCAAAAATCCAAAATCTAAATTTTTCAGGTGGCTAGTCAATTTATCAACTAAAACCTTTACAATCACACACAGATCTGGAAACAAACTGACTCAGGTAGATGCATTATCAAGAGCCCCAGTACTAAGTATTTCCATTTTCGAGCTACAACAACATCAAAGACAGGCAGATCTCAGCTTCATTGAAGACCCTCAAGATCATCAAAACACAGTGATGGTCAAGAAGAGAGGACTACTCAGGGCTATGGTGCTTGCTTCTTTTAAAGAACATATTCTGAAGGAATATCATGATAACATGAGTCACCCATCCATGAACAAGACAGTCAAATTAATAGTTCGTTTATTTTGGTGGTCAGACATGGTACAGGAAATTAAATCTTATGTGAGATCATGCAAGACATGTCAACTGACCAAATCATCTAACCAACCAACTCTAGGACAACTAATAATTCCAGACACAGAATTACAACCAGCTCAAGTAATAAGTGCAAATACAATAGTTATGGGAACATCAGCTGAAAAGACAAAGCACAAGTACATCCAAGTGTTCATTGATCATCTTACAAGATATGTTTGGGCATTTCCCACTATCAAAAACACAGCTCAAGCAACACTACAATGTTTCAACAGAATCCTTCAAGTCTCGCTACCCATAAAACATATTATCACTGACAACGGAAAGAACTTTAATTCCAAGGAATTCAAAAGGTTTTGAAAGTTCATAACATCAAACAAACTTTCACCACACCATACCACCCCCAGAGTAATGGAATGTGCGAAAAGGTTAACGGAACAATCATGACCAAGTTAAGAGCGGCCTTGCTCGATAAACCGAAAGTGAAATGGAGCACACTTTTGCCCAAGGTCATTACTGACTACAACAACACCCCTCATGACATAACAGGTTTTCCGCCATCTTTTCTACTTTTTGGTTACCATGTGCAGCCACAATTTGCTGATAACCCCTCAACCTCGGTAGAAGATGCTAGAAAACTGGCTATAAAAAGAACTCAACATCATCGTGATATTTCTAAAAGAAGACATGATTCAAGGCATCCCGACATTGAATTTAAAGTTGGAGATCTCGTTCTTAAAATAATTCCCTACAATGATCCGAGGCTAATTAAAACAGCTCCCAAATACGAAGGACCATTCCAAGTTTTGAGAAGATTGTCTAAAGTGACTTACGAACTCTCTACAACGGATCAAGACAACCCACCAAGAAATCCCACAGGAGATCCTATAAAGACTCACATCTCTCAATTAAAGTCATTTATTCTCCGTGAATAAATACATCGAAGCGGGGGTAAATGATACGTGCTGTAAACATCTCAAAATTATTATTCTCATATTTAATTTTTCATAGAATTTTATACCAATAATCATCATCACTTAGCATTGTTTACATGACGACTTTGTAAAAATGGAGACGTTGGTTAAAAATAAAAACTAACGAGACATACATTCTTGATTATTTATTTCCTTTACATTAAAACTAGCTATAAAAGAAAAACTTACATACATCCGCTACAATACACTTTATCCTAGTACAATATCATATTTGTACTATTTTTTTTCACATTGAGATACCTGTCGGTAACATCGTTTTCAGATAAATTCAGACAAAAGTATTGAATTAATGATTGTAACAACTCTGTTACACACTGAAACGTGACATACTATTTATTTAATTTGGATTTGGTCTTATTACATTGTGTGTATAATCTATAATTGAAATTGTACCTTATCATTAGATTTGATCTTATTACCTTGTGTTTATAATCTATAATCTAAATTGTACCTTATCATTAGATTTGGTCTTATTACTTGTGTTTATAATTTATAATCTAAATTGTACCTTATCATTAGATTTGGTCTTATTACCTTGTGTTTATAATCTATAATCCAAATTGTACCTTATCATTAGATTTGGTCTTATTACCTTGTGTTTATAATCTATAATCCAAATTGTGCCTTATCATTAGATTTGGTCTTATTACCTTGTGTTTATAATCTATAATACAAATTGTACCTTATCATTAGATTTGGTCTTATTACCTTGTGTTTATAATCTATAATCCAAATTGTACCTTATCATTAGATTTGGTCTTATTACCTTGTGTTTATAATCTATAATCCAAATTGTACCTTATCATTAGATTTGGTCTTATTATACCTTGTGTTTATAATCTATAATCCAAATTGTACCTTATCATTAGATTTGGTCTTATTACCTTGTGTTTATAATCTATAATCCGAATTGTACCTTATCATTAGATTTGGTCTTATTACCTCGTGTTTATAATCTATAATCCAAATTGTGCCTTATCATCTATATTTATGTAAAAACCAAAGAAGGAATTTTCTGACTACTCACATGAGTATTTCAGATGGCAGAACGCCATCTAGTGAAACAATAATCCATTCAATAGCTAGAAACGCGTATGTGGTTGACTTTTCTTGATTTATTAAGAAAATGGTTTGACCAAATATCATGAAATAAGTCAAATTAGTTCATTTTATTCTCACTAGATGGCACCCTGCTATCTGAAATTCTTATGTGAGCGGTCAGGATATGCCTTTTGTTGTTTTTAATATCATCGTCATATATAGCAAGCTATTATTATACACCTATCCCCCGATTTACACGGAACTTGTTTTACACGTTTTCGCTTTTACACGGTTTTCCAAATAAGTTTTTTTTTTTATCGTTTTTATCGTACTATACTAAATGCTACTGTGATTGAACACATGCGCTATGTGCACATCTCACGAGGAATCCCGAGCTTATGTGCTGACTACATATTTTAACCTGTCAATGCATTTTATTTTTATTTCTGTGTACACCTATCCCCCGATTTACACGGTACTTGTTTTACACGTTTTCGCTTTTACACGGTTTTCCAAATAAGTTTTTTTGTTGTTGTTTTTATCGTACTATACTAAATGCTACTGTGATTGAACACATGCGCTGTGTACACATCTCACGAGGAATCCCGAGCTTATGTACTGACTACATATTTTAACCTGTCAATGCATTTTATTTTTATTTCTGTGTACACCTATCCCCCGGTTTACACGTTTTTCTCATAAACGTATCTACCGTGTAAATCGGGGGATAGGTATATTATTATTATATCCCGAGAAAAATTAAAATTGATTTATGTCACATTAACAAATTAATCTTATGACTTATCTATAAATAAATTCTATAATACTAAAATGAATGGTGTGCTAACCGTATCTAGGCAAAGTATCAACTCTATCATCAATAGGTTCGTATTTCCTAAATAAATATACCTTTAGATAAATAGATATTAAAATAAAAAAATACATATCCTGTCACGAACACATGAGCTTTTTAAATGGCAGAGTGTCATCTAGTGAAGCAGAAATAAACTCAACGTTTAGTTTATTTCTTCTCCACTAGATGGCGTTCTGCCATCTAAAAAAGCTCATGTGCTCGTGGTCAGAATATGCCTTTTTTAAATTTCAATTTCTGACTTTTCTGACCTTTTTCATTATTTTTTCTAAATTATTTTTTTTACACAAATAGATATTCCCTTTTATTATATTTATTATATATTGATTTAATACGTTTATTATATAAATATATATATCTCTCTTGTGTACACATTTCTTAAATTCCCACTGTTCATTTTGAAATGTCCTCTTTACCTCTATATCCATATTGTTTAAATAGCTATTGATACCTTTTTATTATGAAAATTTCTATTGATAATGGTTTTACTGGCATATATGCTTTCTGTATGCAGGCACTTTGTCACCCTATACACCCTACATCAAAGGTACCTTATATTGATATCTAAATGTAATATGAGAAATGGTACTAGATTAAATGTGAGTTTTTATTGAAAATATTGATACGTTGATATTATTTAGAAAAGACGTTGACGTTGGTAAAATTTGAAGGAAGAGAGGATGACCTGCAATGAGCTGTTAGGAGGGATCAAGTAAACTATAAGGGTGTCCCAAAAGTTCATGTTTTTCTTATTACTAATATTATTATATATTATTAATATTATGTGGCGAAAATACATAATACCTTATTAAATAAAAACAAACGATAGCATTGCGTCTCTTTATACATGAAATTTATTATGCTAGCTTTCGGATCTTATCGATCCTTCCACAGGCTAAGCTGTAAGTTGAGAGAAACTTACAGCTTAGCCTGTGGAAGGATCGATAAGATCCGAAAGCTAGCATAATAAATTTCATGTATAAAGAGACGCAATGCTATCGTTTGTTTTTATTTAATAAATTTATAGCAATTCTTTTGTCTATACATAATACAATTACTTTAAACATAACGGCAAATAATTTTGGTATTTCAATTTTTTGCAAGTGTTTACGAATTTTTGGGGCTACCTTATATTAGATGGTCACTAAATGAGGTGTGAGTGATGGTAACTAACAGATAAAAATGGAGAATATTTGTCATCATAGTGTCACCAAAAGTCAAATTGAATTGTCGGAGACTAACAACAAACTACTTTAGCTTTGTAGCAGGGTTGCAGTTGGGAACCAATCACAGGGCGCAGCAGGATACCACGTGATAGGGATATGTGAGGACACTCTAGAGTAGTAACAATATGATAGAGGACAAGATATAGCAGGTTCCATCTGTAAACTGTATATCACTACGTCCGACAGTACCGGTTAGACTACTTCTTGCGACAGGAAACGAGGAGGACGCTCTAGAGAAGTAACAATGAGATGGAGGAGCAGTTAGAAAGCTCCATTTGGGGGGTTCGGGGATATATTTCCACAATACCACTTATTTCTGTGGAAGGCATTCCTCTATCCGCCACTTGGAGAAACGTACTGATGGGGTAAACTAACAGAACCTACACGGGATTATAATTTACTCTGTCTGATTGATTGAACCAGTTGCGAGGTTCAGTTTAAATATTGTACAAATTTGAGGATATACAGGAAGGGGGTATTTTCTTCCCCAATCCACCTATTTCTGTGAGACGCATTCCCCTATTCACAACTTGAAGAGATACCGATGGGAGTAAACTAGGAGAACCTACACGGGATTAAAATTTACTCGCTTTGATTGATTGAATAAGTCGCGAATTCGGTTGAAATATTGCACAACTTTGAGGATACACAAAGGACTGATATCTGGAAAAGGTGGCCGTTCTGGTGATGTTTGGAAGCAGATATATTCTTATCTGATTAATATATTTAATATTTTGTTAATATCATAAACATGATTGTGGAAAACTTGTAGTAAATTTCATTTTTATCCATCACGTCAGATTATGCTGCAACAGTCTACCAAGGTATGTATATATGTTAAATTTTATTCATATTATATATATGTTATAAGAATATAATTTTATTTAAAATTATATTTTATAGATTCAAATATTCTGATAAATCGACCGCCAGAGGTCATGCTTCCCATATAAAAAACTCATTGTTGTTATTTCCCGATGGCCGGCTCAAACATTTGTACATTATGTAATTAAGTTTTCCATTTTTTTTATTCTTACGCCTTAAGCCAGGCAGTACTTTTACTAAATTATGTTTTATATATATATATATATATTCCTTCAGATCAATTAGAGCAATTACTGATCAAACCTATTTTTATTATTATACTTTCAAGATTTTAACTACGACTGTATTACCATAGCATAATCCTCAATATAATCAAAATCACGAAGAAAATCTCATTTTTTATATTATATATGTAAATTTTTCCGCAAGGATATTGATCTGAAAAGACAAAGGTCGCCTCTCCCGTCAAAATAGACGTCAAAAGTAGACGCCATCTATTGACCGTTGCAGAAAACTAGCTGCCTCGGGTTGTAGATTTGTCACCGACCTGAGGACGCTAGTTTGCGGCGACGGTCAATAGATGGCGTCTAGTTTTGACGTCTATTTTGACGGGAGAGGCGATCTTTGTCTCTCTATTTTTAAAGATATATATTGAAAATCCAATATATTTTAGATATGCATTTATACATACTTAAAAACATATATTTCGAACTTAAAGGCATACATGAATACAGATATTATTTACATACAAGAGGAGCATAGGAAGTAGCTAAGATGTCCAGGTGAGATATAGCAAGAGGAGATACAATTTTGAATATTTTCAAACATAGTATGTATATTGAAGTAAATGAGCAACGGTTGTCCTCTCTCTCAAATATCCTACATTTCGAGGAAGTGCCATTTCATGATTCTAATATAAGTTGGTGTCAAAAGTGACAGTAACGTTTTTCTTATTACTACTCGAATAATATTATTACGGCGAATACATAATAATACACATAATACAATTACTTTATACATAATACAAAGACTTATTACTTGGCGAATAATTATATTACGGCGAATACATAATAATACACATAATACAATTACTTTATACATAATACAAAGACTTATTACTTGGCGAATAATATTATTACGGCGAATACATAATAATACACATAATATACAATTACTTTATACATAATACAAAGACTTATTACTTCTATAATAATATTATTACGGCGAATACATAATAATACACATAATATACAATTACTTTATACATAATACAAAGATTTATTACTTGGCGAATAATATTATTACGGCGAATACATAATAATACACATTATACAATTACTTTATACATAATACAAAGACTTATTACTTGGCAAATAATATTATTACGGCGAATACATAATAATACACATAATACAATTACTTTATACATAATACAAAGACCGTGCGGCCACGCGTCGCGCGAGCTCCGCGTATTTCGCTTCTGGCGAGTGATGAATCAGCCGTAAACATGCCGAATTCGGCATCACCAAGGAGCCCAGGACCTGCTGGACAAGAGCCTGGAAGGCCCAGCATCCTATCTCCAACCGGTGGCAAGAATTCGCCGAAAGACGAATTACATCGGGAAATCTCTAGAGAGAATTCTGCAAATAAAGATTATGCAAATCCGCCGACAGGCGTTGGAAATGCAAATCTGGCCGTCGCGCGCGGTGACGTCACGTCCGGCTTGCCGCCGGCTACGTCATCCAATGGCGCTGCCCGTGCCCTGAGAAACTGGGCGGACTGCCCTGAAGATCAAGGCCCTGGAGCGGACGACGACTTTACCGTCGTGAGGACCAAAAAGAGGCGCCGCGAATCTGCGAACTCGCCTACAGCGGCTGCACCATCCTCCAACATCGGAGGTGCAAGAACCAGTCGCCGACCGCAATCTTCGGCAGGATCTGTGCCCCGGGCACAGGAAGTAAGAACAACCAGGGCCCACATCACAGAGGCCCGGGCGCGGCAGGCATCCTCTTCTGAGGACCACTGTGTGTACCTGGAGCACGGCCCCGAGCTACAGCCCTTCCACTACCTGAGGGCGCTGGACAGGATGCTCGGAGGAACCGCCGGAGTCATCCAAGTCTCCAAGGTGAACGGCCACCAACTCCTGGGACTGGCGAACAGAGGCCTGGCCGAGCGCCTCATAAACGAGGGCCTCGAGGTTGAGGGCACACTCCTCAGGGCCTTTCCTTTCCGCAAAAGAGCGGAAAGGATAACTGTGGGCAACCTCCCCTTCTTCGTGGAGGACTCCGCCATCATCAGCGCCCTAAAACCTTATGGGCGGGTAACATCAATTGCGCCCAAACTGATGAAGGCCGGCCCATACACCTACAACGACGGCCGCCGCGAGGCATTCATTGTCCTCCGCGAGGGAATGAGAACTGAGAGGCTCCCCACCCGCCTTGAGATCCCTATTAAAGGCGAGGCCTGGCCCGCCTATTTGTCCTCGGGCATCAAGTGCTCCAGGTGCCACGGCCAAGGACATCGCAGGGCCAACTGCCCCCTGCTTGCAGGGCGAACCAACGCTCCTAGACCGGCCACTCCTACCTCTCCCACCAGCGTCCCACCAGTGACCGCGCCTGGGCTGCCTCAGCAGCCATCTGCCCATCCTCCACCTCCGGCGTCCCCCAGTCCAGCCATGGAGACCCCCAGCGCTTCTCCTGCGGCCCGGGCTGTGACCCCATCTGCAGCACCTCGGCCATCTACACCAGTGGCCCCAGCCGTACCTGTGGAGATGGCGCCTCCTGCCCCTCCACCTGTGACCCCTGCTCCGTCCTTGCGGGCTCCTGGGGGTTCCGTGAGCCCCCAATCAACGAAGTCGGGACCCCCCGCTCAGGACATTGAAATGACCGCCATCGAGGAGTCCTCCGCTTCCTCTACAACATCAAGCAGGACATCCATGAGAGATGACCTCGTGGCGTTCATCCGGACAAGCCCCACCGTGTCCTTTACTGGGACGGACGCTCTTGGTCTTGGGCGGGAGGAGGTCTTGGACCTCCTCTCCTCGAGAACCAAGGCCCAAAGAAAGCGCTGGCTCCTGACACCTCCGCAGACCGATGCTCTTGCCGGTCTGATTAAACAAATCCTTGGCCTGAAGCCCGCAGGCAATACCAATGTATACAAGATCTTGCACCAGGTCAAATCCGAATTGAAAAAAGGACCGGCGGCAGTGCCTCCAACACCCCCACTGCCTGCGCCTTGGCCTGCCGAGCCAGCACCACCCGCTCCCCAAGAGAGGGAGTCGACGCCGGCCATGGCCACACGTTGCGATGAATTGCGGCTTTTAACCATCCAATTGATGAAGGAACTCAACCTCTGGCCACAATTGGACACTCTATACCCTGACCTCGTGGAAGCGGTGCTATGCCCTGAGGATAGGAAGGGCTTCCTCAGGAGACTTTTCCCGGAGGACAGGAAAGCCATCATCCAAATCCTGGACAAGCTTTCCGAGCACACTCGGGACTTACACTCCCTTACTCTCAGGGACCTATCTGAGCTTAGGGCCGCCTTGCCGTCCGACCTCCTGTTGAAATAATTGTTAAATAATTGTAAATTTCTAAGCTTTCTCTCCGGAGTGTACTGATTGACTGTGAAGTCAATAAAATCTGTTTAATTGGTACTTGGCAAATAATATTATTACGGCGAATACATAATAATACACATAATATACAATTACTTTATACATAATACAAAGACCGTGCGGCCACGCGTCGCGCGCGCTCCGCGTATTTCGCTTCTGGCGAGTGATGAATCAGCCGTAAACATGCCGAATTCGATATCACCAAGGAGCCCAGGACCTGCTGGACAAGAGCCTGGAAGGCCCAGCATCCTATCTCCAACCGGTGGCAAGAATTCGCCGAAAGACGAATTACATCGGAAATCTCTAGAGAGAATTCTGCAAATAAAGATTATGCAAATCCGCCGACAGGCGTTGGAAATGCAAATCTGGCCGTCGCGCGCGGTGACGTCACGTCCGGCTTGCCGCCGGCTACGTCATCCAATGGCGCTGCCCGTGCCCTGAGAAACTGGGCGGACTGCCCTGAAGATCAAGGCCCTGGAGCGGACGACGACTTTACCGTCGTGAGGACCAAAAAGAGGCGCCGCGAATCTGCGAACTCGCCTACAGCGGCTGCACCATCCTCCAACATCGGAGGTGCAAGAACCAGTCGCCGACCGCAATCTTCGGCAGGATCTGTGCCCCGGGCACAGGAAGTAAGAACAACCAGGGCCCACATCACAGAGGCCCGGGCGCGGCAGGCATCCTCACCTGAGGACCACTGTGTGTACCTGGAGCACGGCCCCGAGCTACAGCCCTTCCACTACCTGAGGGCGCTGGACAGGATGCTCGGAGGAACCGCCGGAGTCATCCAAGTCTCCAAGGTGAATGGCCACCAACTCCTGGGACTGGCGAACAGAGGCCTGGCCGAGCGCCTCATAAACGAGGGCCTCGAGGTTGAGGTCACACTCCTTGGGCAACCTCCCCTTCTTCGTGGAGGACTCCGCCATCATCAGCGCCCTAAAACCTTATGGGCGCGTAACATCAATTGCGCCCAAACTGATGAAGGCCGGCCCATACACCTACAACGACGGCCGCCGCGAGGCATTCATTGTCCTCCGCGAGGGAATGACAGCTGAGAGGCTCCCCACCCGCCTTGAGATCCCTATCAAAGGCGAGGCCTGGCCCGCTTATTTGTCCTCGGGCATCAAGTGCTCCAGGTGCCACGGCCAAGGACATCGCAGGGCCAACTGCCCCCTGCTTGCAGGGCGAACCAATGCTCCTAGACCGGCCACACCTACCTCTCCAACCAGCGTCCCACCAGTGACCGCGCCTGGGCTGCCTCAGCAGCCATCTGCCCACCCTCCACCTCCGGCGTCCTCCAGTCCAGCCATGGAGATCCCCAGCGCTTCTCCTGCGGCCCGGGCTGTGACCCCATCTGCAGCACCTCGGCCATCTACACCAGTGGCCCCAGCCGTATCTGTGGAGATGGCGCCTCCTGCCCCTCCACCTGTGACCCCTGCTCCGTCCTTGCGGGCTCCTGGGGGTTCCGTGAGCCCCCAATCAACGAAGTCGGGACCCCCCGCTCAGGACATTGAAATGACCGCCATCGAGGAGTCCTCCGCTTCCTCTACATCATCGAGCAGGACATCCATGAGAGATGACCTCGTGGCGTTCATCCGAAGAAGCCCCACCGTGTCCTTTACTGGGACGGACGCTCTTGGTCTTGGGCGCGAGGAGGTCTTGGACCTCCTCTCCTCGAGGACCAAGGCCCAAAGAAAGCGCTGGCTCCTGACACCTCCGCAGACCGATGCTCTTGCCGGTCTGATTAAACAAATCCTTGGCCTGAAGCCCGCAGGCAATACCAATGTATACAAGATCTTGCACCAGGTCAAATCCGAATTGAAAAAAGGACCGGCGGCAGTGCCTCCAACACCCCCACTGCCTGCGCCTTGGCCTGCCGAGCCAGCACCAGCCGCTCCCCAAGAGAGGGAGTCGACGCCGGCCATGGCCACACGTTGCGATGAATTGCGGCTTTTAACCATCCAATTGATGAAGGAACTCAACCTCTGGCCACAATTGGACACTCTATACCCTGACCTCGTGGAAGCGGTGCTATGCCCTGAGGATAGGAAGGGCTTCCTCAGGAGACTTTTCCCGGAGGACAGGAAAGCCATCATCCAAATCCTGGACGGGCTTTCCGAGCACACTCGGGACTTACACTCCCTTACTCTCAGGGACCTATCTGAGCTTAGGGCCGCCTTGCCGTCCGACCTCCTGTTGAAATAATTGTAAAATAATTGTAAATATTTAAGCTTTCTCTCCGGAGTGTACTAATTGACTGTGCAGTCAATAAAATCTGTTTAATTGGTACTTGGCAAATAATATTATTACGGCGAATACATAATAATACACATAATACAATTACTTTATACATAATACAAAGACTTATTACTTGGCAAATAATATTATTACGGCGAATACATAATAATACACATAATACAATTACTTTATACATAATACAAAGACTTATTACTTGGCAAATAATATTATTACGGCGAATACATAATAATACACATAATACAATTACTTTATACATAATACAAAGACTTATTACTTGGCAAATAATATTATTACGGCGAATACATAATAATACACATAATACAATTACTTTATACATAATACAAAGACCGTGCGGCCACGCGTCGCGCGAGCTCCGCGTATTTCGCTTCTGGCGAGTGATGAATCAGCCGTAAACATGCCGAATTCGATATCACCAAGGAGCCCAGGACCTGCTGGACAAGAGCCTGGAAGGCCCAGCATCCTATCTCCAACCGGTGGCAAGAATTCGCTGAAAGACGAATTACATCGGGAAATCTCTAGAGAGAATTCTGCAAATAAAGATTATGCAAATCCGCCGACAGGCGTTGGAAATGCAAATCTGGCCGTCGCGCGCGGTGACGTCACGTCCGGCTTGCCGCAGGCTACGTCATCCAATGGCGCTGCCCGTGCCCTGAGAAACTGGGCGGACTGCCCTGAAGATCAAGGCCCTGGAGCGGACGACGACTTTACCGTCGTGAGGACCAAAAAGAGGCGCCGCGAATCTGCGAACTCGCCTACAGCGGCTGCACCATCCTTCAACATCGGAGGTGCAAGAACCAGTCGCCGACTGCAATCTTCGGCAGGATCTGTGCCCCGGGCACAGGAAGTAAGAACAACCAGGGCCCACATCACAGAGGCCCGGGCGCGGCAGGCATCCTCGTCTGAGGACCACTGTGTGTACCTGGAGCACGGCCCCGAGCTACAGCCCTTCCACTACCTGAGGGCGCTGGACAGGATGCTCGGAGGAACCGCCGGAGTCATCCAAGTCTCCAAGGTGAACGGCCACCAACTCCTGGGACTGGCGAACAGAGGCCTGGCCGAGCGCCTCATAAACGAGGGCCTCGAAGGTTGAGGGCACACTCCTCAGGGCCTTTCCTTTCCGCAAAAGAGCGGAAAGGATAACTGTGGGCAACCTCCCCTTCTTCGTGGAGGACTCAGCCATCATCAGCGCCCTAAAACCTTATGGGCGCGTAACATCAATTGCGCCCAAACTGATGAAGGCCGGCCCATACACCTACAACGACGGCCGCCGCGAGGCATTCATTGTCCTCCGCGAGGGAATGACAACTGAGAGGCTCCCCACCCGCCTTGAGATCCCTATTAAAGGCGAGGCCTGGCCCGCTTATTTGTCCTCGGGCATCAAGTGCTCCAGGTGCCACGGCCAAGGACATCGCAGGGCCAACTGCCCCCTGCTTGCAGGGCGAACCAACGCTCCTAGACCGGCCACACCTATCTCTCCCACCAGCGTCCCACCAGTGACCGCGCCTGGGCTGCCTCGGCAGCCATCTGCCCATCCTCCACCTCCGGCGTCCCCCAGCCCAGCCATGGAGACCCCCAGCGCTTCTCCTGCGGCCCGGGCTGTGACCCCATCTGCAGCACCTCGGCCATCTACACCAGTGGCCCCAGCCGTACCTGTGGAGATGGCGCCTCTTGCCCCTCCACCTGTGACCCCTGCTCCGTCCTTGCGGGCTCCTGGGGGTTCCGTGAGCCCCCAATCAACGAAGTCGGGACCCCCCGCTCAGGACATTGAAATGACCGCCATCGAGGAGTCCTCCGCTTCCTCCACATCATCGAGCAGGACATCCATGAGAGATGACCTCGTGGCGTTCATCCAGAGAAGCCCCACCGTGTCCTTTACTGGGACGGACGCTCTTGGTCTCGGGCGGGAGGAGGTCTTGGACCTCCTCTCATCGAGGACCAAGGCCCAAAGAAAACGCGGGCTACTGACACCTCCGCAGACCGATGCTCTTGCCGGTCTGATTGAACAAATCCTTGGCCTGAAGCCCGCAGGCAATACCAATGTATATAAGATCTTACACCAGGTCAAATCCGAATTGAAAAAAGGACCGGCGGCAGTGCCTCCAACACCCTCACTGCCTGCGCTTCAGCATGCCGGGCCAACACCACCCGTTCCCCACGGAGTAGAGACTAAACCGGCCATGGCGACACCTCCGCCTCCACTGCCTACCCCGATGGAGGAGGAACATGTAGACCACGTGGACTTGATGGAGGACCTATTTGAGGAGTTGAACTCAGACACGGAATTAAAACCTTTACTCGACTCAGGGTACAGCTCGTACGACATCGTCTGTGCAATCCTACACAGAAACGAGAGGGCGCTTCTCATTGCGCAACTCTCGCCTAGCCAGAAGATCATCTTAGCTGGCTTCATTGACATCGTCATCTGGCGCGCCCAGCACTGCGATAACCATATTCGCCAAAGATTGGCCAACTTCAGGAAGGCCCTAAACTCCTGACGGGACCCAGGCGTCCCCTCGGTGTGAGCTCCACCCACTAATGTAAATAGTCACTTTCCTCTTTACTCTACGGAGTGAAATATTGACCAATAGTCAATAAAGTGGTTTTAATTGTCAATTGTCATAATACAAAGACTTATTACTTGGCGAATAATATTATTACGGCGAATACATAATAATACACATAATACAATTACTTTATACATAATACAAAGACTTATTACTTGGCGAATAATATTATTACGGCGAATACATAATAATAATACACATAATACAATTACTTTATACATAATACAAAGACCGTGCGGCCACGCGTCGCGCGAGCTCCGCGTTTTTCGCCTCTGGCGAGTGTATGGATCCCGGCGGTACGCCGAATATGATACGGGCGGAAAGCCCATCGAAAGCTGAAAAGAAGCCTGTAAGGCTCGGCTTTCAAGCTCAACCATGTGCTGATTTATCAGCGAAAGAAAACATAGAGAAAAAAATTTCAATTTCTTCAGACGAATTTCAAAAATATGTAAATCCGCCCGCCGGCGGACAACATGCAAATCCGGCCGCGCCGACCAACTTTGATACTGCTTCGTTTTCCGAGGCCGCTGCCCAAGCCAATAGAAGCTGGGCAGATTTAGCAGAGGACAACAATCCTGAACACGAGGACAACTACACCACTGTCCAAAGAAAGAAAAGACGCCGTGGCTCGGCGGAATCACCTGCGGCGGCTGCACCTTCCTCTAACATCAGAGGCGCAGGAGCCATTCGCCGGCCACGATCATCCACGGGATGGGCACCGCGGGCGGAGGAAATTCGGACCACCCGAGCGCACATCGCGGAGGCCAGGGCGCGGCAAGCGTCTTCCACCGAGGACCACTGCGTTTACGTAGAGCGCAGCCCTGAACTGGAGCCCTTTCACTACATGAGGGCCATTGAAAGGATGTTTGGGAGCACCAGGGAGGTCTTCCAGGTGACCAAAATGAACGGCCACTTCCTGGTGGGACTGGCAAACAGAGGCATGGCCGAGCGCCTCGTCAACGAGGGCCTCGAGGTGGAGGGAACACTCCACAGGGCCTTCCCATTCCGCAAGAGGGCGGAGAGAATTACGGTGGGCAACCTCCCCTTCTTCGTGGGGGATGCAACCGTCATCAGCGCCCTTTCAGCTTTCGGGCGAGTAACATCTATCGCCCCCAAGCTGATGAAGGCTGGCCCATACGTCTACAACGACGGCCGCCGAGAGGCGTTCATCATCCTCCGCGAGGGAATGACCATCGAGAGGCTGCCCACCCGCCTCGACATCTCAATCAAGGGCGAGGCCTGGCCCGCATACCTATCCTCCGGGATTAGGTGCTCCAGGTGCCGAGGCCAAGGACATCGCCGGGCCAACTGCCCCCTGCTTGCAGGGCGAACCAACGCCCCTGGACCGGCCACACCTACCTCTCCCACCAGCGTCCCATCAGCGACTGCGCCTGGCCTGCCTCAGCAGCCATCCGCCCAGCCTCCACCTTCGGTGTCTCCCAGTCCAACCATGGAGCTCTCCGACGTGCCTCCCACGAGCCGTGCCGGGCTACTTCCACCTGCTGCACCCCGGCCACCACCACCAGCGCCTCTGGCCTTACCTGTGGAGGACACGTCTCCTGCCCCTCCACCTGTGATACCAGCTCCGTCCTTGCGGGCTCCTGGGGGTTCCGTGAGCCCTCAATCATCAAAGTCGGAACCCTCCGCTCAGAACATTGAAATGACCGCCATCGAGGAGTCCTCCGCTTCCTCTACATCATCGAGCAGGACATCCATGAGAGATGACCTCGTGGCGTTCATCCGGAGAAGCCCACCGTGTCCTTTGCTGGGACGGACGCTCTTGGTCTTGGGCGGGAGGAGGTCTTGGACCTCCTCTCCTCGAGGACCAAGGCCCAAAGAAAAGGCTCGCTCCTGACACCTCCGCAGAGCGATGCTCTTGCCGGTCTTATTAAACAACTCCTTGACCTGAAGCCCGCAGGCAATACCAATGTTTATAAAATCTTACATCAGGTCAAGTCCGAGCTGAAAAAAGGACCGGCGGCAGTGCCTCCAACACCTCCACTGCCTGCGCCTCGGCCTGCCGGGCCAACACCACCCGTTCCCCACGGAGTAGAGACTAAACCGGCCATGGCGACACCTCCGCCTCCACTGCCTACCCCGATGGAGGAGGAACATGTAGACCACGAGGAATTGATGGAGGACCTATTTGACGAGTTGAATTCAAACACTGAATTAAAGCCTTTACTCGACTCAGGGTTCAGCACGTACGACCTCATCGAAGCAATCCTACACAGAAACGAGAGGGCGCTTCTCATTGCGCAACTCTCGCCTAGCCAGAAGATCATCTTTGCTGGTTTCATTGACATCGTCATCTGGCGCGCCCAGCACTGCGATAACCATATTCGCCAAAGATTGGCCAACTTCAGGAAGGCCCTAAACTCCTGACGGGACCCAGGCGTCCCCTCGGTGTGAGCTTCGCCTACTAATGTAAATAGTAACTTTCCTCTTAACTCTTCGGAGTGAAATATTGACCAATTGTCAATAAAGTGGTTTTAATTGTCAAATTGTCAATACATAATAATACACATAATACAATTACTTTATACATAATACAAAGACTTATTACTTGGCGAATAATATTATTACGGCGAATATATAATAATACACATAATACAAAGACATTATAATGCATTAGCGCGCCATCTGTTATCAAAATTCGAAGTTATTATAGACACGTATGATTCTCTTTGAAATAAAACATTTTCTACTGCCCTCACTGCAATGTTAAATTAATGGGAGGGCTTTTCTCAATATTGGTGAATCCTTTCTTCAATTTCGCCAGTTTAATCTACCATACCGCTGTAATATTGCTTTTAGATGTTTTGATTTTATACTGATACTGAAGAAAAGAATCATAAGCGTCAAAAATAGCTCAATTTCTCATAGGATATAACGCGCTAATGTATAATGTTAATAAGCTTTTATTATTTAATATAGCTTCCTCTCTCTCGCAACTGTAAGTTGTATTCTAACCTGAGAATTAGTCCTTGCTAATTCACCTGCTTAAATACCTTTTAGATCAATTTGAACAATTCCATAACCCATCACGTAGGATGTTGTAAAATCGAAACTCCTGTACTGATGAGTGGAAACCCAAAACCATGAAATACGTACATTCGAAACAACTTTAAACGCGTAAGATTCTTTTTGAAATTAAACAATTTCTACTGCCCTTACTGCAATGGAAAAATTCCTCCCATTAATTTTTCCATTGCAGTAAGGGCAGTAGAAATTGTTTAATTTCAAAAAGAATCTTACGCGTTTAAAATAGTTTCGAATTTTGATAACAGATGGCGCGCTAGTGCATCACATGGTCACATGGTATACATGTTAGCTTTTTGTCTGAATTTGTGAAAACTGGTGTTGTGACTCATTCTTTATCATCACTATTACGTTTTTCACTGAGGCAAATTTTTATTCTTATAGATGATTATCCTCCCTGCAAAATTTCTATTGTTATTTGCATCATGGCTAATATGCACCTATTTTTATTTTTATTAATTTAATTTAACTTTATTAACATCATGAAACGCGATATCCCAAACTCAGGGATATTAGCGTCAATACATTTCACTGCATTACAGCAATTCGGCTATATACAATCCTGTTCAATTCATTATTTTACATAAATTAACTAAAGAAAATTGTCCAAAGAGAAAAACAAACAACAAAGCAAAACACACAGAGCAAGCATCGCAGTTCTTTTTTTTCTAAGATTCCTTCTCTTTTTTCCAATTCAAGAGAAAGTTGTATATGTATTTACAAAATTGATCAAAATTTTTATACTTTTCTTTTTTGTCTACAAATTCATCAAGCTGTCTAATACGACCAAATCTATTTTCCCTAAAATCCCGGAAAATTGGGCACTCCAGAAGTAGATGTCTCGCGTCTTGAATTTCACCTCCGCAGAAGCATCCTGGTTCCTTCACGGCGCCGATAGTTGCCAAAAATTTCCCAAAATTGCCATGATCTGTAATGAATTGGATATTATAAAAATTTGGACGGAAAAATCTTGGAATTCCCAATACGAAAAAGCTTCTGAAAATTTCATTAGTATTCTCAAAAATTTCATTCATTTTTGCGTGTAAGAATGATTTGACTATACTTGGAGCATGGGGTTCGTAAGTAATTAGATCTTTAATGGACAGTTGAGCTAGATCAAATTTGATTATTCTGGATTCTATATAGTCTGTTAAGAGTGGAATTTTTGCCAAGCTATGCACACAGTTTGATGAAGTGGTTTTGTATGCTCTAACTGCCCATAAAATGATCTGGTACTGCATGGAGTTCAGTTTTTGTTTACAACGATTGTTTAAATATTTGAACCAAATTTCAGAACCGTATGTAAGTACAGGCCTAATTATTGTTTTGAATAAAGTTAACCTCTTTTGAGTGTCTAAACCCCACATTTTGCCACTTAGTGAACATAATAAATTTTTCATACGTCCTGCCTTACACAGAAAATCATTAAAATGCGGTGTAAAGTTAACTTTGTTTTTCCATTTGTGATTAGAAAATTTCATTCCCAGAATTTTTACTTGCTTGACCGGCATTATTATATTGTTATTAACCTTAATAGGTATTTTTTGTCTGTTATGTAGGTATAGCATATTAGTCTTCTCTGTACTGATCGTTAATTTATTTCTATTACACCATTGGATCACATAATTTAAGGTGTATTCACTTGCGGTTTTTTAGTCCTTCAATAGTCTTATTCCAGCAAATTATTGTAACGTCGTCTGCATAACATATAATATCTGCATTCATTGAATCAAAATTTATCAACAAATCATTTAGCAAAATATTCCATAGAAGTGGAGATAAAGGTCCACCCTGTGGACATCCTTTAGTTAGTTTCTTATAAAAAGTTTCTGATTCGTATGTAAATTTCACCTCCCTTTCATTATTCAAATAAGATTTTATGATCCGTATTAAATCTGAAGGAACATCATCATTATCCATTCTTTTTATAATAGCAGGCCACCATGCATTGTCGAATGCACCCGCAATATCTATAGCTATCAAGGAAGTCAATTCTTTTTGTTTATGTTTCAATATAGTTTCTATAATTTTATCCATTCCAGTAATTGTTGATCTAGATTTCATAAAACCATGCTGCCTTGAGCTCATTAAATTATTCTCTAAATAATAGTTACTTAATTTATTTTTTATTATATTCTCAAATGTTTTAGATAGATTAGATGTCAATGATATAGGTCTATAACTTTTATTTATTTCATAATTCGTTTTGCCTGGTTTTGGAATTATTTTAAAGAATGATTTTTTCCATTCAACGGATAATATCCCATTTCTATACATTTATTGAATAATTTATGCAGAATTGGGATTATTTTTATTTTAGCCTGTCTAATCATATTGTTACTAATGTAATCAGGGCCCGGTGCTTTTTTAATATTTGTTTTTAAAATTGTTTCCTCTATTTCCTTAGATTCGATATAAACACTACTTTTATTTTTATATTTAGGCGTATAATTTCTAATCAAAATATGATCATCTTTATCCAAACCTCCAATATCATCCTGAAATAGATCGTTCATTAAACTTTTTATTTTGTCGGTCTTTAAATGATCTGGTAAATTATCTATTAGTGGTAATCCTAAATTTCTATTTTTCGATCTCAATGACTTGAATATCCTGTAAGCATTACCAAATGAGTTATTTGAATGACTTTCTTCTATAAAAATTCTCCAACTCGCTCTTTTTGCCTTTTTAATTTTATTTAAATATTTATTTCTCATTGATTTATAGGTCTCTTCAAGGACCTTTCCATGTCGGTAATACGAATTTCTAATATAGTGGAAATCGTTTTTCATTTTCTCCAGCTTCCCATCCCACCAGTATGTATTTGTTTTATGATTTCCGCTTCTTGTCTTGACATTTAGTGACAGATAAGCTGCCTCTTTAATTATTTGTGTGAGAGTCTTTACAATGTTGTCAATATCTTTGATGTTTGACGCGTGGTTTATCATGGTGATAATATTATCTACGTCTTGTATTGCTATTTTTTCGGTAAATGTTTTCCAATCAGCATCTTTTTCTATAAATTTCCATGTTGAGTTTTGAACTGTTCTTTGCCTGTTAAAATTGTGATAAATGTCAAAGGTTATTGCTACGTGATCTGAAATGTGCGTCAATATAGTCGTCTTCCAGTTTTGTACCAAACTTATTGATTTTTTGTTTGAAATCGTAAGATCTATAAAGCTAGAATTTCGGCAGGTGGGTATCTTAAGATTATGAATAAATAGGTTATGTTCATCTATGATGGAGTGGAATTTGAAACCATTGGAGTTTGTTGTCGGATCAAACCAGACTGGGTGTCTAGAATTAAAGTCACCACATAGTATAATAGGTTGTTGATTGTAGGTCTCCAGAAGCTCTTGGATAAATTTTCGATGAGTGTCATTAAATCTATGTGGATGTATATAAAGGTTTGCGATAATAGTATTTGATTTTGCTGAATTTAAAGAAGTGGTTGTACAAAAGGAGTTTGTGAATTTATTGATTTTATTAAATTTTAAACTCTTATTCATAAAGATCGTTGCAGTGTAAATTTGTTCATCTGTCGTTGAATGCACTATTTGAGATTCCAAATCGAAAATTACATCTCTATCAATCAGATAAGGTTCCTGTATTAGGATGATATCTGGTGGGTTGTCTTTTATAGAAGCTTGAAGCTCATTCAGTGCCAAGATACTTTTTCTTACATTTTGTTGTAAACATTCAATTCCTTTTCCCTGCATGATATTCAAACTAAATAAACAATAATCTTAGCTGCGAAATTTGCCTAATTGTCGGTTGGATGATATCTCGTTCGTTGGATAATTCTGTCTATCTGTATTTTGTATAGAGGACAGTCCGAGGAATTAGCTCTATGATTCGGCGAGTTTCTAAATTTAGGATGTTTTAGACAGTTATAACAATTGCAAATTTTTGAACAGTCATGAATTCCTTGCGCGCCGCATAATTTGCATATCTCAACGTTAGTACAATCGGCCAATTTATGGTTGGGATTAAATTGAAGGCATTTCTGACATTGTTTTACCAGAATCTTATCTTCCACAAAACAGCGTTCAAAGTCAGTATATAATTTATTATTCATATTTTTAAGGATCTGGTAAACCTTTGGAGAAACCCTAAGAACTATGTTGTGGTGGGGCGTGTTCGATTTCATACTAAACAGAACATGGATATCATTTTCCATTTCGTTCAATTCAGAGTTCATACTGCAGATTGTTTTAATAAAATTAGCGGTTTCTGTAAGTTTATTAACATTTTTGACTACTACTGTAGGATCTCTTGGTTTGGGGATAAAAATTTTGCTGATATTTGCGAGTTCCTCTGCCCTGCCTAACTCATCATTTAGAGATTCCATGTCTGATTCTGTAGGGGTCTTTATTATTACAGATTTTCTAGCATTTATAATTTTGTTAATCTTTTTTTTTTTCCTTCGTCCCTAAGCTTTTTAACTTTGCTTGATATAGTTTGATACATTTTTGTATTATCTTCCACATTTATAGGTGTTGCCACTATTGTGAACTCCTTATGTAAATTTTGTTTTTTTTTAATGTAATCTTGTGATGTTTCTGTACGAGCTACTTGAGCATATGTTGGAGTTGTTTTAACTAATTCATCTTGGATCCCTTTCAGTTTTTGGTCCATAACATCTGTAATTGTTGTTTTCATTAGTTCCAATATATCTTGGTTATTTATTTCTTTTAAAGTTGAAATACCATCCTTGGTTTGCCTAACCATAGTTGACAAAAATGTAATATCATTTTTAGTTAGATTTTTTTGATTTTGTTGAACTTTTTTATCAAAATAGTTATAATTTTCATCCAACTTATCATTTAATGTTTGAATAATTATTTCCATATTCCATTTTTGCATATTTGTGCGAAAACAACAATTGAAAAGGCTTTCAAAAATGACCAAACTCTTAAACAGTGATTGCCAATTAAAAAAAGGTTATAATATTTTAATTAAACAATTTATAAAACTTTTATAAATTATACAATAAGTAAAATGAATATTTAAAACAATATTTACCGGAACTAGCGGAGCCTAGCGACGCACGTCCGGTCAGTTTCGCCTCCTGGCGGCAATTTTTATTTTTATTTGTAACTAGACGAATGGCCCGGGCAACGCCCGGGTTTTACCCGAGTGCGAATACACCTTGCTTCCTAGGGTTGTCGGCGCCCGTTGACTCCCGGCGAGCAAGCGACTGCTCCCGTCGGCCGCCGGCGTGCGAGTGGCTTCCAGGCGTATGCGCGCACCCGTTGACTCCCGGCGAGCAAGCGACTGCTCCCGTCGACCGCCGGCGTGCGAGTGGCCTCCCGGCGCATGCGCGCGCACAGGGAAGCCACGTGTCGCAGGCGGCCAATGAGCGCGCCCCGCCATCAGTTCCACCGCGTTCTAGATGAGCTATTTAGAATAATTTGAATATATAGTTTTAATAATTGATTTATATATTTTTAAAATAGCCTATCGTCATCCTCGTTATTTTTTACCTATGTATGGAAATTTTGGTTTGAATTAGTGAACTACTGCGAATTTGTATACCGGACATACAAACCAACCAACCAACAGACAAACATACAAACATTCATTTTTATATATATAGATATTATTTTTGATATATTTTAAATTCAAATTTATATTTAATATTTATTTATTTTATTAAACAGAATATATATATATTATAAAGAGATTTATGTATTATAGAATCATTATTTGTATTTTGGTACACTGTGTGACTTCACTGCTCTCTTTGATGTGAGAAATAAATTATTCTGGAGGCTACCTAAAGTAGAGTTATCTCATTATTCCCTTATATAAATTTATAGGATGGTTGAGACATTTTCTGATGAGATACAAGACCCAGCACAGGAGAGAATCAAGGTTGAAGAGTCTGCCAAGCCGCAACCTGGTGCAACAATACATAATGCCATCTGTATGTTGGAAACAGAATTATTCAGTGCTATATAATTTTTTAAATATATATATATATATATTATCTACATTTTAATTCAGAAAATATGCATATTTTATAAATATTAACATATAAATGCATTATGTGTTGCGAATAGAGGCAATAAGCAAATCAGGGACATCGTCATATCCGGGTATGCAACTTTTTAGATTCTATATACATATATGCTTAGCACTTAGCTTTTTAATATATGCTACTGGTATTATTATTATTATTTTTAAATCCTCATCGTCATTTATTTAGTATTATATATATATATTTATAATCATAAGACGCCGCAATTTTTAGTATTTATTTGATTGAAGGAAGCTTTCGGAAAGAAGCTCCCCTTCTTCAGCTAACTAAACACTGAAGAAGAGCTTTCCAGAAAGCCTACTCCAATCAAGTAAATAAAGAAGTTGCGGCTTCTTATGAGTTTTTTTTTTTGTAATTTATTGGAATTGGGTATCTTATAATAATGAATTTATTTTCTAATTGTTCTATAAATATGTTTTCTGTATTGTCAAATTTGCATAAGTGTGTTAAACAGACTCAAATAATAAGAACAGATATAAAGTTACGTAGCTTTGAGTTATTGGTATGGCTTATTTCGTCTGATTAATTATTATATTATGAAAAAGGCATCTCCTTATCGTGAAACTGTAAGTTTCTGATGGCTTGCGCCATCTATCGGAATAAATATCAATAATTTTCGTTGATTTTTAATTATTCCAGAATTGGCCAAATACCCATTCTTGATTAATCAAGAAAAGCTAACCAGGGACGCGTTTCGGGCTATTGGCCCTCATCAGCATTCTGCACGCTGGCCAAATACCCATTCTGGAATAATTGAAAATCAACGAGAATAGTTGATATTTATTCCGATAGATGGCGCAAGCCATCAGCAACTTTCAGTTGCACGATTTTGCACCTTATCCCAGTACAATATCACATTTGTATTAATTATTATATGTTAGTATAGGATGTGAATAAGGAAAATCAAAATGAAATAACTAAGATAAATAAATATAAAGATAGAAATATTATGCGCAAAAAGGATAAAGTAATACCATTCAGCATGTATATCGGGACAATAACTCTGAAAGATATTACAGTGATTTATATTGAATAGACACGAGATAACCAAGTGTATATACACTCATGGACAAAAATTAAGGAAGTTGTACCTTTTAGCATGTATATCGGGATTCAGACAATAATTCTGAAAGATATTACAGTGACCTTTATCGAAGACACACGAGATAACCAAGTGTATATACACTCATGGACAAAAATTAAAGAAGTTATACCTTTTAGCATGTATATCGGGGCAATAACTCTGAAAGATATCACAGTGACTTTTATTGAAGACACACGAGATAACCAAGTGTATATACACTCATTAACAAAACTTAAGGATGTTGTACCTTTTAGCATGTATATCGGGACAATAACTCTGAAAGATATTACAGTGATATTTATTGAAGACACAGAAGATAACCAAGTGTATATACACTCATGGACAAAACTTAAGGAAGTTGTACCTTTCAGCATGTATATCGGGACAATAACTCTGAAAGATATCACAGTGACCTTTATTGAAGACACACGAGATAACCAAGTGTATATACACTCATTAACAAAACTTAAGGATGTTGTACCTTTCAGCATGTATATCGGGACAATAACTCTGAAAGATATTACAGTGATATTTATTGAAGACACAGAAGATAACCAAGTGTATATACACTCATGTACAAAACTTAAAGAAGTTGTAGCTTTTAGCATGTATATCGTTATTCAGACAATAACTCTGAAAGATATTACAGTGACCTTTATTGAAGACATCTTAGATAACCAAGCGTATATACACTCATGGACAAAACTTAAAGAAGTTGTACTTTTTAGCATATATATAAGGATTCAGACAATAACTCTGAAATATAATACAGTGACCTTTATTGAAGACACACGAGATAATCAAGTGAATATACACTCATAGACAAAACTTAAGGACGTTGTACTTTTTAGCATATAAATCAGGATTCAGACAATAACTCTGAAAGATATTACATTGACCTTTATTGAAGACACACGAGATAACCAAGTGAATATACACTCATGGACAAAACTTAAGGAAGCTTTACTTTTTAGCATATACGAGGTGTGTTCAAAAAGTATCGCGAATTTTGAATTTTCGCGGGTTACGTATATTCGAATTCCGATCTTTTTGTGGCTTTATGTTGGTACTCATGTCTCTCACTTATGCCGACAAGCTCGGCCATTTTGAATGTTCACTTAATTGTTGACAGCTGCTTTGCTTGCAGGTGTTTTGGATCGTCTTCGATTTTTACCTATTAAAAAATGGATCAAAGAACCTGTATCAAATTTTATGTGAAAAACGAAATTAAGTGCGCGGATGTATTCCGAATGTTGACTGTGGCATACGGAGAAGCTACCTTGGACCGAAGCAACGTTTATCGGTGGTACAAAATGTTCTCAGAAGGCCGAGAAGATGTGAACGACGAAGAGCGTGCCGGACGCCCGAGCACTTCAACAACAGACGAAAAAATTAATGAAGTGGAGAAAATGATATTGGCCAATCGTCGAATCACCGTTAGAGAAGTTGCTGAGGACCTAAACATATCGATTGGCTCGTGCCATTCGATTTTTATCAATGATTTGGGCATGAGACGGGTCGCCGCGAAATTCGTACCAAAATTGCTCAATTGCGACCAAAAACAGCATCGCATGAACATTGCTAATGAGATGTTGGACTCTGTCCGCGACGACCCAAATTTGCTCCAGAGGGTCATAACTGGTGACGTGGAAACCAAAGCTCAATCACCTCAATGGAAGCTGCCGCACGAACCAAAACCGAAAAAAGCGCGCCAAGTTCGGTCGAATGTGAAAGTTTTGCTAACAGTTTTCTTCGATTGCAGGGGCGTGGTGCATCATGAGTTCTTGCCACAGGGTAGAACGGTCAATAAGGAATATTACCTGCAAGATATGCGCAATTTGCGCGAAGCAATCCGCCAGAAAGGCCCGGATTTGTGGAAGAACAAAAATTAGCTTTTGCACCACGATAACGCCCCTGCTCACACATCATTGCTTGTGCGCGACTTTTTGGCCAAAAACAACACACTAATGATTCCGCAGCCACCGTATTCCCCAGATCTGGCCCCCTGTGACTTTTTCTTGTTCCCTAAACTGAAGAGGCCCATGAAAGGACGACGTTACGCTACGCTTGACGAGATAAAGACGGCATCGAAGGAGGAGCTGAAAAAGATAAAAAAAAAAAAAAAAAGATTTTTTGAAGTGCTTCGAAGATTGGAAAAACCGTTGGCACAAGTGTATAGTAAGTGGGACAAAATAGGTATTCATGAATAAATAAATAATTTTTGAAAAAACACAAAAGTCGCGATACTTTTTGAACACACCTCATATATCTGGATTCAGACAATATCTCTGAAAGATATTACAGTGATCTTTATTGAAGACACACGAGATAACCAAGTGTATATACACTCATGGACAAAACTAAAGGAAGTTGTACTTTTTAGCATATATATCAGGATTCAGACAATAACTCTGAAAGATATTACAGTGACCTTTATTGAAGACACACGAGATAACCAAGTGTATATACACTCATGGACAAAACTTAAGAAAGTTGTACTTTTTAACATATATATCAAGATTCAGACAATAACTCTGAAAGATATTACAGTGACCTTTATTGAAGACACACGAGATAACCAAGTGTATATACACACATGGACAAAACTTAAGGAAGTTGTACCTTTTAGCATGTATATCGGGACAATAACTCTGAAAGATATTACAGTAACCTTTAATAAATACACACGAGATAACCAAGTGTGAACAAAATTGACCCTTTCTCCTTAAAAAAACAGACAACTGGCTACACCAAAGACTTTCCACTTCCTTAAGTTTTTTCATGAATGAATATATAAACTAATTTTAACGCTAACTAATTACACTATGTGGCGTTGAGATCACTTATTACATAGTTACACTTAACTCATCGATCCAATTAGCACTAAATAAAAAACAAGGCAAACTATATGCTTTTTTCGTTGACTTGACCAAAACATTTCATACGATCTCTCACTCTCTACTATGGAAAAAATTACTGAAAATGGATTTAAGTCCTAAATTTTTAACATTATTAAAAAGCTATTATTAAGAGGCAAAAGTATCAATTAGATGGCAAGGTCAATATTCAAATTATTTAAAAATTATATCTTGATAAAAATTAGCTTTAAGATAAACAGAATAATCCAAAAAACACATTTTTATGATCCACTCTCTATGTTTTTTTAATTATCTATAGAGTTAATTATTGGTTATTTTATTTTCAAAAGGTTAATTTTATAATGACCAAATAAGATTTAAACATCAAAATAAGAGTATTAAGCCTCCAGGGAAAAGTTTCTTTTAAAAATATTCTTATTCAAAAATCTCTCAAGCTTTCAGGCAAGAATGAATGTGCGAAAAAGAAAATTAAAGAAACTTTTCCCTGGAGGCTTAATGCTCTTTTTTATTTTGATTCAAGGGATTATTTTATCAAATAAGATTTTCCTACTTTCTATACCATTTACTATATTTTTTTTTCTTTTAAAAAGTATTCACGTATATTGGACAAACATCCACTTTTAAAAAATGCAATTAGAAACCTATTAGTAAAAAAATATAGATATATGTGTGATGGTTGCGTGATGTGTTTGTGTGGCTTGTGGAAAGGCCGCTGATAAAATTATAATTAAAATTAATTTATTAAAAGCCAGAAATATATAAAGAGAAAAGAAGTAAGGGTTGAAGTAACGGCCGTTGAGTACAAGCCTTTTTGTTTACCGCGCCAGTCGCTAGAAAGTTCTGGATGACGCCCGCGCATGCGTAGTGACGTGTTCTCTCAGCGCGTGCTTGCCGAGGCATAGTGGGGTCGCCACTTTATTGCCCGTAGTATGTGTTTGGAAACTTTGTCCCAGTTCGCGCTCGCTGAAGCAAAGTGTGGTCGCCATAGATTTATCAACCATTTTTTTTAAATTTGATTACCAACGTTTCAATGACTCCCTGTCATTTTCTTCAAAGGAATAATTATATTTCAGAAACCTTTTAGCCATCTTGTCATTTGAATCATTTATAGTCTATATCTGTTACGACTACTAGAGTAGTCAACTTTATGCAAATATATTTGTAATTTAAAAACTAAGAGAAAAAAAGTATGTAAATTTCTTTTAATATATAAATTAGTAGGTAAATTGATTTAATGTATAAATTGAGCGTGTTTTTCAATAAAAATAAGTTCTGAATAAGTTTTTGGACGTTTGGTAGTCGTCCTTAGAGCCTCTTCCTTGGGAGTTGCGGAGCTGGTCAAGTGGCTGGACTAAACACTAGGCTGTCTCTCAAGGTAAAGAGAGACAGCAATCTATAATGAGAAGAAGACCTCAATAATATCCATAACATCTCTAAATGTGTTTTGTTTATATATCAAAATTCGAAACTATTATAGACGCGTATGATTCTTTTTAAAAATTAAATAATTTCTTCTGCCCTTATTGTAATGAAAAATTAATGGGAGGATCTGGCTCATCAGTGATGAACCCTCCTAGCGGTTTCGCCAGTTTAATTTGTATATTCTATATTTTATATATATTTCATAAATAAATAATATAGTATATTTTTCTCTCAGTATATAATAAGTATTTGAAATATGAAAAAAATAACGTGTATATAAAAAAATGTATTTATTATTAATTTGTTAAAGTGATAATCGTGTTGAAAGACTGACAAGTCTGAAAGCTTGAAAATAAAAATATTGTACAAGAAACTTAACCCTGTAAGCTTTATTTATTTTATAATATTATATATATAAATGGTTTGGTCTAATATTTTTATTCGGGAAAGTAAAAAGAGAGATTTAGTTCACATTTATTTTGATATATGGCAGTAATTACCTTGACATAATTATTTCAATCATCTGTTAGTAAATAGTATTATTTTATTTCAGCTTTAACTAAAGAATATGTTGTTTTTTTGACTTTTATTAGGTATCGCCGGAAGGCATTTTGATAACAGTGAGTATTTCTTATTCGCATTTTTTCAATCTTTTTTATACTATTCTTTATTAGATAATAAAAAGGCATATATTGTTATATGCCTTTTTATTATCTAATTATTTAAATATGGATTGCTCTATTTTCAGAACTATTCTTTATATATATATAGGAGTATATATATGTTAAGAAAAAAGCCATTTCCTCATCGTGTAACTGAAAGTTGCTGATGGCTTGCGCAATCTATCGGAATAAAGTTGCACGATCAGGAAATGCCTTTTTTCTTAATTTATCTACCTGATCCAAGTTCCAATTCCCTTTTGTACTATTTTTCATATACATATATGTATATATATAAAGTATACTAAGAGTTTATATATTTGAATATAATATTTATTGTACTTTTGTGTTTTTCTTACAGGAGACTCTTCGAATAAAGGTAGGTCATTTTGTCATTAATAGAGGTCATATATACGATTTAGAAAATATATAAATAAAATATATCAGAACATATATTTTATTATTTATTTTTATTATTATATTTTCACATGCTTAGCGTATTTACTCAAGTTTGGCTTTAAAATACCCATTTCCTGATTTCCCAAGAAGCCTCTGGGACAAAAAGATTTTTGGTTGTAGAGGTACAGTCTGCACCACGATGACATGAACCAACAGCCCGAAACGCGTACGTGGTTGGCTTTTCTTGATTTATCAAGAAAGTATGTTGGCAAAATATCAAGGAACAGGTTAAATAAATGTTTAGTTGATTTCTGTTCCAGTAGATGGCGCTCTGCCATCTAAAAAACGCTCATGTTAGTCATCAAAATATACCTATTTTGTATATATATATGTGGAAATATAATAAGGTGGGAAGAGAAATAATCACATCACAAGTTGAAAGAGGAACCCAGGTAACCAGAGAGAGAGAGGGGGAGAGACGGGCCCGGCAACAGCCGGGCGGCCGTTCGTGTCGCACACAATCCCCAACTGTCTTAAAAGTTCCGAGGTTCCAAGTAATGGGCCCCTGTTGTCGCCCCTTGGAATGTCGCTGATGTCTAAAGTGACCGGTCCTCTCTGGGTCGACTGTAGGTTTGCTTTATTATTCCTAGAAGAGTATATATTATGACATATATATATATAATAGATATTCAATTTTCAGCGTGTATGTTTAGCTAGAAGTTATACTCCTAGTTGCTCCCGTTGAAGGACATGTTATACTGAAAGCCAGAGAAATAAAAAATGTGCATGAAACTTAACCCTGGATGCCTTTTGATATTTTTAAATTATTAACCTTGGGAGGATCGTTTATACTTATAAATACTTTTTTTTCTGTGAAAAATAGACACTTCGGCCAGTTAGAGTTTTTTTTTTTTTTATTTTTCTCAACGTTTCGATAAAAATATTTTGTCTTCGTCAGGAGAAGTAAATAAAAATAAAGCATTTGGCAAGGCGTTAAAAATTGTTAAAAATACTTTATTTTTATTTACTTCTCCTGACAAAGACAAAAGATTTTTGTCGAAACGTTAAGAACATAAAAAAAAACTCTAACTGGCCGAAATGTCTATTTTTTCACAGAAATATGAATGCCGGCCAGGTAACGTCTATCTTCAGGATTATAAATACTTGGCAGGTTAACGCCTTATAGTTAATTTTGCCTAATTGACCTTGTACCTATTGTTTACGGAAGAGCATTGCTCGATTGAAATATTTATATGTAATTCTTCTGTCCTAAAATCTTATATATATTGTTTGATTCAATATTATAGTTAAGATTCCATCCTTCAGTATAGAATATTTAAGCAAAATCGTCCAATATAGTATTAGATCTCTAAGAAGCGGTCTGGTAGATTAAATTGGCAAAACTGCTGGAAGGATTCACCACTGAGGAGCCAAGCCCTCCCAATTAAAGGAAATATTAGTTATTTAATGATTCCATTTCTTACTTATAAATAATCGGTTTGTTTATTTCTTAGGTCTCATTGGCAGATCTCTTGGAAGTAGTAAGTATTCCTAGTATGTAAATATATTTACATATCTCTGATTGCTCACATAACCATCTAGTTACAATATAAAGTTTTATTGAGAATATATAGCATGATCTATAATAATTAATCTGTGTTTTTATTCCAACAGAGGACTCTTCCAAAAAAAGTGAGTTTCATTTATGGTACACATACACATACAAAGCCTTTATTAGGGACATGCCCCATACAAGATTCTCCCAATTGAGTAAGATAACAATCGTATTGTGTTATAAAAATAGGTAGTAAGATGGAAATTGAACTGGCTTTACTCTTCGTCTCAAAGTCATTTAATTGTTGACTGGTCCTTACATAATGATGATCTAAAATATTTATAGTAAGCTATTGCCTTAGATTTGTTTGCTGATATTTTGAAAGCAATACGTAGGGTGAAATGTTGGTACATTTAATTTGCTGATATAGGGCCTTACTTTCTTCATCAAGGGCTGTACAATTAAGCAGATAATGGGGGACTCATTTATATATGATACAGTAATTTCATAAATAACCTTTTATAGATTCTTCATAGCTATATATATGGAATATAAGTGAAATATTGAAAAAAAGTTAAATATATATTTAGGTAATATGAAAAGACATATATTGGATTGATTAACATGGTTTATTCGTCAATATTTTGATTGTCTGAACGCCAAATTATTTATTGGTAAATCAATATTTTTATTCGATCATATGCCTTTTTATTACCTAAATATTTAAATATTAGTTTCTCTATTTTCAAAAGGATATATAATATATTCATATACATATGTATATGAATATCAAACCTTATATAATATGAACCATGTAGAATCATTGGCCTGATGAAGTACGACCGCGTGAAAACTTGCTTTTCATTTTTAGAATAAAAAGAAACTATTTGTAAATATTCATAATTAATTGTTATCAAGTATACAGCACTGTCAAAATATTATTGTTTTTTTAATAATCATACATCCAATAGTATATATAAACAATATATTATGATCTGATCTGTTTTTTTTTTTTAAAGATAATATATCAGTGATATATTATTAATTCACTCTGTTTTGATTCGAAACGAATCGAAGGTATATCATCATTATTAAATACTTTGTTTATAAAATGTATGAATGAAAGAATTGTGAAATAATAAAATAATTATAGTAACATAGAATTTCGTATCTTTTGTTTTTCTTTTAAAGATATATTAATATATAAAGTGCAATTTCTTATAAAATAACTTTTACTATTAATCTTCAACCTATAATAGAAACTTATCATATTACATATAGTGTAAGTGCAAAATTCGAATTGCTGTAGACATGTGGGGTAATTATAGTGAAAGCAGTTGCTAATTTCTACCCACCATGATTATCATGGCCTGTACCTCGTGTATTCTAGGGATCATAATGATAACTTTATTTTTTTAAAAAGGTCGCAAGTTTTCTCTAAAAGTATAACGAATGGTCAGTCTATTTACAAACTTTTATTTACAACATTGAAATAACAACAGTAAAAGTAAACAAAGATATTTACATTTGCTATCTTGACTCCTGGTCAGTGCTGAGGCCCTTGCCGTTATGGTTCCCTGATGTCCTGCAGCTCTCTTTCTATGGCCTCTCCTGGTGGTTCCTCGATAAGATGGTCCCCTGGCCTTGATCCATTCTTGTCTGTCAGGTCTCCTGTCATCTGCTCTAGGTCGTTCTCCTGGATCTCTTCTATGGTCGTCGTATCCCTGTGTTCCATGTCCGGTGTTCAACCTTCCTCATCTTCATACGCCAGCTCCCTACATCGTTCCAACAATCGATCCATGGCTTCCATTTCTTTATTTCTCCGTAACTTATTGTGAGGTTCATTCTTCTTTTTTATTGAGATAATTTCCATCTTCTTTTTTAGCACCAGGGATTGAATATATGCAAAGTCTCTTTTTCTTATGTTTATTTCCTTTCTATATTGTTTGTTATATTTGGTTACTATTCCATCCCATGTTAAGACTATCGGCACTACTTTTACGGGCATTTTTTCGGTTTGAGCCATTTCCCTCGCCAGTAGCTGGTATTTTCTTTTCTTTGTCAGCTCCGTAGTTTGGATATTGTCTTGGGAGGTAATGCCTATCTCTATGATTGTTATGTCTTTTTTTATTTTGTCGAATACTATTATATCAGGTTTGTTAGCTCTGATATTGATATCGCTTATCATTGGCAGGTCCGTTATTATTTTGGCGTATGGATTTTCAATTTTAGTTGTTATTTTATGCATCCAAATAATAATAATAATAATAATAATATTAACATATATTGCAGCATTTACTTCTTGGTCAGATGATGCCTTGGCACCATTTTGCATATACACAATTCATCTTTATATACTTACCATTACTTTTTATCTTTTACCAAATTTTATTTTGCGTAGCGCTTTACTAACAAATTAATTGTCTTTTTTAGAACGCATTATCAAATCTTCTGAGAGTGGGAGTGGTAAATATTATCTCCATTTATGGTTAATATTATTTTCTGTAACATCAATTTTATACAATTCTTTCTGAATATAAATCAATCCATATTCATATCTTAAGATGATAGAAAGGCATATATTGGATTGAATAAAATATTTATTTGCCAATATTTCGGTTGGCTGAACGCCAACCTTTGCAATGCACGTTAAACTTTTAAATATAGTATGTAAATAGAAGTAATATGGGGTGGGTTACACGTATGTGTCTATCTCTCTCTTAAAACTCTGAGCGTCTTTTTATATGAACTATTTTAATTCACAATTTTAAAAATAAAAACCTTTTTTGTAACTTTCCAGGTCAAATTAGCGATGGAGGTAAGAACTTTATTTGCATTTTGTCATTTTATAATATCCTTCCATTTCTATGGAATCTTTATCTTTTCCTAAAGTAATTTTCAAAAATTTACAAACTTCTCTTCAACCCATATCTACGACTGTCCAAACTCTACAGAAGTGAGACATCGTTTGTTCCCTGATCTAAATGGTTTAACTCTCTTACATCAGCTACTTTGTCTATATACATTTTATGAACTCTGTCGATTAATACATGTAAATTTGTAGATATTTTTAATTATAAGTTCAAATTTGTAGTTTATTGTTTGTTTTCTTTGGTAATAGGCGCGAATACTTCAATATCGCGCCTGGCAGATTTTATTAAATTAATTTTAAAAATGAAATTTTAAAACCATTTATTAAACTAGTTTATATTTTCCAACAGAGTGCAGTTCAAGTAAAGGTAGGTTTTCCTCATGCTATTAATTTCAAAGATCTTGGTGTGTGAAAATTTAATTGTAAAAAATAATATGAAAAATTTAGATGAAACATTAAAAACATAAAACAGGTGTCCCAAAATTGTGTACATTTAAAAATTATGTACGTGTTTCTATAAATATTCTAAATATAAATTATTTATGAAATATCTCTTCATGTACAATTAAACAATGATTTTATATTTTTATTTGAAATTTAAAACTTTTAATCGACCATTTATAAATTTAACTATTAGAGATGTTTGATGCTTTATGCCTTTAATATATCGATTGGGATAAGTAAAACATTTTTGGTTTTACAAATGTGATTGGATAAAATAGGTGGCCATATTCTTGGAAGGGTTTATAATACCTAGATAATGTTTCTGTTGGAATACTGAACTGAGAATTACAGACAGAAAGCGAAGAGGATGTTTCCAATATATCGGTTGAGATATGTCAAAAACATTTTTGATTTTACGAATGTTTGTACATAAAATAGGTGTCCATCTTCTTGAAAGGTCTTTTAGAACTTAGATAATATTTTGGTTGGATAATTAACAAAGAATTCCAGATAGGAAGCGAAGAAAATATTTCCAATATATCGGTTGATATAAGTAAAAAACTTTGATTTTAAAATGTTTGTACATAAAATAGATGTCCATCTTCATGAAAGGGTTTTTAGAACCTTGATAATATTTTTGTTAGAAAATTGCACAAAGAATTCCAGACAAGAATATACGAATAAAATGCTTTTAATATATGGGTTGAGACGAGTAAAAGCATTTTTAATTTTACAAATACGAGTGCAATAAATATGTGTCTTTATTCATGGAAAGGTTTTGATAACCTAGATAAAATATATTTTTGGAAAATTGCACAGAGAATTTGATATAGGAATTTACGAAAAAAAATGCCTTTAATGTATATGTTGAGATGAGTAAAAACATTTTTGATTTTACAAATTTGAGTCGATACAATTACAATTATTTTATTTCCAAAGCGCTATATCCCGCAAGGGATACTTGCGCCAAACAAGGAGAAAAGTTTATTTACATAAGTTATTTACATTATTCAACGCATGAAAACATTAGAGATCCAGATTTTGTAGAAAGTTTAGAATGTATTTACAAAATGAATTGAACTTTAAATATGATTTTTTTATCGGAAATCAAATCGTTAAATTCACAAACAACTAGTTCATTCTTCATTCTATAATCTTGAAAGTCAATACGGAAGGTTATTCTCTATCAGACGTGTTGCACACGAAATATTTTACTGTAATTAATATTTATGTGAAATTATTTTAAAAAATCTTATATATTTTATATTATACTTTCAATTATAATGATTACTTCTAATTATTTATTTTTTGATAAATAGATAAAGATTGCTCTGCGGAAGGTAAGTTATTTTATTAAAGCATATTAGAATAATCAAAAAAAATCATCCTA
This sequence comes from Cordylochernes scorpioides, assembly GCA_030710605.1. Classification (NCBI taxonomy): domain Eukaryota; kingdom Metazoa; phylum Arthropoda; class Arachnida; order Pseudoscorpiones; family Chernetidae; genus Cordylochernes; species Cordylochernes scorpioides. The sequence continues at coordinate 1,078,953 of CP092874.1, forward strand.
CTAATTAACAGATACGTTGATTTTGTTGTTGTAAAATGTGATAACACCAGCTATTTCATGTTGTAAAGAAGTGTAAAAATGGACAATGGGTAAATTTGGTGCGTTGTGGGTCATTCTTTAAGTCTTCACAACCAACCTCAATCACACTCATGGACAAAACTTAAGGAAGTTGTACCTTTTAGCATGTATATCGGGACAATAACTCTGAAAGATATTACAGTGACTTTATTGAAGACACACGAGATAACCAAGTGTATATACACTCATGGACAGAACTTAAGGAAGTTGTACCTTTTAGCATGTATATCGGGACAATAACTCTGAAATATATTACAGTGACCTTTATTGAAGACACATGAGATAACCAAGTGTATATACACTCATGGACAACAATTAAGGAAGTTGTGCCTTTCAGAATGTATATCGGGACAAGAACTCTGAAAGATATTATAGTGACCTTTATTGAAGATCCACGAGATAACCAAGTGTATATACACTCATGGACAAAACTTAAGGAAGTTGTACCTTTTAGCATGTATATCGGGATTCAGACAATAACTCTGAAAGATATTACAGTGACCATTATTGAAGACACACGAGATAACCAAGTGTATATACACTAATGGACAAAACTTGAGGAGTTGTACCTTTTACCATGTATATCAGGATTCAGACAATAACTCTGATAGATATTACAGTAACGTTTATTGAAGACACACGAGATAACCAAGTGTGAGCGACCTCCGTCTCCTTTCTTAAGTTTTGTCCACGAGCAGAATAAAATTAAATAGAATTTGATTTAAAATCTTTTCATGTTGAAACATATATATATAATAATGCTTTAAGAACTAGGTCAATGGAAATAATTTTCATACGAAATAACTATTTAAATAACTTTCAAAAAATGAAAGTTATACATGTTCAAATTACATTGAAATGTTCAGGTATTCAGGCAAAATGGCTCAAGCACGGATGGGACATATGCGATGCTTGTTACTGTAAGTATTCCTGAAATAATAAATATGTAAAATATAAAATAAATATTGTGTATATTTCTCTCTCATCTTTGATAATAAATATATATATATAATAGGAAATATATATTTTTCTGTTGATTTTGATTATCTTGAGGATTATGTTATGGAATTATTTGCTGGTACTTTTTAGACTGCATTGGTAATGCAGGATGAGAATTCCATTTGATCCCGTGTGTATCTCATGGAATAAAGTCCGCCCTAGACTAACGAGGGCCATTAGCCCGAAACCATGGTCTCTAGGTGGACGCATATCAGTTTGCCAAATTTGGTGTTGTGGCTTTGTCACCGACCCGAGGCCGCTAGTTGCGGCGACGGTCAATATATGGCGTCAGATTCTGACGTTTATTTTGACGGGAGAAGCGCCCATTGCTTCCATATTTTGTTATATTTAAATATTTATGAAACAAATTTATTCTCTAAAATAGACTAATAAGCTACCTTCAACTATAAAAAAAAGTTGGAAAAATCAATTGGTGAATTGGTTAACACACTTTTTAAAATAAATATATGTATTAAAGATTTTACCATTTTTATTGAATATTAATATTATAGTTTGAAATAATTTTGTTCCAATATGATGTTTCAGATTACAAGAAAAAAGGTAAGCATAAAATACCATTTTTTAAATTTTATTATAAAACATTATATCTTCAGGACTGTTTTTTTAAAGCACCTATTTATTAATTGATTATGTGTTTATTCTAGTAACTGCCCTTACTGCCAGGCCCTCCCTTTAATTTTTCCATTGCAGTAAGGGCAGTAAAAATTTTTTATTTTCAGAAGGAATCTTACGCGTTTAAAATAAGATTATATAAAAGGGCGTACCTGGATCTGTAAAAAAAAAACAAACAAATTTTTTCTTGAAATATTTCGAGAGATTGCTCCCTCTTTATCAATTTATTGCACAGTGATGAAGAGGGAGCAGCCTCTCAAAATATTTTAAGAAAAACATTTTTTATTTTCTTTACACCTCCAGGTACGCCCTTTTATATAATCTTAATTGATGGATCGCCTTTTGACTTAAAAAAGCGTTTAAAATAGTTTCGAATTTTGATAATAAATGGCGCGTTAGTGCATCACTTATATTATTATCATCAAATCAGATATCTCCACAAGGGATGCTTACGTCAAGAAACAACACTAAATTCAGAGAACAATTTTACATAAACAATTGGTGAATTACAAGGTTTGATTTGAAGTTTAAAGAAGGACATTAAAATCATGCTTGATTTTACATCTTACCAAGGTACAACAAATGAAACAAATATAAATACATAGTTTAGCAATTACGGTTTTTTTTAACCAAGAAAGAAAATCATAGATATATTTGCAAAATTTTCTAAATTTTAAATATGAGTCCTTACTATTTATAAACATAAAAAATCCTTGTATTCAATGTCTTTCGGCTTTCTGTAGTTCTGGAAGATTGGAAACTCAATAAGCAGGTGACTGGAATCCTGCCTTCTCTCTCCACATCCTGGATCGTCTATAGCTCCTATTCGAAACAGAAAGTTCCGAAGTATACACCCTGGTCATCTTTACAATCCTTCATTTTCTCAGTAAATCTTTATTTCTTTATTTCGACTTAGAGCGCTATGTCCCCCTAGGGACACTTGCACTTTAAAGATAAACAAAAATTTTGAAAGAAAAGAAAGAAAGATATTTAAATATGTACAGATTCAGTAAATAAAATAACACAACAACAACAACAAAAAGGCTTTTATTAGGGCCCATTACCCTGTATGGATTCGTCATACAACAACAAAATAATACAGTAATTTTTTTCTCCCTTTCCCCATTTGCACGTGAGCCTTTGTTTGTAAAGGTATTTATTTACATATCTGTTCTGAAACTTTCCTCACTACCTCTTTTGTGTATGAATCTATTTACAAAATCAAATAACACTTTTATTTTCTTTTTTCAGGAAAGCCTCCATGGTATGTGAAATGGAGTAAGTATAAATATTTATATAGTTATTATAACATATTTACATGACTTTATATATCAATTTTAATTATGTTTTATTTATGTTTCAGGCTTTGGTGAGTAAATTATATAAAATATGTTTTCATTAACATGCTTATCTATATGAAAAAATAGTACAAATATGATATTGTACTGGGATAAAGTGCATAAATTATGAAAAAGGCATCTCTTTATCGTGCAACAGAAAGTTGCTAATTGCTAATAGATGGCGCCAGCCATCATAAACCTTTAGTTGCACGATAAGGAGATGCCTTTCTCTTTTTTTTTTTCATGCTTATCTCTATTTATGTTTTTATATAAGGAAGGAAACCACTATGCCATTTTTACACTGGTATTAATTTTTGCGTTACTTTTTTTTTCGTAATAATATTTGGTAACCTAAATACTGTAAATGAAACAGATAAAGTCTTTTGAAATGTAAATATATTAATACAAAAAGGTCTCCAAAAATAAGTTCATTGTTATATTTATATATTTTATCAAGCTTTCTGGAGCTATAAACCCTTCTTAATGAGTATATGACCTATATTCTAGACATATACTTCTGAAGAAGAGTGTACAATACCCGAAAGCTTTAGCGAATATGTAAATAAAGCAAGAAACTTATCCTCGGAAGCAGTTTTTAAATTATTTATAACAAATGATATAAACAAGAGAAGCCTCTAATTATATTTTAATATATATATGTCGTAAACCCGGGTAAGACAACAAGTGAGTTGGAAGCAGTCGGGGTTGATTGGCTAGGCGTGCAGAGGGACAGTAAGGACAAGTTTGGGATCAAAAGACGCTCTTCTAGTACGTTTCATGTGGCACCAGGACCAGGGAAGAGTTGAGGATTAACTGAGGAAAGCTCGGCGTCCAGCCTGAAGCCGCGGAGACAGAAAGGAGCCAAAACGGCGGCCACGAGGGCCGCCGTGAGACCTAGCACTGAGCGGGCCCTATCCGAAAATATCCACTGTACCCTAACTAACTCTCAACATCCGGACCAACGCCCCTTCTTTGTCCCTCCCTGGATCCCCCGGGTGTCCAGTGGCAAGCTGGTGTTACTTTGAGACGACTAGAAAAGACGTCATACATTATTACTTACATATCACATTGTTTAATTACGATATATATATATGATTGTTACATATATGCAAAATATGTTAATATGTTTGTACGTTTTCACAGATTGGTTCACGCTGCCATTTTGCGATAAAAGTAACTATCTTTCTTTTACTATATTTAGAATACTATTAGAATACATCCCTGGACACTTTATTTTTCCGTTTATCATTACTCTTCACAATTCATCCTTCCATACTTCATCCCTAGGGTTAAAAATAATCGTTTTATTTCTCCTTAAAATAAATTACGATTTTTCGTTTAAAATAAACATTTGCGGGATAATTGTCCCAAACGTCGTTTTTTCTACAATAATAAGCCGCGTTATATGTATTATAGAGTACTATATGGAGATTTCGATTGTGTTATTGTGTGGTGGTGTCTTGTCCAATTCATGTCATTGCCCCGGTAGTCAGCCACATTTCCCTGTAGGCCTTCACGGTTACCGTAGCAGCTCGTGGCTCACGACACCGTACTACAGGGCAATCCCTTACTTGTTCTGCTGATTGATTGTGTTCTTCTTCTTTCTTATCTCCACACTGGGTGAAGTAGAATGCGTCTGCCTTTGTCATTAAGACTGGGAGCACTACTCAGTGGCAGGCCGACTTAGCTCCAAAATAAATGGCCGCCTCTGACATGAGGAACAGACGCCATGTGCAGCCGCTCCTAACATGGAGTACAAGCGCTGCTCATCCTGTATCCCTGGATTAGGAGCCCTAACAGGGTACTATCAGCCAGGCCAGCTGAACCCAGGTTTTTTTAGTGAGCTTATTACTGCTCCCCCTCCTCCTTTTTCATCCGGGCTTGGGACCGGCAAAGGTGGAGTTTTGATTGTGTTAAATTGTTTAACTAGCATTATGGAAGTTCACACAATTGGTTATCTGTTCCTGGTCAATTCTTTTTTCTAACTATTCCATGGGCATGTTTCTTAGTTAGCAGTGTAGTAAAGGTTAAGTCATATGCTAATATTTATAGTAGACTACTAAAATTAATTGATTCATATATTGAAGGCACACACATAATACATTAAAAGCACAAAGAAGACGCACTCTTACTACATATGTGGATCAACATCTTACCACTAAACTACGGCGATGGCTAATCATATTTGAGAAACGATTCTTCTTCTTTTTTATCTCCACTCAATCATCATATCAGGGTATCAAGTCTGTAGACCTTGTAAATGGTGTCTTTTGATGATAAATATATCACATCAAAGAAGAATTGACAACCATAATGCTTGGGTGAAGTAGAATGTGTCTGCTTTTGTCATTAAGACTATAAACACTACTAAGTAGCAAGCCACTGACTTAGCTCCAATATGAAATAGTCACCTCAGATATGAGGAACAGACACCATGAGCAGCCACTCCTAACATGAAGTACAGACTCATCCTGTATCCCTGGAGTCCTTACAGGGTACTATCAGCAGGGCCAACTGAAACCAGGTTTTTTTTAGCGAGCTTGTTACTGCTCTCCCTCCTCCTTTTTCATCCGGGCTTGGGACCGGCAAAGGCGGAATTCCAGCTTAATTGAATAAGTACATCAGCCTTGAGTTTATATTGCCTGAATGTGATTAAGTTTGATAAACTATATCGAAAGATAAAGGCAGAGAAAGATATATTTAAACTGATGATCTAGAGAATAAGCTATGTGGAAACAAAGAGATCAAGATAGAGAAGCTTGGCGTTACTGGAGACGAGGATCCTTTAAAGAACATATTATAAATATGAAAGAAGAGTTTACAAGGTACTGAGTTTTTACATAGAGAATGTTATTAAAAATAAACTATATTCCCACCTATAGCTGAAAGTGTTGTTACGTGGTTATGACCTTAATTTAAAAAATATATATAAATGGTGGTGGTGTTTTGTCCTCCATGGAAAGGGGGGTACCATTGCCCCGTTAGTCAGCCACATTTCAGAGTTCCCTGTTCATGGTTACCGTAGCGACTCGGGACTAACGACACCGTACTACAGGGCAATCCCTTACTTGTGCTGCTTCTCCCGTCCACCACGTAGAGGAGAACTTCTGGGCAGGAAATATATAAATTATAGGACGATTAAAATATTTATTCGAGTAAATTGTTCTTAATATAGAGAAATTCATATTTATATCTTTAGATAATAAAAACCATACATTGGATTGAATAAAAAAATATTTGATAATATTTCTGTATTATTACACTATGCGGCGCTGAGTTTGTTTATACAAAAATGTAATGCCTTAACAAAGGTTGGCGTTCAGAAAACCAAAATATTGGCAAATAAATCCTTTATTCAATCCAATATATGCTTTTTTATTATATAAAGAGTCAAATGCGTATTTCAGCCTGGATTATTCTCTGAATAAATAAAGAAAAGCCAGCGATAAGATAATTTTAGGTTGTCGAAATAGCGACTGGTACTTCAAATAACTTCCAAGTTGATCAAAATATTTCTTGATGCATCAGTTAAACGATATTTTGGCAAAGTACTGTAATATTTATAGTCGAAGTAAAGTTTCTTTTATGAAATTATATCTAAAACATGTATACGTCTGGTAAGTTCAAATTATAATATATTTTACATATATTGGTATTCATAAGACGCGACTTGCCAGTAAAATTCAATATAAGTTCAATATAAATTTACTTAGTGATTTTCCATTTATAGTTGTAAAACTTTATATTGCACAAAAGAGAACACTCTCCATTTGGTTTTTTCAGAAAAACCAAAATCTTCAGTAAGGAGGATACAGTATGCCATATTTGCAAATAAAATATAAAAATTTAAATATCTCCTTACATCTTTGAGTGCCATTATGTTAGCAAAGAAAGAGAAACGTTCTTCTCAAAAGTAAACGACAGCCAACTTACCTCAGTACAAAGTATTTCAACCAGCGCCATATCAAGTCGAATGGTTGCTATGTCCCTATATAACTTCTACAAAGCAGTAAACAGAAAAAAGAACTTTGAGTTATCGTTTTCTCCTCCACTACATGATGGTGATTGATCATTGTGAGGATATTGTTGTAAGCCGGCAATGAGAGAAGAGAATCTATATAAGACTGGTGTCTTAATAAAGGCTGTGTATTTGTAACATATAGAGGACATACTACATGATGGTGATTGATAATCGTGAGGATATCGTTGTAAGTCGGCAATGAGAGAGGAGAATCTGTATAAAACTGGTGTTACGACTACTAAAGTAGTCAACTTTATTTTATGCAAATATGTTTGACTTTGAACTATGATAAAAAGTATGTAAATCTCTTTGGTATACAAATTGTTATGTAAATCTCGTTGTTGAATAAATTATTATGTAAATTTTCTTAATGTATAAATTGACCGTGTTTTTTAATAAAATATAGTTCTGAATAAGAGATTGGACGTGTGGTGGACTTTCTTTCAAGCCTCTCTCCCCTTGGTGATAAGGTAGCTGGACAAGTGACTGGAAAAAGGGGCACTAGGTCGTCTCTCGAGGTTAAAGAAGAGACACCATTCTATATTGAGAGAGAAGGCCTCGCCATCCAGCGTTGTGACTCAATTCTTCTGATCACGGCAACAAAGATATTGATTTATCAATTTATTATTTTCAAGTCAGTTTCCAGCATTACTGTAAAGCTAGGAGCTTTTAGTTCAGGTTAAGCCATCGGGACCTTGTATTGTCTTTTTTTCAAATTTAAGACAAGACAACATTTTGGCGCAGTCGACAGGATACAGATTGAAGAATTACTGATTACACAAAGGTGCAACTGTGAACCAGTGATTACTTCTCAGGATGGCTGACCAACCAGTTAGTAGTGCTGAACTGAAAAAGCTTAGGACGCCAGTGCGTGCAAGGTTCACCAAGGCGTTCAATGAGCTCGAAACAGAGATCAAGAAGAAGGAAGTCAAGAAAGCAGATGTAGAAAAAATCTTCCGCCGACTCCAGACCCACCATGAAGAGCTTTCAATATTGAACATGAGGATAGAAGAAGCTCTGCTACGAGAATCAGCGTCTGAAGACATTTTCACTGCCGAGTACGAATCCGTTTGTGAGTACGAAGATAATTTCAGTAACATTATGACTGATTACGAGGCTCTTGCGGAAAAGGATGACGTTAGTACAATCAGCGGCACAGCAGCAATGAACTATCGACTACCGAAGCTGGAGTTCAAGAAGTTTGGGGGAGAACCAAGAGAATGGATTACATTCTGGAGTCAGTTCAGCACGATTGACCGGGATCCACAGATGCCTCCAGAAACTAAGTTTCAGTATATCTTTCAAGCCACCGCCGAGAACTCCGAGGCAAGAGAAGCAGTCGAAAGTTTTCCACCGAGTGCCGACAACTACCCTAAAGTCATCGAGTTTATCAAATCACGTTTTGGAGAGGATGAAATGCTTGTTGAGATTTATGTACGTGACCTGCTTCAGAATGTGGTTCAGAATGTGAAAGCCGAAGGTAAGATGTCTGTAGTGAAGCTTTACGATAGACTGGAGACACAACTGCGAGCATTAGAAACATTGGGCGTCGCTCGTGACAAGTTTGCGGCTATGCTGTAACCACTCGTCAAATCAGCGCTACCAGAGGACACCCTTAAAGTATGGGAACGAAGTCAATATACGGTGAGCGGAAGAGGAGTACAGGATAAGTTGACACAACTCATGACGTTTTTGAAGACAGAAGTGAAGGGCGAGAGTCGAGTGAATATGGCCAAAGCAGCGTTCAAGATCGACAACAATCAAGATGCGAAGGATGATCGATCAAACAGGAAATCTCTTTCTAAGAAGAATACTGGAAGTAAAATGCCGACGGCTACTGACCTCGCCAACACCACTCAGATGCGAAACAACTGCATCTTTTGTGGGAATGGTCACCCGAGTCAAGAATGCTACAGTGGACAGCGGATGCATCTACCAGAGAAGAAAGATAAGGCTAAAGGGAAGAATGTTTGTTTTTGGTGCCTGCTTCCTGGCCACGGATTCAAGAAATGCCGGATTAAGCCACGTTGTCCTGTCTGCAGAGGGAAGCATTACCCCATTATGTGTCCTACTTTGGAAGCCCAGAAGACTTCTCATCTCCAAAAAGCGGAACTAAAGGTTTCAAGGGAAAGTCCTGCAACAAAGCAAGAGACCGCCAATCAATTCACGTCAACAACTTTAAACAACGTGGGAGGAGTCTATCTACAAACTCTGATAGTCAAGATAAGCGGACCAAAGGGGAAGCATGATGTTCGAGTGTTGCTTGACTGTGGATCCCAGCGGTCCTATATTTCAAAGAGAATGGTGGAGGCACTGGGCCTAAAGAGAGTGCAGCAAGTTACACTTACCCACAATCTGTTTGGAGGCGGAGAAATTCGTCAAAAGAAGCACAATGTGTACAAAGTAAATGTTTCCAGCCTCAACAACGAATACATGGATGATCTCAAATTCTTGGATCAGGAAGTAATTTGCGGACACATCAGTCAAGTACAGGATCATACTATACTCAATGAGTTAAAAGCTCGAGGGATCAACTTGACTGACATATGCCAAGGTGAAGAGATATCAATCCATATGTTGATTGGTTCAGACTTGCTTGGCAGAAATCTGACAGGCAGAATGCAAATATTGCAAAATGGAGTTGTGGCAACAGAAACCAAGTTGGGGTGGACAGTAATGGAACCAGAAACAGGTCTCAGCATAGAACCTGAAACAGAAACAGGTCTCAGCACAGAACCAGAAACAGAAGGTCCCAGCACAGAACCAGAAACTGTTTCTAGAGAAACGGAAGAAAGTGAAAAAACCGAAGTTGAGAAAAAATCCATTGAAGCAGATGAAAGTGAAAAGGCTCAAGTTGATAAAAGGTCGTTATAGAAACTGAAAGTGCAGAGTCTCTTACGAAAGAGGAAACTGCTAATGAAAAAGGTGAAGATGCAGATTTAAAGAATAAAGAAGATTCGGAAGCTGAAACCAAAGACAATGGAGTAAGGGATTCTAAAACTGCAATTAAAGGTTACGAATCGGTAAACAATTCTAGAGCGGTAGCTGAAGGCGCTGATCAAGTAAAGATTTCAGATAATGAAACTGAATCGATTGATGATATTGAGGAAAGAGTTGTCAAAGTTCCAGCATTGAGGAAATTGGTGGAAGCAAGACAAACTGGAGATACGGAATTTGAAGTAAAAGGATACTATTTCCCTGATTGCCCTGTATTTAGGTGTGAATCCAAAGCGACGCCTATACGGCCAGTATTTGACACATCCTGTCGAGGACACAACGGACTCTCCTTGAGGCGGTATTTAAAGAGGGAACCCAATCTACTGAGAAGAATCTCTGAAATAAGGTTAAATTTTCGGGAAAATAAGTTTGGAGTTTTGGCCGACATGAGAAGATATTTCCGGTTATTTATTTATGCTTATGAGGTGATACAGCAGCGTATTTACAATTAGAGAGGAGACAAAATGAAGAGACGTACGGACCTCTGTGGTGTTGATCTCTTGGCGGAACGACTTGGAAGTCGGACTCGGGCCCCCCCACTACGGCAAAGTATTTCCGGTTGATGGCCATCAAGGAGAATGATTGGGACTACCTAAGATTTCTTTGGAGGAAGAGGATGGATGGGTGATGGTTTTTGGGCGGGAAATGATTGTATTGGTGAATTTGGTTATGTGCCCCGTACCTCAAAATTCTAGAGAAAAAATATTTCCAATCAAGAAGATTGTCAAAATGTGTGTATTTTTCGCTCTTTTCTTCTGTTGAACTCCTGTTCAACAGCGGGGGGAGTGTGTTACGACTACTAAAGTAGTCAACTTTATTTTATGCAAATATGTTTGACTTTGAACTAGGATAAAAGTATGTAAATCTCTTTGGTATACAAATTGTTATGTAAATCTCGTTGTTGTATAAATTATTATGTAAATTTTCTTAATGTATAAATTGACCGTGTTTTTTAATAAAATATAGTTCTGAAAAAGAGATTGGACGTGTGGTGGACTTTCTTTCAAGCCTCTCTCCCCTTGGTGATAAGGTAGCTGGACAAGTGACTGGAAAAAGGGGCACTGGGTCGTCTCTCGAGGTTAAAGAAGAGACACCATTCTATATTGAGAGAGAAGGCCTCGCCATCCAGCGTTGTGACTCAATTCTTCTGATCACGGCAACAAAGATATTGATTTATCAATTTATTATTTTCAAGTCAGTTTCCAGCATTACTGTAAAGCTAGGAGCTTTTAGTTCAGGTTAAGCCATCGGGACCTTGTATTGTCTTTTTTTCAAATTTAAGACAAGACAACAACTGGTGTCTTAATAAAGGCTTTGTGTTTGTAACATATAGAAGACATACTACATGATGGTGATTGATCATCGTGAGGATATCGTTGTAAGCCGGCAATGAGAGAGGAGAATCTGTATAAGACTGGTATCTTAATAAAGGTTTTGTGTTTGTAACATATAGAGGACATACTACATGATGGTGATTGATCATCGTGAGGATATCATTGTAAGCCGGCAATGAGAGAGGAGAATCTGTATAAGACTGGTGTCTTAATAAAGGCTTTGTGTTTGTAACATATAGAGGACATACTACATGATGGTGATTGATCATCGTGAGGATATCATTCCAAGCCGGCAACGAGAGAAGAGAATATGTATAAAACTGGTGTCTTAATAAAGGCTGTGTTTGTAACATATAGAGGACATACTACATGATTGTGATTGATCATTGTGAGGATATCGTTGTAAGCCGGCAATGAGAGAGGAGAATCTGTATAAAACTGGTGTTTCAATAAAGGCTGTGTGTTTGTAACATATAGAGGACATATTACATGATGGTGATTGATCATCGTGAGGATATCGTTGTAAGCCGGCAAGGAGAGAGGAGAATCTGTATAAGAATGGTGTCTTAATAAAAGCTTTGTGTTTGTAACATATAAAGGACAATACATGACGGTAATTGATCATCGTGAAGATATCATTGTAAGCCGGCAATGAGAGAGGAGAATCTGTATAAGACTGGTGTCTCAATAAAGGCTTTGTGTTTGTAACATATAGAGGACATAGTACATGATGGTGATTGATCATCGTAAGGATATTGTTGTAAGTCGGGCAATGAGAGAGGAGAATCTGTATAAGAATGGTGTCTTAATAAAGGCTTTATGTGTGAGAGAGTTGCTAGTAAAATATCTTGCTGTATGTGTTTAAAGGAATGAGGCTGTTTGATGTAGTGTGGTTTGTTTACAGAGTGTCCTGGACCTGCCCCTCCCCCAGCGCCTCCTCCCCCTCCTCCACCGCCCCCTCCTCCACCACCCCCTCCCCCACCACCTCCACCCCCTCCCCCACCTAGGGGAAAAACCACAGAACCTCCAACGTTACCACCAGCGATTGTTCCCCGTAAGTTCCAGCCGTCATATTCCTTTTCCCAAAGACAATATTGTAGCGTGGTGTATTTATTTAAATAATTTTTATTATAGATAAAGAATTCTTCCTGAATTGATATTAGACGAAAAACATGGTGAAGGAAGACGAGTTTCTTTTATTGATGCATAGGTGCAAGCTTTCGGGTAAAAACCTTTCAACAGGCCAGTAATAAAGCGCGACTTATAAGTCCTTATAATTCGCGCTTCATTACTCGCCTGTTGAAGGGCTTTTACCCGAAAGCTTGCACCTATGCATCAATAAAAGAAACTCTTCTTCCTCCACCATGTTTTTCGTCTAATTTTGATTATATTAATGTACATAGTTTTAAATTATGGCATAGCTATAAAGCCGCGTATATACAATTTTAGGGTAGACCACCGTGACAGGGAACAAAGTCCATTCGTGTTTACCTCTCCTCGCGTCTATTTTCCAACGCGACAATATGTTGGAAATATAATGAATCCTCTGAGATATATATAATATTAACAATGTTTTTTTTCCCGAGAGGATAAGTTTCTTGCTTTATTCATATATTCCCTCCAGCTTTCGTGTATCATAAAAAAACTTTTTACAGAGTTTTAACAAATATATATGTCATAATTTGCATAATATTCAAGATGTATAATTTATTTTCGCCAAAATAAGTATGTTAACCTGTAAATATGTTGAGCTTGTGTTAAAATGTAAATATGAAAATTCATCCATCTATAAAAACTGTACAAAAATAAACGTGGCAGATATCGCGGGCGAATGCTACGGCACGTCGCGGATGCACTGCTTACTTGGCTGGAACTAATTCTTGGGGATTGTAAGCATAACGGTTGCACCCTTCCATTCGATCACGACATATATATATAATTTAAAAAGGCATTAGACCCAGAGCAGCAGCTTTACACACCCAAGATAGTGGATATTGCTGCTGCTATGATGGAGATACATGGAGACATCTGAGACTCTTCTTTGGACACGACAACAACAACATTAAAAAGGCATATTCGGATCAAAATATCATATATATCAGTACAAATCAGTAACGCGCAATCAATATATAACAAATGAAATTTGTTTTTTCCTCTTTATTTT
>CP092874.1:1100296-1145393 GCA_030710605.1 Cordylochernes scorpioides
AATATAAACATTAAAAATATTACTCTGAAAATAAAATAATGAATACTTTGTTACATAGCTCCTTCTCTATGGGAACTGTGACCCACAGCTTGCAATTATGATAGTTACTGACATGGATCTGATGTGCTTCTGCCAAGGATTTCATCGAAATCTTGGAAACTTTGTCCCTAGTACCTTTGCGTCCTTTTTCTTGCGGCGTGAAGAGCGGCATTGTCGTAGTATCGTTTATGGGGACATCGTCATCTTGAAAGGAAGTCTTGGCTTTAGCAAGACGGTGGAATCCTGGAGCCAGTCTCCGAAAATTTAGATCACAGCACCCATGGTTTCAAGGTCCTCTCGGCGATCTTCAGTTTGTCTTTCCCAATTTACCCAGCATCTCCACCAAAATGCCACGTGTTAAATTTAGGGAAGACCAACTTCGGGATGAGATAACGATTTTATTTCAGACAAGAACAAACTATGAGTGATAAACAAAAGAGAAGCAAAAGAGGGAAGTGTACAGAGTATAGCAAAATATAAACATAAAAAATAATACTCTGCAAATAAAATAATAAATACTTTGTTACAATATTTTTAACGCTATATGTTACTTTTAAAACATAAAAAGAATCATACGCGTCGAAAATAGTTCTAATTTCATATTAATATAAATTTGTATTTAAATCAAATGATCCATCTGGATATACAAGTATTACTTAAAACTTCTTTCTTGTGTTCCAAACCTATTTTCACTGTTATTCCGGTTGTGTTAAGCGTTGTACTGAGCTATATCTGTCATCACCTTCTCAAATTTCATTTGTAGGTTGCTGATCTGTTGCTATGACCCGGTGGTTCTGGATTCTTGCAGCTGGGATCTCTTTCTTTATTCCAGGTATGTACAGTACCTGTTGATGGTTTGTGCCACCTATCTGAATAAATATAAACTTATCGTTGATTTTTTTTAATTATTAGAGAATTTGACAAATAGACTTTCTTGAATAATAAATATTCTTTCATAATAGTTGCATGATCAGGATATGCCTTTCTTCTAATGATTCTCAGCTTGACTCCAGTAAAATTTCACTTTTGTGCTATTTTTTCATTATAAAATAGAAATGATGAGCCAAGCCCTCTCATTCAATAACTCATATCATTGCAGTTAGGTCTGTAGAGATAATATTTGATGATATTTACACGCAATTATCCAAATTGTGGATATGGCGTGTCTCTCCCAACTGTTAAATAAATAAATAAATGATATTTAAAAGAAGCGCATTGCCAGTAAATTTATATGTGTAAAATTTTAACGATATATGGCAATTAAATTTAATTTACTAATAAAATAGAAAGTTAAGCTTTTTTTTAAATTTAAACAAATAAACTTTTGAAAATTCACCTTACCCGAGTTTATTGTAAATATGACGTAGGATATAAATTATTTACATATGTAATAACGGCGTCTGCAGGCATAGGAGTGCATTGGAGAATTTTATATAGATGAATTTTGATATAAAAAATAAACTCATATAACCATTCACATTAAGATTTTAGGAAAGTAGATTCAAAATTGCTATTGGAGAGGAATCTATTGTCTCTTTCTAAGTAACCGGATCTCAATTGGTAAATTAAAACTTTGTATAAAAATAAAGGTTACTTTCTGTTGAATCGTTTTTGAAGACAACTCTCAGATTATAAAATTAATTTATTAAACTTTAAACATTTTTAGATATAGAGAGGGTTAATTACCTCGTATTTAAGGCAACAAAATAATCATCTAATTTACATACATCGTTCTAACCAGATTCAACTTATGCAAAACAGACAACAAAGCAAAAATCAACAAATTAATAATAGAGGGTAAGTTTCTATTTTTCACAAGCTTTTACACTCAAAGAATAATCAACTTCTTGCTTCACTTTCCTGTCAAAACTAGACGCTATCTATTGACCATCTCCATAAACTAGCGGCCTCAGGTCGGTGACAAACCACAACACCTGCTTTGGCAAACTGAAATGTGTGGGCACCATGGTTTCAGGCTGATGGCCCTTGTTAGTTCAGGGCAGCTTTATTCCATGAGATACACAAGGGATCTAATGAATTCTTTATAATCTGCCAAAGAGATTTTCAGCTGGCTGGTGCTAGGTCAAATTTATGGCCAAAATATCAAATAAAGGTGTGACAATTTGACAATTAAACAACTTTTTTGAAATCTCGTCAATCTTTACACTCAAAGGGAGTTATAAGGTAATAATAATGGTAGGAATGAAGAGAGATATTTACAATCGACCAGGCCCTCTCCGAGGGCACGTCCAGATCAGGAGCTTAAAGCCGCCTTGAATCTAGACAGATCCCTGCTATTTGGGGAGTTCAAATAAAGGTGTGGTTATCTTAATTTTTATAGATAAATTTATTACGGAAAAATATTATCAAATCTTTCGGGTGATGCTTTTATAATTATTGGATACAAGGGATTGTAAAAAAAATCGTGATGTTTTGATAATGACACATTTCACTTCTAACAGGTTGGAAAGTTGACCTGTCTGTGAATAATGCTGGTAGATATTTGAACTTTTTTTTTGTTCTTATGTTTCTGCTTTTTTTCATTGAGTCAGGTCTGGATTGATCTGTCTAACATTTGGGCATCCCAATCTTGACACTTGATTGAAAATGTCTATAGTTTGCTATATACCTACTAAGATTCCATCCTTCAGTGACGCATATATAATTAGAATCGTCTAATAAAGTATTAGAGTTCTGAAAAGCGGTCTGGTAGATTAAATTAGCGAAACCGCTAAGAGGGTTCATCACTAATGAGCGCCAAACGTCCTTCTACTATTTTTAA
The DNA here is from genome assembly GCA_030710605.1 of Cordylochernes scorpioides. NCBI lineage: Eukaryota > Metazoa > Arthropoda > Arachnida > Pseudoscorpiones > Chernetidae > Cordylochernes > Cordylochernes scorpioides. Next base: position 1,103,118 of record CP092874.1, read on the forward strand.
TTGCAGTAAGGACAGTAGAAGGTTTGGTTTATTTGTTAAGGAAACATTCTTGCTCAATTATTGTTGTTGTTTTTGTTGTCATGTACAATGAAGAGCCTCAGATGTCTCCATACATCTCTATCACAGTAATGTTCTTTATCTTGGGTGTGTAAAGCTGCTGTTCTGGGTCCGTGTCAATTTTCTGTTGTTGTCGTGTACAATGAAGAGCCTCAGATGTTTCCGTACATCTCTATCACAGCAGTCGTTCCCTATCTTGGGTGTGTAAAGCTGCTGTTCTGGGTCCGTGTCAATTTTCTGTTGTTGTCGTGTACAATGAAGAGCCTCAGATGTCTCCATACATCTCTATCACAGTAATGTTCTCTATCTTGGGTGTGTAAAGCTGCTGTTCTGGGTCCATGTCAATTTTCTGTTGTTGTCGTGTACAATGAAGAGCCTCAGATGTCACCGTACATCTTTATCACAGTAGTCGTTCTCTATCTTGGGTGTGTAAAGCTGTTGTTCTGGGTCCATGTCAATTTTCTGTTGTTTTTGTCGTGTACAATGAAGAGCCTCAGATGTCTCCGTACATCTCTATCACAGCAGTCGTTCCCTATCTTGGGTGTGTAAAGCTGCTGTTCTGGGTCCATGTCAATTTTCTGTTGTTGTTGTCATGTCCAATGAAAAACCAGAGATGTCTCCGTACATCTCTATCACAGCAGTCGCAATGTCCTCTATCTTGGGTGTGTAAAGCTGCTGTTCTGGGTCCATGTCAATTTTCTGTTGTTGTTGTCATGTCCAATGAAGAACCAGAGATGTCTCCGTACATCTCTATCACAGCAGTCGCAATGTCCTCTATCTTGGGTGTGTAAAGCTGCTGTTCTGGGTCCATGTCAATTTTCTGTTGTTGTTGTCATGTCCAATGAAGAACCAGAGATGTCTCCGTACATCTCTATCACAGCAGTCGCAATGTCCTCTATCTTGGGTGTGTAAAGCTGCTGTTCTGGGTCCATGTCAATTTTCTGTTGTTGTTGTCATGTCCAATGAAGAACCAGAGATGTCTCCGTACATCTCTATCACAGCAGTCGCAATGTCCTCTATCTTGGGGTGTGTAAAGCTGCTGTTCTGGGTCCATGTCAATTTTCTGTTGTTGTTGTCATGTCCAATGAAGAACCAGAGATGTCTCCGTACATCTCTATCACAGCAGTCGCAATGTCCTCTATCTTGGGTGTGTAAAGCTGCTGTTCTGGGTCCATGTCAATTTTCTGTTGTTGTTGTCATGTCCAATGAAGAACCAGAGATGTCTCCGTACATCTCTATCACAGCAGTCGCAATGTCCTCTATCTTGGGTGTGTAAAGCTGCTGTTCTGGGTCCATGTCAATTTTCTGTTGTTGTTGTCATGTCCAATGAAGAACCAGAGATGTCTCCGTACATCTCTATCACAGCAGTCGCAATGTCCTCTATCTTGGGTGTGTAAAGCTGCTGTTCTGGGTCCATGTCAATTTTCTGTTGTTGTTGTCATGTCCAATGAAGAACCAGAGATGTCTCCGTACATCTCTATCACAGCAGTCGCAATGTCCTCTATCTTGGGTGTGTAAAGCTGCTGTTCTGGGTCCATGTCAATTTTCTGTTGTTGTTGTGTCCAATGAAGAGCCTCAGATGTCTCCATACATCTCTATCACAGTAATGTTCTCTATCTTGGGTGTGTAAAGCTGCTGTTCTGGGTCTATGTCAATTTTCTGTTGTTGTTGTGTTCAATGAAGAACCTCAGAAGTCTCCATACATCTCTATCACAGCAGTCGTTCTCTATCTTTGGTGTGTAAAGCTGCTGTTCTGGGTCCATATCAATTTTATGTAAGGCTGTGGCCATTTCTGGATATCAGAATGCTTAATAACTGTATTTCTTGTGTATTGAATATAATGCGTTGGTTTGATGATTGGATTGCGTTTATTCTTTTAAATTTGGGAATAGGATTTCTTAGGAGTCGATACATTGGTAGTTATAGAAAAATATGTTGAAAGTATGTGAAATCTTCTTATTTTCGTTAGAATATAGAATAATGCACTTCGTGTAATGTGAACCCTCATTTCTCGGAATGGATTAAAACTGCGTCTGTTTAGATAAGTTAAATATCACCTCTTTCGTAAAAATAGATGTTAAGGCTAGACGCCATCGTTTGACTGTCTTCGCAAACCAGCGGCCTCGGGTCGGTGACAAAGCCACAACATCAGCTTTGACAAACTGAGAAGCGTCCACCTAGAGACCATGGTTTCAGGCTAATGGCCTTCGTCAGTCTAGGGCGGACTTTAATGAAGTTTGATGGGTAGCCTTGATGGGTTTATGGTTTCGCAAGATATTGTCTTTTTCTAATGTTTTGAATTCAGGTAAAGGTTCTGTTAATATTATAACGGACACGTTCTCATACCTGTGGGTTCGATTCCCATCCCTGGACACTTTTATTTTCCGTTTATCATTACTCTTCACAATTCACCTTTTCATACCATATCCAAAAGGTTAGAGATAGTCGTTATTTCTCCTTGAAATAAATTTTTAATTTCCGTTGAAAAGAAACACATGCGGGATAGTATTTCAAATGTCGTTTTATAACTTTAATATATTAGTTAAATCACTAAAACTTACAGTACTAGTTGAAAATAGAAAGAACTCTGTGTTCTGTTAGATCACCCTTAAGAGATATCTATGTATTGATATAAGAGTTGAATGTAACCTTTTTTTTTCATTGTTCAGGTGAAAGTGGTACCAGTAAAAGTCCAGGTAACAATTTATTATGTAAACAATAGTTATCCGGAAATTATTTGGAATGGGAAAAATAGAATTCGTGTAAAAGGTCTATGTTGTTGTGCAGAGATTTATATTTACCTTTTTTTAAGAAAATCTTCAATAAAATGAATAAGACTTCTTGTTATCTTAAAAAATATTTTTATTACACATAGCTTCCACACTCATTTACACTTAACAAGCAACTCAAAGAAACATCTATTCTCTACATACAATTTTTAGATATACAAAACATCTAAAAAAAATCTTTTTACAAAAAGAAATTTGCATACACAACTTCTAAATCAAACAGCTAGAACAATTTACATATTTTCTCTTAGGAATTTCTAAGATGATCACCTATAACAGTTTTTTTTTAATTTAGGTTTCTTTCGAGCAAATTTTCTGCTCTTTAACAGGCAAATACTTTTATGTACAATATCAAAATGATCTTTATATGATGTAATTCTTTTGTATAAAGATCATTTTGATATTATGCATAAAGTATTTGCTTGTTGAAGAGCCGAAAATTTGCTCGAAAGCTTTTGAAAAAATACAAATCGGGTAAAAATATTCTTTTATGTTTTGAAACATAAAAGAATATTTTTACCCGAATTGTATTTTTTCCTATTCACATTTTATATTATGTTATATAATACACATATATTGACTATCTATAATCCAATAAAAACATAACTACATCGAAATTTAATGTATCTATAGTGTTAATTTGCATAAAAGGATGTAAAGACACAATTCTATAATAACAAAAACTGATTGACCAAATCCAAATTAGTAAACAATGAGATACCTATGAAAAAGGCATCTCCTTATCGTGCAAAACTGAAAGTTGCTGATGGCTTGCGCCATCTATTGATATAAATGTCAACTATTCTCGTTGATTTTGAATTATTCCAGAATTGTCCAAATACCCATTCTTGATTAATCAAGAAAAGCTAACCACGGACGCGTTTCGTTTTAATTAACGAGAATAGTTGATATTTATTCCGATAGATGGCGCAAGCCATCAGCAACTTTCAGTTGCACGATAAGGAGATGCCTTTTTAATAATTTATACACTTTATCCCAGTAAAATATCACATTTGTACTATTTTTTCACATTGAGATACCTGTCGGTAACAACGTTTTCAGATAAATTTAGACAAAAGTATTGAATTAATGATTGCAACAACTCTGTTACATACTGAAACGTCACATATTATTTATTTAATTAGGATTTGGTCTTATTACATTGTGTTTATATTCTATAATCCAAATTGTACCTTATCATTAGATTTGGTCTTATTACCTTGTGTTTATAATCTATAATCCAAATTGTACCTTATCATTAGATTTGGTCTTATTACCTTGTGTTTATAATCTATAATCCAAATTGTACCTTATCATTGGAGATTTGGTCTTATTACCTTGTGTTTATAATCTATAATCCAAATTGTACCTTATCATTGGAGATTTGGTCTTATTACCTTGTGTTTATAATCTATAATCCAAATTGTACCTTATCATTAGATTTGGTCTTATTACCTTGTGTTTATAATCTATAATCCAAATTGTACCTTATTATTAGATTTGGTCTTATTACCTTGTGTTTATAATCTATAATCCAAATTGTACCTTATCATTGGAGATTTGGTCTTATTACCTTGTGTTTATAATCTTTAAACCAAATTGTACCTTATCATTGGAGATTTGGTCTTATTACCTTGTGTTTATAATCTATAATCCAAATTGTACCTTATCATTAGATTTGGTCTTATTACCTTGTGTTTATAATCTATAATCCAAATTGTACCTTATCATTAGATTTGGTCTTATTACCTTGTGTTTATAATCTATAGTCCAAATTGTACCTTATCATTAGATTTGGTCTTATTACCTTGTGTTCATAATCTATAATCCAAATTGTACCTTATCATTAGATTTGGTCTTATTACCTTGTGTTTATAATCTATAATCCAAATTGTACCTTATCATTAGATTTGGTCTTATTACCTTGTGTTTATAATCTATAATCCAAATTGTACCTTATCATTAGATTTGGTCTTATTACCTTGTGTTTATAATCTATAATCCAAATTGTAACTTATCATTAGAGATTTGGTCTTATTACCTTGTGTTTATAATCTATAATCTAAATTGTACCTTAACATTAGATTTGGTCTTATTACCTTGTGTTTATAATCTATAATTCAAATTGTACCTTTTCATTAGATTTGATCTTATTACCTTGTGTTTATAATCTTTAATCCAAATTGTACCTTATCATTAGATTTGGTATTATTACCTTGTGTTTACAATCTATAATCCAAATTGTGCCTTATCATTAGTGTTGTTCGCGTTTACCACCGAGCGAAAATCCTATGCGCTACGGTGCAGCGATGAATAACTTGAATAGATTTACTTGAATAAAAGGAAAACTCCACACAAAACGATCAGGAACCTTTTGATTTTAATTCTCTTTGATTTAGCTACATGAATTTATGATTGACTTAAATCTAGGCTGACTTAAACCTACAACTACAAATAACTAAGCAAAACAAAATATATAAACAACACAGTGTTACCGAATCAAAATAAATATATACACAGATTAAAATTAAAATAAAGAATTATGTAAAACAATGAATTATATAAATTAACAATAAAGAATAGAGTAACATCAAAGAATAATATTTAACAACAATTTATACAATAATTAACAAAAAAGAATTAAACATACATTTTTAAACAAACATACTCCCCCCCGTTGGACAGCCAAGTCCAACAAGAATAGAATTCACTCCTTGAATGGCAGAGGAGCTATCTTGGTGATGGGACGCTTGAGTACATTCTTTGGAGTTTTAAGGTCTACGACTCGCACGTGTCCGTCTGGTCCTTTATAGGTCTTGATGATTCGCGCCAGAGGCCAATAATGAGGCGGTGTGGAGTCTTGTTTCATGAGTACAAGTTGTCCAGATTGTATATCTTGATGAGTCCTATGCCACCTTGGACGTGCTTGTAACAGATTAAGATAGTCTTGGGACCATTTCTTCCAAAAACTATTCTTCATTGATTGAATACATTTCCAACGGGAAATGTGACTTAAATCATCCACAACTTCATCTGGAATAGCTAGAATAGGGGAACCAATCAAAAAATGTGAAGGAGTTAGTGCTTCATAAGAATCAAAGTTGGAATCAAGGGGGAGAAGTGGTCTCGAATTCAAGATTGCCTCTATCTGAGTAAGCAACGTATAAAATTCTTCAAAGTTAAGAATGGCCGACTTCGTTACTTTGATTAAATGACTTTTAACAGATTTAATACCTGCTTCCCAAAGTCCACCAAAATGGGGAGCGGAGGGAGGAATAAAATGCCACCTAATCCCCTTTTGAGCACAGAAATTTTGAATATCCAACTCCCTGTAAAAATCTAATAAAACTCTATTGGCCAATTTGAAATTTGTAGCATTATCACTGAAAATATCTGAAGGCAAGCCGCGTCTTGAGGTAAATCTCCTAAGAGTAGCTATAAACGCTTCTGCAGTGAGATCAGAAACCACCTCAAGATGTATTGCCTTGGTGGTGAAACAGATGAATAAAACAATATAAGTTTTAAACAGTATTTTTGATCTTTTTAACATTGGCTTAGTAATGATAGGGCCCGCCAAATCTACTCCGACTCGTTGGAAAGGCCGGGATGGCACCACCCTTTCGAGTGGCAATTCACCCATAATTTGAGTCACGGTCTTGGATCGATGCTTAAAACAGGTAATACACCGATTCAGAACTCTCTTCACTGCAGCTTTACAAGAAATAATCCAATACTTCTGAGAAATCATAGATAATGTGGTTTGTAGACCCGAATGTAGAGATTGTTTATGATAATGTTCGATAATCAAATCTGTACAATGATGTCTTTTTGGTAGGATTATTGGATGTTTTCGATTAGAGTCAAGATTTGAATGTTGAAGTCTTCCTCCAACTCTAAGAATTCCATCAGCATCAAGGAAAGGATTTAGGAACCTGAGATTGCTTTTCCCCGACACAAAGCCCTTATTTCGAAGCCACCCAATTTTCTGAATAAAATCTTGATTTTGAATTAATATGATGACCTTAACCGTTGCATTATGAATTTCTGAGGCTGATAGGAATCGATTTAACGATTTTTTAGTTGATTTACAATTTGAAATGAATCTCAAACAAAATGCCATTACATCAACTGTTCTTATCCAAGATGAGTATTTCAGAAGTAATTCAGGCATAGGTCCCATTATAGAGTGATAGACCGAGATTGTCGACCTCTCCTCAATCAATGTTTCCGGAGAGAGTTCATCTGAGGGATGCAAATCAACGCAAGAATCAACCGATGGGTCCTGCAACCAATGTGGTCCCTGCCACCATAACTGGTTATCAATCAATTGTGCAGGAGTTAGTCCTCTTGTAGCCAAGTCTGCAGGGTTTTCCGAACCTGGTACATGGAACCATGAATGGGGTGGTGTCTTTCTCTGAATAGTTGAAACCCTATTAGCAACAAAAGTCTTCCATCTTTTAGATTCTGATTTTATCCAATTAAGAGCAATGGTGGAGTCGCTCCACAAGAAAATTTGATCAAAATTCAAACTCAATGACTCTTTCACCGCAACAAATAAATTTGCCAACAGCAAAGCTGAACACAGTTCCAAGCGGGGCAGAGATAAGGCCTTGATTGGAGCAACTTTTGTTTTAGATGCAATTAAAGATATATCAATTGATCCATCATGCTTACAAGATTTTACATAAATAACTGCTGCATAGGCCTTTTCCGAAGAATCACAAAATCCATGTAATTCTAGAGTGAGAATAGAATTTCGGCAAGGAATGTACCTCGGGATTGAAATTTTGTTCAATTGATTAATATCTCCCTCAATGCCTGTCCATTGCCTTTGAATACACTCGGGCAATCTCTCATCCCAGTTGCATCCCTTGGCCCAGAGTTTTTGCAGCATGATTTTAAAAATGATAACCAAAGGAGCCATCCAGCCCAAAGGATCGTAGATTCTCGCAATCAATGATAGAAGCGACCGCTTAGAATTAACCTGAATATCAGGGGGCCTCACTCTGATGGTAAATGAGTCTAAGGTCGGATCCCACAAAATGCCCAATAATTTAACTGACGGGAGATCCTTGAAATCAAAGGATTGATTGATGCCCTTTTGATCTTTAGGTAAGAATTCAAGTATTTTTGGACTGTTAGAAACCCATTTCCTAATGGGAAAACCTCCTTCAGCTAACAAAGCAATGATCTATCGAATCAAAACTTGTGCCTCTTCCACAGTGTCTGCTCCTGTAAGAAGGTCATCGACATAAAAATCTCTCTTCACAATTTCCGAAGCAACAGGATAATTCATAGCTTCGTCATCCGCCAACTGATGCAACGTTCTAATGGCCAAATATGGAGCGCATGCTGTTCCATAAGTGACTGTTGTTAACTTATATTCTTGAATAGCATCTGATGGTGAATCACGCCACAAGACTCTCTGATAGTCACTATCATCAGGATGAATCAATATCTGCCTATACATCTTCTCAATATCTGCAGATAGTGCAACAGAAAAGGTCCGAAACCTCAATAGAAGGTCAAAGATGTCTGTTTGTAACTTAGGACCTATATGCAAGGCTTTATTCAAAGAAGGACTATCATCAGAGCAAGCTGAGGCATCGAAGACTACTCTGAGATTAGTAGTAGTACTCTCCTCCTTTAGCACACAATGATGTGGCATATAATAGACTTGGGACGGGGATTTAGGAATATCTACAGCTGAGATAATTTGCATATGATTTAGCGATGAATATTCCTTCATAAAAAGTTTATACCGACTATAAAGCTGCTCACTCTTTAATAACTTATTTTCAAGAGAAAGAAATCTCTTAAAAGCCACTCTTCTTGAATTTCCGAAATTCGGAGTAACCCTAAAGGGTAATCTTACTTGATACCTTCCAGTTGTAGTCCTTGAAACATTAGTTTTAAAGTGTTGTTCACAATCCATTTCTTCTTTGGTTAGGATAGGTTGGGTACAGGGCGGAATAGAGTCCAACTCCCAGAACTTTCTGAGTTGATTATCTATAGATGTAGCACAGAATGTCAGAACACTATGATTCAATGAACCATCTGATTGTTGAGCCATGATTTTGCCCGAGAGAAGCCAACCCAACTTCGAATTACATGCTGTTGGACCCCTCTCGTTTTGAAACCTAACCTGTCCTGTATACAAACTTGGGGCAATATCAGCTCCAATGATTATATCAATGGGAGCGGGCTTGTCAAAGGTTGGATCCGCCAGCCTTAGGCCAACCAGGTGAGGCCACCGACTCCTCTCCATTACAAAGTTTGGCAGATTACATGTGATTTTATTTAAGATTAAGGCCTTAGCGGTGAATAGCATGTTTGAATAGTGAGGAGAGAAAGTGATATCTACCTCTCCCAACGGCTTTTCCAAGCTGTTATCTCCAATGCCATACATAGAGGCATCTGAATAATTTACAGGAAGATTCAACGTTTTTCTTAGTGAGTCAGTTATCAAAGTCCTCTGAGATCCAGTATCGACCAAAGCCCTGGCCATGCAAGAATTACCGTAAAGATCATTCACCCTTATTAAAGCTGTTGACAGCAAGATCTGACTAGAAGAACTAGAATGATTAATTGAATGTGTCTGAATCACAGAATTAAGACAAGCTGAAGAATTTACATTAGATCTCCCTGAAGAATCAACTCTGTTGGCATTACTAGACTCTACTGCATGTATGGCCCCAGGCAGTGAATTAGAGTCATGTGATTCAGAGCTAAATGCGTGAAGCAAGGTATGATGCCTCAATTTACATACTCCGCAAACTGCAGTCAACTTACACGCATATACAAGGTGGTTTGATCTAAGACAATTATAACATAACCCGTTATCCTTTACAAACCTCCATCTCTCTTGGAGTGACTTATTTTGGAACAAATGGCACTTTGATAACAAATGTGGATTTTTGCATAACATGCAGGGAGTGCAAGCTGCATGTGAATTTGGACGGGATACCGATGTAGCATGAGAATAAACCTTATTCGGTTTGGGTGAAGTCTTTGAAGTTTCTCTTAATCTTAGATTTGCAAGGCTCCGTGCATATTTCTCTAAGAATGTTATCAACTCCTCATAAGAGGGATAACCCTGCACATCAATGTGCAACTCCCAGTCCTTTTTTAGTGAATTATCAAGTTTTGACTGGATAATATATATCAGTATTAAATCCACAAGAGTGTTTCTCTCCAAACCCAATGTACTTAAATTTTGAACACCCTCATTGCACATATCCAAAAACTCATAAAGAGCCTTATCCGAGTCACCTTTAATGAACTTAATATTTAAAAATTTCTGAATTTGCCTAAAAGCCAGTTCCCTTTTATTATCATACCTGTGTATTAAGGTTTGCCAAGCTATGGAATAATTTTCATCCGAGATGCTGAATGCCCTAACCAATCTCGCAGCGTCTCCCCTAAGGGCAGAAACAAGATATTGCAGTTTCTGAGAATTTGCAAGTGCTCTATTTTGGTCTATTACTTTTATGAAAATTTCTTTAAATCCTAACCATTCCGAAAAATTACCACTAAAAAGTGGCAACTGAAATTTAGGTAGTTTTATAGAACATTCTTCAGAAGTCGATATATCCTGCTTAATACCATCTAATAATTTATTAATGCTGACCAGCATACTATCAATTTCTTTTACTGCATTATAAGTTATTTTAAATTTATCCGCAATATCCAAGCTTTTATATTTTGCTAATTTTAAAACCTGACTATCGAGATTCAATTTTAAAGTATGTAAATTTTCTTTTGTCTGATTCAATGCATGCAAATCACCGGTCAACAATTGAGATTCTACGTCTTCCCTAAACAAATCTACTTTAACTAAATATTGCTCAAAAATAACTATTTCTGCCTCCATAATAAAAAAGAATATTATCACAAAATAAACAGATTGATCCTACCTTAATACTTAAAATGTAGAAACTGTGCAGATGGCGGTTGGGTTGATTCAGAAGGGATGGGTTGACTTGGTCTTTGGAGGAATGATTCGGGACTTGAATTTAAAAAAAAATGCCGCTGGCCTGTTTCAGATGGACCTGTTGATTCTTCTTTAGATTTATAGACTTCCACTTGAATCGTAGCTTCCTCGCAGAGTTGTAGCTTCCTCGCAGAGTCGTAGCTTCCTCGCAGAGTCGTAGCTTCCTCGCAGAGTTGTAGCTTCCTCGCAGAGTTGTAGCTTCCTCGCAGAGGTATAGATTTCCACTTGAATAATTCCTTTTTGCGTTGTAGAGTTCCTCACACGGGGCACCAAAATGTTGTTCGCGTTTACCACCGAGCGAAAATCCTATGCGCTACGGTGCAGCGATGAATAACTTGAATAGATTTACTTGAATAAAAGGAAAACTCCACACAAAACGATCAGGAACCTTTTGATTTTAATTCTCTTTGATTTAGCTACATGAATTTATGATTGACTTAAATCTAGGCTGACTTAAACCTACAACTACAAATAACTAAGCAAAACAAAATATATAAACAACACAGTGTTACCGAATCAAAATAAATATATACACAGATTAAAATTAAAATAAAGAATTATGTAAAACAATGAATTATATAAATTAACAATAAAGAATAGAGTAACATCAAAGAATAATATTTAACAACAATTTATACAATAATTAACAAAAAAGAATTAAACATACATTTTTAAACAAACAATTAGATTTGGTCTTATTACCTTGTGTTTATAATCTATAATCTAAATTGTACCTTATCATTAGATTTGGTCTTATTACCTTGTGTTTACAATCTATAATCCAAATTGTGCCTTATCATTAGATTTGGTCTTATTACCTTGTGTTTATAATATATAATCCAAATTGTACCTTATCATTAGATTGGGTCTTATTACCTTGTGTTTAAAATCTATAATCCAAATTGTACCTTATCATTAGATTTGGTCTTATTACCTTGTGTTTATAATCTATAATCCAAATTGTGCCTTATCATTAGATTTGGGCTTATTACCTTGTGTTTATAATCTATAATCCAAATTGTACCTTATCATTAGATTTGGTCTTATTACCTTGTGTTTACAATCTATAATCCAAATTGTGCCTTATCATTAGATTTGGTCTTATTACCTTGGGTTTATAATATATAGTCCAAATTGTACCTTATCATTAGATTTGGTCTTATTACCTTGTGTTTATAATCTATAATCCAAATAGTACCTAATCATTAGATTTGGTCTTATTACCTTGTGTTTATAATCTATAATCCAAATTGTACCTTATCATTAGATTTGGTCTTATTACCTTGTGTTTATAATCTATAATCCAAATTGTGCCTTATCATTAGATTTGGTCTTATTACCTTGTGTTTATAATCTATAATCCAAATTGTACCTTATCATTGGAGATTTGGGCTTATTACCTTGTGTTTATAATCTATAATCCAAATTGTACCTTATCATTGGAGATTTGGTCTTATTACCTTGTGTTTATAATCTATAATCCAAATTGTACCTTATCATTGGAGATTTGGTCTTATTACCTTGTGTTTATAATCTATAATCCAAATTGTACCTTATCATTAGATTTGGTCTTATTACCTTGTGTTTATAATCTATAATCCAAATTGTACCTTATCATTAGATTTGGTCTTATTACCTTGTGTTTATAATCTATAATCCAAATTGTACCTTATCATTAGATTTGGTCTTATTACCTTGTGTTTATAATCTATAATCCAAATTGTACCTTATCATTAGATTTGGTCTTATTACCTTGTGTTTATAATATATAATCCAAATTGTACCTTATCATTAGATTTGGTCTTATTACCTTGTGTTTATAATCTATAATCCAAATTGTACCTTATCATTAGATTTGGTCTTATTACCTTGTGTTTATAATCTATAATCCAAATTGTACCTTATCATTAGATTTGGTCTTATTAACTTGTGTTTATAATCTATAATCCAAATTGTAACTTATCATTAGAGATTTGGTCTTATTACCTTGTGTTTATAATCTATAATCCAAATTGTGCCTTATCATTAGATTTGGGCTTATTAACTTGTGTTTATAATCTATAATCCAAATTGTACCTTATCATTAGATTTGGTCTTATTACCTTGTGTTTACAATCTATAATCCAAATTGTGCCTTATCATGAGATTTGGTCTTATTACCTTGGGTTTATAATATATAGTCCAAATTGTACCTTATCATTAGATTTGGTCTTATTACCTTGTGTTTATAATCTATAATCCAAATTGTACCTTATCATTAGATTTGGTCTAATTACCTTGTGTTTATAATCTATAATCCAAATTGTACCTTATCATTAGATTTGGTCTTATTACCTTTTGTTTATAATCTATAATCCAAATTGTACCTTATCATTAGATTTGGTCTTATTACCTTGTGTTTATAATCTATAATCCAAATTGTACCTTATCATTAGATTTGGTCTTATTACCTTGTGTTTATAATCTATAATCCAAATTGTACCTTATCATTAGATTTGGTCTTATTACCTTGTGTTTATAATCTATAATCCAAATTGTACCTTATCATTAGATTTGGTCTTATTACCTTGTGTTTACAATCTATAATCCAAATTGTACCTTATCATTAGATTTGGTCTTATTACCTTGTGTTTATAATCTATAATCCAAATTGTACCTTATCATTAGATCTGGTCTTATTACCTTGTGTTTATAATCTATAATCCAAATTGTACCTTATCATTAGATTTGGGCTTATTACCTTGTGTTTATAATCTATAATCCAAATTGTACCTTATCATTAGATTTGGTCTTATTACCTTGTGTTTACAATCTATAATCCAAATTGTGCCTTATCATTAGATTTGGTCTTATTACCTTGTGTTTATAATCTATAATCCAAATTGTACCTTATCATTAGATTTGGTCTTATTACCTTGTGTTTATAATCCATAATCTAAATTGTACCTAATCATTAGATTTGGTCTTATTACCTTGTGTTTATAATATATAATCCAAATTGTACCTTATCATTGGAGATTTGGTCTTATTACCTTGTGTTTATAATATATAATCCAAATTGTACCTTATCATTGGAGATTTGGTCTTATTACCTTGTGTTATAATCTATAATCCAAATTGTACCTTATCATTGGAGATTTGGTCTTATTACCTTGTGTTATAATCTATAATCCAAATTGTACCTTATCATTAGATTTGGTCTTATTATACCTTGTGTTTATAATCTATAATACAAATTGTACCTTATCATTAGATTTGGTCTTATTACCTTGTGTTTATAATCCATAATCCAAATTGTACCTTATCATCTATATTTATATAAAAACAAAAGAAGGAATTTTCTGACCACTCACCTGAGTATTTCAGATGGCAGAACGTCATCTAGTGAAACAATAATCAATTCAATAGCTCGAAACGTGTATGTAATTGACTTTTCAGGATTTATTAAATGGTTTGGCCAAATATCATGAAACAAGTCAAATTAGTTCATTTTATTCTCACTAGATGGCACCCTGTTATCTGAAATGCTCATGTGAATGGTCATGATATGCATTTTGTTGTTTTTAATATCATAGTCATATATAGCAAGATATTAAATACACCTATCCCCCGATTTACACGGTACTTGTTTTACACGTTTTCGCTTTTACACGGTTTTCCAAATAAGTTTTTTTTTTTGTTGTTTTTATCGTACTATACTAAATGCTACTGTGATTACACACATGCGCTGTGTACACATCTCACGAGGTATCCCGAGCTTATGTGCTGGCTACATATTTTAACCTGTCAATGCATTTTATTTTTATTTCTGTGTACACCTATCCCCCGATTTACACGTTTTTCTAAGGAACGTATCTACCGTGTAAATCGGGGGATAGGTATATTATTATTATCCCGAGAAATATAAAATTGATTTTATGTCACATTAACAAATTAATCTTATGACTTATCTATAAATAAATTCTATAATACTAAAATGAATGGTGTGCTAACCGTATCTAGGCAAAGTATCAACTCTATCTTCAATAGGTTCGTATTTCCTAAATAGATATAACTTTAGATAAATAGATATTAAAATAAAAAAATACATATTCTGTCACGAACACATGAGCTTTTTAAATGGCAGAGTGCCATCTAGTGGAGCAGAAATCAACTCAACGCTTAGTTTATTTTTTCTCCACTAGATGGCGCTCTGCCATATAAAAAGCTCATGTGCTCGTGGTCAAAATATGCCTTTTTTTAAATTTTAATTTCTGACTTTTCTGACCTTTTTCATTATTTTTTCTAAATTATTTTTCACACAAATAGATATTCCCTTTTATTATATTTATTATATATTGATTTTATACATTTATTAGATGAATATATATATCTATCTTGTGTACACATTTCTTAAATTCCCACTTTTCATTTTGAAGTGTCCTTTTTACCTCTATATCCATATTGTTTAAATAACTATTGATACCTTTTTCTTATGAAAATTTATATTGATAATGATTTTACTGACATATATGCTTTGTGTATGCAGGCACTTTGTCACCCTATACGCCCTACATCAAAGGTACCTTATACTGATATCAAAATTCAAATATGAATATTCAAAACTATTATAGACGCGTATGATTCTTTTGAAAATTAAACAATTTCTACTGTCCTTACTGCAATGGAAAAATTAATGGGAGGGCCTAGCTCATCAGTGGTGAACCCTCCCAGCGGTTTCGCCAGTTTAATCTACCATACAGCTGTTATATTACATTTTTGGAACTTCCTTTTATTGTGATACTGATGCTAGACTCTTGGAATGAGTATTTTTGATGAATTATCAACATAAGCTTTGAGGATAGCAGAATTACATATAATTATTATAATAATTAATTTCAAAAGAATCATACGCTTTTATAATATTTTCGAATATTCATAACAGATGGCACGCTATGCATCATAATATATACCAAATATAAGAAAAATTGCGCTTTTCTATTATAAAGTAACAAAATGTAATATGAGATATGCTAATAGATTAAATGTGAGTTTTTTTTAATTGATCCTTTGATGTTATTAATAAAATACGATGATTTTTGGTAAAATTTGAAGGAAGAGAGGATGACCTCCAATGAGATGGCTAGAGGGCTCAAGAAAACTACAAGGTTATCCCAAAAGTTCGTAAACACTTGCAAAAAATTGAAATACCAATATTATTAGCTGTTATCTATAATGTCTTTGTATTTTGATTTTTGATTGCTCTGCTCTGAAAGAAGAGAAAGAAGAATCCTTATGCTCAAAACTGGGCAACTCTGTGCTTCACTTCTATCAATAATTGACAATATGGCCCAGAATAAGTATATTGCTACGGCGTTTTATGGTTTCCACAAGTCCATATCTCAGAAGAAGGCCAAGTGACACTCACTCCTCACTTTCTTACTGCTATTATTTTTGTGTTGTTTTTCTTGCTTCCCTCTCTCTCTTTCTTGTTTTTCTTTCCTTTTTTTTTCTTTTTCTTCTGTTTATATTGTTGTTTCCTTTGTCTCACTGCTTTGTTCTTATGCATACCTCTGGTGAATCCTGTATAGGGTCAGTAACCCTAAATAAAGGCTTTTTGTTGTTGTTTTTTTTTGTATTTTGTATAAAGTAATTGTATTATGTATTATATATTATATATTCGCCGTAATAATATTATTCCCCGGGTAATACAAAAAACAACGTTTTAAGAAAAACACGAACTTTTGGGACAACCTTATATTACAATATCATAGAAAGTTACTAGATGAGCTGTGAGTATTGATGGTATTTCAAATATTTATCCAGTAACAAAACATCCTTCTGTGGATCGATGTTAGGATATATTCTTACTTGACTACGTTCAAAATCATCTTAGATTAACATATTTATTTCATAACAGAATGGGAAATTTATACATATTAACCTATTTTACATTAATAGAAATTTAAAACAAAACATACCAAATAGCAGCAAACTCTCTCTAACTCTACAAAACTACGTCTACAAAAACAAACGAGAATTATAAATATAGCAATTATAATGTTGCCGAATATAATTAAACAAAAAAAAAAACTATTCAGAGAAATATTTATTTGATTATATATATTTTTCACAATCTGTACAGAAGCCGTTGGCCGGATTCCAAAATATGATGGTTACTAATAGATAAAAAAGGAGAATATTTATCATCATAGTGTCACCAAAAGTCAAAATGACTTAATGGACAACTATCAACAAACCACTTTAGTCTTGTAGTAAGGTTGCAGTTGGGAACCAATCACAGGCCACAGCAGGATACCACGTGATGGGGATATGTGAGGACGCTCTAGAGTAGCAACAATATGATAGAAGACAAGATATAGCAGGTTCCATCTGTCAACTGTCCATCACTACGTCCGGTAGTACCAGTTAGACTACTCCCTGCGACAGGAAACGAAGAGGACGCTCTAGCGAAGTAACAATGAGATGGAAGAGCAGCTAGCTAGTTCCATTTTGGGGTTGGGGGAGATATTTCCCCAGTACCACTTATTTCTGTGGGAGGCATTTCTCTATCCTCCACTTGGAGAGGTACCGATGGGGGTAAACTACCAGAATCTAAACGGAATTAAAGGTTACTCGTTTTGATTGATTGAATTAGTCGCGAGGTTCAGTTTGAAGTACTGCACGACTTAGAGGATATACAGGGAGGGGGTATTTCATTTCCCCGGTACCACCTATTTCTGTGAGAAGCATTCCTCTATCCGCCACTTGGAGAGAGGTACTGATGGGGTAAACTAGCAGAACCTACACGGGATTATAGATTACTCAGTCTGATTGATTGAACCAGTTGCGAGGTTCAGTTTGAATAGTGCACAACTTTGAGGATATACAGAGAGGGGTATTTTATTTCCCCGGTACCACCCATTTCTCTGGAAGGCATTCCTCTATCCGCCACTTGGAGAAACGTACTGATGGGGTAAACTAGCAGAACCTACACGGGATTATAGTTTACTCTGTCTGATTGATTGAACCAGTTGCGAGGTTCAGTTTGAATAGTGCACAACTTTGAGGATATACTTCGTGTAAGGATGTTTGTTCTAAAAAAGATCAGTGGACGAGGGGTCAAAACCCTCGATTCCCGACAGTCATTAACCTGGATCGAATCCTGCATTGGACACCTTTGTTTTGAGAAATAACCTTCACATATCATTCATTGTTGTAGATATCATAAGCTAGGTTGCTCTTTTTGAGCGGTACCTAATAGAGTGATTTTGGAACAAGCAAGTTTGTACTATATATATGTTACATAAAGATTTTATTTAGGAAATGTTATATTAAAATTATTTATTTAAAATGTTATATTGAAATATTTTATTTAAAAATGTTATATGTTAAAATGTTATTTTATTTAAAGTTATAATTTCATAAATATAAATACTCTGTTTTAATCGACCGCCAGAGGTCACGCTTCTACTATATAAACTGATTGTTGTTCTTCCCCGTTGGCCGACCCAAAACATTTGTACATTATGTAAATACGCTTTTCATTTTTTATTCTTACGCCTTAAGCCAGGCATTACTTTTATCAAATTATGTTATTCATATATATTACACAGCTCAAATAAAGAAATCTATGATCTTCAATATTATTTTTATTTCAAGATTTTAGCCACGACTGCATCACCATTACAATAATCCTCAACATGATCTAAATTCAAACAGAAAATAATCTTTTAAAATTAATATAATATATATATATATATATATATATACATGCGGCAATATAATAATAAGGTGGGGAAAGAGAAATAATCACACCACAAGTTGGTAGAGGAACCCAGGCAACCAGAGAGAGAGGGAGAGCGCCGGGACCGGCAACAGCCGGGCGGCCGTTCGTGTCGCACACAATCCTCAACTGTCTTAATAGTCCCAAGAACTCACGGGCCCCTCTGGTCGCCCCTTGGAATGTCGCTGGTGTCTTAAATGACCGGACTTTAGCTGCCCGTCTCTCTCTGGGTTGACTGTAGGTTTGCTCTATTATTCCAGGAAAAGTATATATTATGACATACATATATAAAGTCGGTGTCCGGTAGTATAAACCCTCGATTCCTGAAAGCCATTAACCGGGATCGAATCTCCCATTGTATACTTTTTTTTTGTGAAGAACATATTTATATTTTTCATTGTAAATAACATAAGATAGGGTGCTCTTTTTGAGCGGTACCTTATAGAGTTTTTTTTGGAACCAGATTTGTCTTACATAAAATGTGATGTGAGGTTTGGGAGCAGAGATCTGCTTCTCTGAATAATATATTTAATTAAACAAATGCTACGGGTTTCTGGAGAAACATATGTTTCTATGTACTACTGTTGAAGAGACGAAATGCCCGAAAGCTCGAAATTACGCTTAAAAAGATAAAATAAACTTATCTCCACAGAAACCTGTAGCATTTGTTTGATTAATACCCAAGAGATTCATATCAATTGGTATACATGGTTTAACATTTTGTTAATATCATTAACATGATTGTGGTAAAATCTTGTGGTGAAATTTATTTTTTTATTTTTCACGTCAGATTATGCTGCTACAGTCTACCAAGGTATGTGTATATGTTAAACTTCATTCTTATATTTTATATAAATATATATATATATATATTTATTAAAAATTCAATATTTTATATATGTATTTATACATAATAAAAACATATATATAAAATAAAAGGATTTAAAAGCGCGAATGTTTCTTTTATACATAAAACGAACTTCTACTGTCCTTACTGCGATGAAAAAATATATTGGGAGGGCTTGGCTCATCAGTGGTGAACCCTCCCAGCGGTTTCGCCAATTTAATCCACCAGACCGCTTCTCAGAAGCTCTAATACTGTATTGGATCATTCTGCTTTTTATATGCTACACTGAAGGATGGAATCTTAGAAATGGTTTTCAAGTAAACTATGGACATAAGCTTATAGGACAGCAGAATTACATTCAAATATTTGCTTCGAGCAATGCTCTTCAGCAAACTATAAAAACAAGGCCAGTTAGGAATAAATTAACACAAAGCAATAACGCGCCATCTATACATATAAAATAAAAGGATTTAAAAGCGCGAAATTTTATGTATAAAAGAAACATTCGCGCTTTTAAATCCTTTTATTTTTATATGTATAGATGGCGCGTTATTGCTTTGTGTTAAAAACATATATATTTCGAATCTATACATAAAGGCATACATGAATACAGATACTATTTACATACATAGGAGGTAGATAAAAAGTCCAGGTGAGAATAGCAAGAGAAGATAAGATGTTGAATATTTTCTAACGTAGTATGTAAATAGAAGTAACCGAGGAACGGTTGTCCTCTCTCTCAAATATCCTACATTTCGAGGAAGTGCCATTTCATGATTCTAATATAAGGTTATCCAAAAAGTTCTTTTTTTTCTTAAAATATTGTTTTTATTATTACTTGGCGAATAATAATATTACGACGAATACATAATAATACAATTATTTAATACATAATACAAATACATTATAGATAACGGCGAATAATATTGGTATTTCAATTTTTTGCAAGTGTTTACGAACTTTTGGGACAACCTTGTAATTCTGAATATTTTACAAGATCCCTATTGTGTATTCAGGTTGTATTGTAAAAACCTTCCAAAGTGAGATGTACTCTCTCATAAATAATACAATATAATATAATGCGGCTTGTGATTATAAAACGACATTTGAAATACTATCCCGCATGTGTTTCTTTTCAGCGAAAATTCAAAATTTATTTCAAGGAGAAATAACGATTATTTCTAACCTTTTGGATGTGGTATGAAAAGGTGAATTGTGAAGAGTAATGATAAACGGAAAAATAAAAGTGTCCAGGAAAGACAAGGTTGACGGAGCACTGTATTTTAGATACAAACACAAACTATAATTTATATAATACAAGATAGGCAATATGGGAAGTATAAAGAGTGGCAAAATATTAATATTTAAATTATTAATCTGTTGATAATAATAAATATATATTATATAATCTAAAAATACAAATATATATATATTTTTTGAAAACATTTACACCTATCCCCCGATTTACACGGTACTTGTTTTACACGTTTTCGCTTAACACGGTTTTCCAAATAAGTTTTTTTTTTGTTTTTATCGCACTATACTAAATGCTACTGTGATTGAACACATGCGCTGTGTACACATCTCACGAGGAATCCCGAGCTTATGTGCTGACTACATATATTAACCTGTCAATGCATTTTATTTTTATTTCTGTGCACACCTATCCCCCGATTTACACGTTTTTCTCAGGAACGTATCTACCGTGTAAATCGGGAGATAGGTGTATTTTATGTAGCGATTTAATAAATTGAAAGAAGACAAGAGTCTTTAATCATTTAACGACGCAAGCTTTCGGGCAAAAACCCTTCAACAGGCAAGCTGAAGCGTATATATGACACTATGAACGTAGATACTAATGGCTGAATACGTTGATAGTGTCGTATTTATGCTTTAGCTTGCCTGTTGAAGGGTTTTTGCCCGAAAGCTTGCGTCGTTAAATGATTAAAGAAACTTGTCTTCTTTCAATTTATTAAATCGCTACATACTTTACTGAGAAGAATCTTTTATATCTTACATATATTTTATTTCATTCATTGACTATTCTATATATTTTTTACCATAGTTTTAGAATATACCACTTTGATTTTATATATTGTTGTAAATATGTATAGTTAACCTACCTATTATTATTTAATTCATTAATATAGGGGATTCATTTTATAAATTCTATATAATTGTAATAAATATTCAATGTATAATTTGCTTCAAGTAAATGAAAATAAGAACTACTTGATAAGTAAATAACTATCTTACCTATTTTCACGATTGCGCCTTCCATTCTAAATATTTTAAACAAATATTATATTCATAAGATATATTTCGCTATACTATACTATTTAATAAATTGATGATATTATAAATTAATAAGATGTGAAATCGAAGCTCCTGTGTGTACTGATGAGAACCAAAGCCTGAAACTATGGTATACAGACAGATTGTTGGTTTTTTGTCTGAATTTTCCAAAACAGGTGTTGTGGCTCATTCATTGTTGTTGTTGTTGTTGTTGTCGTGTCCAATGAAGAGCCTCAGATGTCTCCATGCATTCCATCACAGCAGCAGCAATGTCCACTATCTTGAGTGAACAAGTCAGCTCTTCAGTTTTCCTCTGGGTGCCATTTATATTGAGCTGTAGTAGATTGAATTGTGCCCTCGTAGTAGAATTCTCATTAGGAGCCCAGGCTGCAGTTCCTGATGCGGCGGTTACCCCGGACGCGGTAGCATTGCTGGAGATCTTCATTGGAAAATGGGTGCCGTTGCCACGTTAGTCACCTTGGAAACGAACCAGAATTTGGTCGAATATTCCAAGGGTCCAGGGGGGACCACAGGGAGGTGTGGTCGGACTTCTCCCCCCCCTCTCATTCATTTTATTCACCATTAAGTTTTGTACTGTGGCGGGTTTTATTTGAATAGATCATTATATATATTCCTGACAAAATTTCTATCTGCAATACATAACGTAATCTGTATGTTGGAGACATAATTATTCAGTGCTATATGTTGTAAATCTATTGGGATTTTCCCGCACAGGTTCGAATACTGTCGAATAAATTGTTATACATATTTTGTTTTGTTATTGAAAAAGATAGAGAATTGAAGGTGCAGTCGTAAAAATAGGAAAGATTATCATTTACCCATCAAGTAGTTTTTATTTTAAATTACTTGAAGCAAATTATACATAAAATTATTTTTCACAGTAATATAGAATTTATAAAATGATTTCGATATTCGTGATTTAAAAATAGGTAGGTAAAATATATACATATTTACAACAATAATCAAAGTACTCTAAATTTATCGTCAAAAATAAAAGAATAGTCAATGATGAAAATAAAATACATGTTTTTGAAAAATAAAAATTTTGCATTTCAGATTATATACTATATATATTCCTATTATCTATGTCTTAAATTTGTAAAATATGTATCTTTTATAGAAATTAACATATAAATGTATTATGTGTTGCGAATAGAGGCAATAAGCAAATCAGGGACATCGTCATTTCCGGGTATGCAACTTTTTCTATCCTATATACATATATGCTCAGCACTTAGCTTTAATATATGCTAATGGTTTTCTTTTTTTTTTTCTTTAAAAATATTTATCTTCATTTATTTAGTGTTTTATATAACTATTTATAATCATAAGAAGCCGCAAATATTTATTTACTTGATTGAAGGAAGCTTTCGGTCACGCCCTTTTTCAGCTAACTAAACGTTGAAAAAGAGCTTCCCCGAAAGCTTCATTCAATCAAGTAAATAAAGAAGGTTGCGGCTTCTTATGAATTTTGTTTGTAATTTTTCGTAATTGGGTATCTTATAATAATGAACTTCTTTTCTAATTGTTCTAAAAATATGTTTTCTGTATTGTCAAATTTGCATAACTGTATTAAACAGACTCAATAATAAGAACAGATATAAAGTTAACTAGCTTTGAGTTATTGGTATGGCTTATTTCGTCTGATTAATTATTATATTATGAAAAAGGCATCTACTTATCGTGAAACTGAAAGGTGCTGATGGTTTGCGCCATCTATCGGAATAAATATCAACTATTTTCGTTGATTTTCAATTATTCCAGAATTGGCCAAATACCCATTCTTGATTAATCAAGAAAAGCTAACCAGGGACGCGTTTCGGGCTATTGGTCCTCATCAGCATGCTGCACGCTGGCCAAATACCCATTCTGGAATAATTAAAAATCAACGAGAATAGTTGATATTTATTCCGATAGATGGCGCAAGCCATCAGCAACTTTCAGTTGCACGATAAGGAGATGCCTTTTTTCATAATTTTGCACCTTATCCCAGTACAATATCACATTTGTATTAATTATTATATGTTAGTATAGGATGTGAATGAGGAAAATAAAAATTAAATAACTAAGATAAATAAATATACAGTAGAACTCCTCAAATTCGGAAAGCTTGGGGCGCAAGGTATTCCGAATTTGAGGATTTTCCGAATTTGAGAGAGTTAGATTTGTGAATATTTATGTGGCATAAATGGACATTTAGATGACTGAGACAAAGATTTTGAAGCATATGAACAATTTTAGGTTGAATATTATATGTACATTACATAATTTTAATTACGATTTTTAATCAAATTATTCTTGACTTTTATGAGTTTTGAGCATGAAACCGATGAAAAATAGTAAAATATTTTATTATGTATGTAATGCAATTGATGGCCAAGTAAGTTATGGCTTCGCAAAGAAGTTGCTGATTGTTGTCTGTTTCTTTGGCTTGTTTAACAAAGCTTCTTCTTCTCTCATAAGCATAGTTCGAAGACTATTGATGGTGTTGTAGTTTGCAAGCATTTCTGGTTCAGTGCGCTTTTCCAAATATTTTAATGCAACATCCAAACTTTTCAACGCTTCGCATCTGGGAACATCCGGCTCCAAACTGTCTTCAGAAGTTGAGGAACTATCATCAGAACTGCTGATTTCCATTTTTTCACTCAAAACAGCTTCAACTATATCATCATTGCTAAGAACATTGTGACCTGGATCATCAAGGTCTATATCGATCCATTCATTAATGCTTTCTTGATTTACTTCAATTCTAGCTCTTTGAAATAATTGCTCCAGCCGTCTAATTTCTTGTTCATCTTCATCAGATTCATCCTCGGATAATTGTAATGCATCACCTGCTGTTTCCAAATCTGAATTATTTTTGTGTTCAAGCAAAATCTTCCATCCATTTCTTATTGTAGAAGATTTTAATTCATCCCAAGAATTTCCAAAATTGAATACCGCTTTCTTGATGTCGTACTTTTTTAAATTAGAAAAAGTTTGTTTACCCACAGAGTTATTTGGCTGATCTGCATCACTTGAAAATACTAAACAACTTTCTAACTGTCTTCGTTTATACAACCTTTTAAAGGCAACAATAACTCCCTGGTCCATAGGCTGCAATACAGTTGTTGTATTAGGTGGTAAAAACTTGCATTTAATGTTGCCGTCATTACTGATCAGCTCTGTTGGATGAGCAGGAGAATTGTCAACTAGTAGTAACGCTTTTACTTGATCTGGAGCAACTCTTAACTTATTTTCTTGAAAATTGCGAACTTCGTTTATGAACCGTTTAAAAAACCATTCACTAAAAATGCTTTGATTAAACCAAGCCTTGTGTGAAGAATAGTAATGGACAGGCAATCGATCAATGATGTTTTTGATTGCTCTTGGACGTTTTGATTTTCCAACAACAGTCAAAACATTTTTATGTGAAGCGTCTGCATTTGCACAAAGTAAAACAGAGAGTCGATCTTTGGATTGCTTATGATCACTAGCGCTGTTTGCATTTTTGACTTGAGAATTATCGGGTAATGACTTCCAGTAAACTCCTGTTTCGTCAGCATTATAAATTTGGAACTGTTCATACTTTTCGTCAGTCATTAGTTTGTGAAAATCATCTTTAAAGCGATTAGCTGCATCTTCGTCAGCACTCAATGCTTCCCCGACAACTTTTTTATTTTTCAAATTATGTCTGGCTCTGTATCGTGACAACCATCCACCACTAGCTTTAAAAGTGGGATTATTCAATTTTGATGCGAAATGACTGGCAGCTGTTTGGAGTTCAATACCACGAATAGGAACCCCTGATAATCTCTGACTTTCGTACCATATGTTAACTGCTTTATCAACATTTTCGTATAACGGATTTTTTACTTGAGAAAACTTTTTGACATCTTTTTCGGTAGAATCAACAAACTTTGTAAGTTTAAGCTCAGACTTTTTTATATCATAAACAGTTGTCTTAGAAATTTTATACTTTTGCATTATCGTTGTATAGCTTAATCCTTTTTTAATTTCACTAAGAACATCTAACTTTTCACCAAGCTTAGGAATTCGGTACTTGCCTCGTTTTTGCCGCTCCTCTTTGGATGCCATTTTGTTGAAGAACAAACTTGTAAATGCAAAAAATTGAGAGTTGAATAAAAGAATTTGAAACTTACAATGTCTGAAAATGTTTGATAATTTGAACTTTAGGTGAATCAACTTTGCAATAAAAAATGCGTGAATGCCTTTGACGTAATAATGCTGCCTTCTTATTGGACAATATCCTAAACTAAGCACAAAGGTCAAATGAAACTGTTGATTTATTTAAGCTTTTAAAAAAGGGGATAAACCCCTAATTAGCGATTATAAATAATCGGTAAAAGTAAATTAATTAAACACTTAAATTAAAAATAAATTACTAATAAAAATTAAATTAAATAAAATAAAAGCAAAGCAAAAGTAAAAGTAAAAGTAAATAAAATAAAATAAAATAAAATAATGTTGAAATTTCAACAAAATAAAAGCATGTGAAAATTGATTTTTTGTATGTAAAAAAAACATTACAATACTTTCCGAATTTGGGAGTTTCCGAATTTCAGAATTTCCGAATTTGGGGAGTTCTACTGTATAGATAGAAATATTATGCTTAAAGGATAAGGTAATACCATTCAGCCTGTATATCGGGACAATACCTCTGATTGATATTACAGTGAACTTTATTGAAGACACACGAGATAACCAAGTGTATATACACACATGGACAATACTTAAGGAAGTTGTACCTTTTAGCATGTATATCGGGACAATAACTTTGAAAGATATTACAGTGACCTTTATGGAAGACACGAGATAACCAAATGTGAACAAAATTGCCCCTTTCTCCTTTAAAAAAACATACAAATGGCTACACCAAAGACATTCCACTTCCTTAAGTTTTGTTCATGAGTGAATATTCTATATACAGTTACGAGCGTCATTCTTCATCAGTCATCTCTGTCACCGTTTGCTTTTTTTTTTTGGAATGGCGCCCTCCTATTGGTCGGCTACGATCACGCCACCTTTGCCCCCTCCCCCCCCATCATGCCCCCCCCCCACTCGCCTTTTCGTTTTTGTAACCATTGTGTTGGAGCGGGTCGCTCCTTAAATAAATGCATATATTAGTTAATAACCAAATGGAATCCTCTCTTTCTTTTTCCCAGTAAGAGACGCCTACGGAAGCCAACAGTACATAGACAGATAAAGCACATAGGCTATAGTTATTAACTAACATATGCATTTATATAAGGCGCCAATTTATAATTGTAACAAATAGTATTTGAATCAAAACATTCAATCGGGTAAAACACGGGCGTTGCCCGGGTCATTCGGTTAGTATAAACTAATTTTAACGCTAACTAATTACACTATGTGGCATTGAGATCACTTATTACATATATACATTTAACTCATCGATCCAATTAGCGCTAAATAAAAAACGGGGCTAACTATATGCTTTTTTCGTTGACTTGACCAAAGCATTTCATACTATCTCTCACTCTCTACTATGGAAAAAATTACTGGAAATGGGATTAAGTCCTAAATTTTTAACATTATTAAAAAGCTATTATGAAGAGGCAAAAGTGTCAATTAGATGGCAAAGTCAATATTCAAATTATTTAAAAATTAGCTTTAAGATAAATAGAATAATCCAAAAAAACACAATTTTATGAATACTATCTATGTTTTTTATTATCTATAGAGTTAATTATTGGTTATTTTATATTCAAAAAGTTAATTTTATAATGACCAAATAAGATTTAAAAATCAAAATAAGAGTATTAAGCCTCCAGGGAAAAGTTTCTTTTAAAAATATTTTTATTTAAAAATCTCTCAAGCTTTCGGGTAAGAATGAATGTGCGAAAAAAAATTAAGAAAAATTTCCCTGGAGACTTAATGCTCTTTATTTGATTTTGAATCAAGGGATTATTTTATTAAATAAGATTTCCTTACTTTCTAAACCATTTGCTATATATATTTTCTTGTTAAAAGTATTTACGTATAATGAACAAACATCTAATTTTATAAAATTCATTTAGAAACCTATTAGTAAAAATATATATAGTTATGTGGGATGGTTGCGTGCGTGTTGGTGTTGCTTGTGGAAAGGCCGCTGATAAAATTATAATTAAAATAAATTTATTGAAAGCCAGAAATATATAAATAGAAAAGAAGTAAGGGTTGAAGTAACGGCCGTTGAGAACAAGCCTTTTTGTTTACCGCGCCAGTGGCAAGAAAGTTCCGGATGACGCCCGCGCATGCGTAGTGACGTGTTCTCCCAGCACGTGCTTGCCGAGATATAGTGGG
The DNA here is from genome assembly GCA_030710605.1 of Cordylochernes scorpioides. Taxonomy (NCBI): domain Eukaryota; kingdom Metazoa; phylum Arthropoda; class Arachnida; order Pseudoscorpiones; family Chernetidae; genus Cordylochernes; species Cordylochernes scorpioides. The sequence goes on from CP092874.1 coordinate 1,131,194, forward strand.
GCCGCCACTCTATTGCTTGTAGTATGTGTTTGGAAACTTTGTCCCAGTTCGCGCTCGATGAAGCAAAGTGTGGTCGCCACAGATATATCAACCAATAGTTTAACTCCCAACGTTTTAATGACTCCCTGTCATTTTCTTCAAAGGAATAATTATATTTCAGAAACCTTTTAGCCATCTTGTCATTTGAATCATTTATAGTCTATATTTGTTACGACTACTAGAGTAGTCAACTTTATGCAAATATATTTGTAACTTGACAACTAAGAGAAAAAGTATGTAAATTTCTTTTAATATATAAATTAGTGTGTAAATTGCTTCAATGTATAAATTGAGCGTGTTTTTCAATAAAAATGAGTTTTCTAGATAAGTTTTTGGACGTTTGGTAGTCGTCCTTAGAGCCTCTTCCTTTGGAGTTGCGGGGCTGGTCAAGTAGCTGGACACTAGGTTGTCTCTCAAGGTAAAGAGAGACAGCATCTATATTGAGAAGAAGACCTCAATAACATCCATAACATCTCTAAATGTGTTTTATTTATATATCAAAATTCGAAACTATTTATAGACGCGTATGATTCTTTTAAAAAAAATTAAACAATTTCTTCTGCCCTTATTGTAATGGAAAAAATTAATGGGAGGACCTGGTTCATCAGTGGTGAACCCTCCTAGCGGTTTCGCCAGTTTAATTTGTATATTCTATATTATATATATATTTCAAAAAGAAATAATATAGTATATTTTTCTCTCAGTATATAATAAGTATTTAAAATATGAAAATAATAACGTGTATATAAAAAAATGTATTTATTATTAATTTGTTAAAGTGATAATCCTGTTGAAGGACTGACAAGTCTGAAAGCTTGAAAATAAAAATGTTGTACAAGAAACTTAACCCTGGAAGCTTTATTTATTTTATAATAATATAAATATAAATGGTTTGGTTTAATATTTTTATTCGGGAAAGTAAAAAGAGAGATTTAGTTCACATTTATTCCGATAGATGGCAGTGATTACCTTGACGTGATTATTTCAATCATATGTTAGTAAATAGTATTCTTTTATTTCAGCTTTAACTGAATAATATGTTGTTTTTTGACTTTTATTAGGTATCGCCGGAAGACATTTTGATAACAGTGAGTATTCCTTATTCGCATTTTTTTCAATCTTTTTTTATACTATTCTTTATTAGATAATAAAAAGGCATATATTGTTATATGCCTTTTTATTATATAATTATTTAAATATGGATTGCTCTATTTTCAGAACTATTTATATATGATACATTTTGAATGATAGAAAGTAAATTTCTAGTTTAGCTTTGTTCATAGTTTCTCTCTCCCTCTCATTTCCTTAAATTCAATTTTATGTATGCAAATAAAACCAAAATCTCTAAATTCAATTGTACAATAAATATCTTTTGATATGTAAATTTTAAAGCAGTTAACATGTATGTAAATTTTGTTTTTGTATAAAAGATTTGGAAAAATAAAGAGAGAGATGATTGAGGTGGAGACAGCCACAAACGACTGCTAATTTTTCACACATCTATAGTAGAATTACATCATATATATATATATACGAGTATATATATGTTAAGAAAAAAGCCATTTCCTCATCGTGCAACTGAAAGTTGCTGATGGCTTGCGCAATCTATCGGAATAAAGTTGCACGATCAGGAAATGCCTTTTTTCTTAATTTATCTACCTGATCCAAGTTCCAATTCCCTTTTGTACTATTTCTCATATACATATATGTATATATATAAAGTCTACTAAGAGTTTATATATTTGAATATAATATTTATTGTAATTTTGTGTTTTTCTTACAGGAGACTCTTCGAATAAAGGTAGGACATTTTGTCATTAATAGAGGTCATATATACGATTTAAAAAATATATAAATAAAATATATATCAGAACATATATTTTATTATTTATTTTTATTATTATATTTCACATGCTTAGCGTATTTACTCAAGTTTGACTTTAAAATACCCATATCCTTATTTCTCAAGAAGCCTCTGGGACCAAAAGATTTTTGGTTGTAGAGGTAAAGCCTGCACCACGATGTCATGAGCCAACAGCCCGAAACGCGTACTTGGTTGGCTTTTCTTGATTTATCAAGAAAATGGGTTAGCCAAATATCAGGGAACAGGTTAAATCAATGTTTTGTTGAATTCTGTTCCACTAGATGGCGCTCTGCCATCTAAAAAAAGTTCACGTTAGTCATCAAGATATACCTATTTTGTATATATATATGTGGCAATATAATAAGGTGGGTAGAGAAATAATCACACCACAAGTTGAAAGAGGAACCCAGGCAACCAGAGAGAGAGAGGGGGAGAGACGGGCCCGGCAACAGCCGGGCGGCCGTTCGTGTCGCACACAATCCCCAACTGTCTTAAAAGTTCCGAGGTTCCAAGTAACGGGCCCCAGTAGTCGCCCCTTGGAATGTCGCTGATGTCTAAAGTGACCGGTCCTTACCCGCCCGTCTCTCTCTGGGTCGACTGTAGGTTTGCTTTATTATTCCTGGAAGAGTATATATTATGACATATATATATATATATATATATATTCAATTTTCAGCGTGTATGTTTAACTAGAAGTTATACTCCTAGTTGCTCCCGTTGAAGGACATGTTATACTGAAAGCCAGAGAAATAAAAATTGTGCAAGAAACCTAACCCTGGATGATTTTAAATATTTTTAAATTATTAACCTTGGGAGGATCGTTTACACTTATAAATACTTTTTCTGTGAAAAATAGACACTTCGGCCAGTTAGAGTTTTTTTTATTTTTCTCAACGTTTCGATAAAAATCTTTTGTCTTCGTCAGGAGAAGTAAATAAAAATAAAGCATTTGGCAAGGCGTTAAAAATTGTTAAAAATACTTTATTTTTATTTACTTCTCCTGACAAAGACAAAAGATTTTTGTCGAAACGTTAAGAACATAAAAAAACTCTAACTGGCCGAAGTGTCTATTTTTCACAGAAATATGAATGCCGGCCAGGTAACGTCTATCTTCAGGATTATAAATACTTGGCACATTAACGCCTTATAGTTATTTATGCCTAATTGACCTTGTACCTATTGTTTAGGGAAGAGCATTGCTCGATGCAAATATTTATATGTAATTCTACTATCCTAAAAGCTTATATCTATTGTTTGATTCAATATGTTTGATTCAATATTATAGTTAAGATTCCATCCTTCAGTATAGAATATTTAAGCAAAATCGTCCAATATAGTATTAGATCTCTAAGAAACGGTCTGATAGATTAAATGAGCGAAACAGCTGAGAAGGTTCACCACTTATGAGCCAAGCCCTATCAATACTTTTTCACCTCAGAAAGGACAGTAGAAGTTTGTTTTATCTTTAAAGGATATATTAGTTATTTAATGAATCCGTTTCTTACTTATAAATACGCTGTTTGTTTCTTTATCAGGTCTCATTGGCAGATCTCTTGGAAGTAGTAAGTATTCCTAATATGTAAATATATTTACATATCTCTGATTGCTCACATAACCATCTAGTTACAATACAAATGTTTATTGAGAATATATAGCATGGTCTATAATAATTAATCTGTGTTTTAATTCCAACAGAGGACTCTTCCAAAAAAAGTGAGTTTCATTTATGGTACACACAAACAAACACACACAAAGCCTTTATTAGGGACATGCCCCATACAGATTCTCCCAATTGGGTAAGGTAATAATTGTCTTGTGTTATTTACATAGGTAGTAAGATGGAAATTGAACTGGCTTTACTCTTCGTCTCAAAGTCATTCACTTGTTGACTGGTCCTTACATAATGATGATCTAAAAATATTATAATAAGCTATTGCCTTAGATTTGTTTTATGATATTTTTGAAAGCAATGCGTAGGGTGAAATGCTGGTACATTTAATTTGCTGATATAGGGCCTTCCTTTCTTCATCAAGGGCTGTACAATTAAGCAGATAATGGGGGAGTCATTTATGGTACAGTAATTTCATAAATAACTTTTTATAGATTCCCCATAGCTATATGTATGAAATATAAGTAAACTATTGAAAAAAGTTTAATATATATTTAGGTAATAAGAAAAGACATATATTGGATTGATTAACATGGTTTATTCGTCAATATTTTGATTGTCTGAACGCCAAATTATTTATTGGTAAATCAATATTTTTATTCGATCATATGCCTTTTTATTACCTAAATATTTAAATATTAGTTTCTCTATTTTTAAAAGGATATATAATATATTCATATACATATATATATATGAATATCAAACCTTATATAATATGAACCATGTAGAATCATTGGCCTGATGAAGAACGACCGCGTGAAAGCTTGCTTTTCATTTTTAGAATAAAAAGAAATTATTTGTTAATATTTTCATATTTATTTGTTATTCAAGTATACTGCACAGTTGAAACTTTTCTTTATTGTTATTTTTGGTAATTATATACCAATAGTATATATAAGCCATATATTATGATCTGATCTGTTTTGTTTAAAGATAATATATCAGTGATATATTATTAATTCACTCTGTTTTGATTCGAAACGAATCGAAGGTATATCATCATTATTAAATACTTTGTTTATAAAATGTATGAATGAAAAAATTGTGAAATAATAAAATAATTATAGTAACATAAAATTTCGTATCTTTTGTTTTTCTTTTAAAGATATATTGATATATAAAGTGCAATTTCTTATAAAATATAACTTTCACGATTAATCTTCACCTATAATAGAAACTTATCATATTACATATAGTGTAAGTGCAAAATTCGAATTGTTGTAGACATGAAGTGTAATTATTGTGAGAGTAGTTGCTAACTTCTACACACCATGATTATCATGGCCTGTACCACGTGTATTCTAGGGATCATAATGATAACTTTATTTTTTAAAAAAGGTCGCAAGTTTTTCTCTAAAAAGTGTAGCGAATGGTAAATCTATTTACACATTTTTATTTATATCATTGAAATAATAACAGTAAAAGTAAACAAAGATATTTACATTTGATATCTTGACTCCTGGCCAGTGCTGTGGCCCACACATATATTGTCCCCTGATGTCCTGCAGCTCTCCAGCAGTCTTTCTATGGCCTATCCTGGTGGTTCCTCGATAAGATAGTCCCCTGTCCTCGATCCATTCTTGTCTGTCAGGTCTCCAGTATTCTGCTCTAGGTCGTTCTCCTGGATCTCTTCTATGGTCGTCGTACCCTTGTGTTCCATGTCCGGTGTTCCATCTTCCTCATCTTCACACGCCAGCTCCCTACATCGTTCCAACAATCGATCCATGGCTTCCATTTCTTTTTTTCTCTGTAACTTATCGTGAGGTTCATTCTTCTTTTCTGTTGAGATAATTTCCATCGTCTTTTTTAGCACCAGGGATTAAATATATGCGAAGTCCCTTTTTCTTATGTTTATTTCCTTTCTATATTGTTTGTTATATTTGGTTACTATTCCACCCCATGTTAAGACTATCGGCACTACTTTTACGGGCATTTTTTCGGTTTGGGCCATTTCCCTCGCCAGTAGCTATCCAAATAATAATAATAATAATAATAATAATAAAAGACATATATTACAGCATTCACTTTTTGATCAGGTGAAACCTTGGCACCATTTTGCATATACTCTATTTATTTTTATATACTTACCATTATTTTTTATCTTTTACTAAATTTTATTTTACGTAGCTTTACTAACAAATATATCGTCTTTTTTTAGAACGCATTGACAAATCTTCTGAGAGTGGGAGTGGTAAGTATTCTCTTCATTTATGGTTAATATTATTTTCTGTATCATCAATTTTATACAATTCTTTCTGAATATATAACAATCCATATTTATATCTTTATATAATAAAAGGCATATATTGTATTGATTAAATATTTATTTTCCAATATATAGGTTGGCTGAACGCCAACCTTTGTCAAGACATTACATTTTTGTATAAACAAACTCAGCGCCGCATATTGTGTTATATTTATATTTATTTAAAACGCTATGCGGCGCTGAGTTTGTTTATACAAAATGTAATGCCTTGACAAAGGTTGGCGTTTAACCTACCGAAATATTGGCAAATAAATATTTTATTCAATCCAATATATGCCTTTTTATTAACTAAATACAACTATTTATTTTTCTTTATTATACACTCATAGGTAAAACTTAAGAAAGTGGAATATGTTTGATTTTGCCCAGTCGTCTATTTTTTTTTTTGAAGGCGATCGAGGCATTTTTTTGTTCACATTTGGTTATCTCGTGTGTCTTCAATAAAGGTCACTGTAATACACACACACACACAAGCCTTTTTATTGGGGCATCCAGCCCTATACATGATTCCCCTCTAATCATATAATATCATCTCTGTCTAATAAACTTCTTGATTTCCTGGAAGATAATTCTTTGACAATAGTTAATGGAAGATCTAGAGGTGATAAAGATGGAGATTTTACATACATATCTGAAAGAGGCTCTTCAACTATTGACTATTGCATACTCTCACAGGGTTCACTACAAATTTTACTGGACTTCAAAGTCGATGACCAACTGTACTCTGACCACCACCCTTTGGTTTTAACGATAAAAGGCCAAAACTTCAATGAGAAAAAAAACAAACGGGAAGATTATAATATTACGAGATATAGATGGTCAGCCGATGGACTCGCAATGTTTAAAATGAAACTGGAAGAATTGCGGGAAAAAAACATACCAGCCTCCGATGACCTTGTATACACTTTCAATCAGCGAATTTTGGAAGCAATGTCATCTGCAAAAATAACCTACTCAATTAAGGGCGGCCCCAGGAAATCTAAGCCGTGGTTCGATAAGGACTGCTATGATATGAAAAAACTGGCAAAAGAAAGTCTGAAGAAATATCGTAAAACAAATAGATTGGAAGACAGAGAATGTTATGCTTCTTCCAGAAAGAAATATCTCGCTTTATTGGATCTAAAAAGGAAAGGCTTTGATAATGAAAAACAGGAAATACTCAGAAATGCTAAAGACTCAAAGACCTTCTGGAAAACTATTGCGCTCTAAAAAAGCACATCTATAATCCAAGGAGAAATATCTATACAGGACTGGCTGAACTTTTACCGCGAACTAATGACTACAGAGAAAAATTTGAGAATTTGTAATTTACATAATGTGATTTCTCAGAACGATCCTATATTGGACTCAGAGATAACCAATGCAGACATATACAAGGAGATAGCTGGTTTGAGGAGTAACAAGGCATGCGGGCCCGATGGCATCCCCAATGAAGTATTAAAAACACTCCCTGATTCGTACATACTGCTGTTGAAACAACTCTACAATAGTGTTATGACGACTGGAAAATACCCAGCAATTTGAACTAATTCCACCATACACCCAATCTTTAAAAATGGTTATAAGAACAGCCCCTCCAACTACCGAGGTATTGCACTGATTAGCAATGTATCAAAGCTTTTCACATCAATCCTAAGATCACGACTGGAGGAATGGGTCGAAGGAAGAAGGGTTATACCCGAAAACCAAGCGGGATTTAGAAAAGGAAGATCATGTATTGACCACATATTTACACTAACTACTTTAATCCAACTATCATTAAGAAAAAAGAGGGGAAAACTATATGTCTTTTTTGTCGATCTAAGGAAGGCATTTGATACTGTACCTCACTCAATACTTTGGAAAAAACTTTACAACCTAGGCATAAGTTACCAATTCATAAGTACGATTAGAAGTTACTACGAACAAGCAACTATAGCTATCAGATGGAAGGGATCATTTACGGAAAGTATTAAGATAAACTCGGGAGTCCTCCAGGGAGAACCACTTTCCCCACTGCTATTTATATTATTTATCACGGACTTAATCGAAATTTATAATAACTCAGACCTGCCGAGTGTAAATTTGCCAGAATTTGGAGATATCCATTTATTGCTGTACGCCGACGACATAGCAATTATAGGTGAGTCCAGGATGAACCTCCAAAAGAAGATCAAAATACTGAAAGAATATCTCGATGAGAACTTAATGACACTAAATGAGTCCAAGTCAAAGATTATGGTGTTCCGTAATGGAGGTAAACCCTCAAATAAGGATAGATGGTTCTGGAATGATAAACCCATAACAATAACTTCAAGATATACATACTTGGGATTCCCTCTGACACCAACAATAACAACTACTCACCCGGCAAATTACTTTAAAGGAAAAGCACTTACAGCAATTAACGCCACACACCCAATATTAATAAAATCAAAAGCAAAGTCAATAAATTTATCAATCAAACTCTTTGATACAATAGTGAGAGCTGTCCTGATGTATGCCGCTCCATTGTGGGCAACAGAGCATAAAGACTTACTGGACAATATACAAGACATATTTATCCGTAGGTTCCTGAATCTGCCCAGATACACTCCAGGTTACCTAATCAGATTAGAAACCGGTCGTATCTCATTGAGTGTGACAGCCTTAAAATTGTAAATAGTTATAAAACGAAGAGAATTTTTTTTTATTAAAATGCATGGGCTACAAGCTTTCGGGCTTCACGCCCTTCGACGGGTACAACATATTGAGAGAGAGAGAAAATAACGCTATATATAGTATCGATATGTGAAGAATCTGCATACATAACCATATATGAGTTAACAATATCAGATTAAGTTATGGAAATAAGGCTTTTTATAGAAATATTTGACGAAAGTAGGATGTGATGCTAATTAAAAATTAAAAAATTAAAAACTAAAAAATTTTATGACAGATTTAACATAACTAAGGCTATTGCAATTTATAGGAGAACATATGATCATCTATGGATGTCAATCAACTTAAACCAATGTGATGTTATATTAAAAAACCAACAACAGTGAGGAACTATGGCATGGCCCGCCATCAGCTCGATCATCGGACAAAGGAAAAAATTATATAGGGGTAGGTGTCTGGGTGGGGGGGGTGGTTTGTTTGCGGTGGGATTAACAGTAAGATCAGGGAAAAGAAGTGAACGGCCTATAGGTTATTACAAATATCTAAATACTGCGATGGTATGTCGATGTGTCTGTTAATGCTATGGTTATTGATGGATAAAAAAGCTTCAATGATCAACCTTTGGTATTTGGTATTGACATTAGAGTACAGGGTGGTAGGGGAGGAAAGGTTGAATGAATGGCCGGTGGTGTTAATATGGTTGAAAATAAGCGACCTGTTGTCTCTGTTGGCAATGCATCTACCGTGTTCGGTCATCCTGATGGCCACGGACCTACCAGTCTCGCCTATGTAAGATGCACTGCAATCGTTACAAGAGACTGAGTAGACCGAGCCACCAGAGGACCGAGCAACGGTAGATCTAGGTAATCTGGTGATAGGGTGTCTGAGGATGGCGCCGATACTATTGCTATTAGTAAAATGGGTGTTAATTCCGTGCGTTCTGAGGATGCGGGAGATGGCGACTGATTGGGTGGAGAAGGGAAGTAAACAACTGTTTCTGGTAATTGCAGGAGGTCTAACGGAAGAAGGGTCAAATTTATACTTATGTATGAAATGGGGGGGGGGGGGGGGTATTGGGACCGGGCCAACTGTTTAATGATTAGGGAAAATTCAATGGTTCTAAACAGTGGAAGGGAGCAGTGGGTGAACAATCTCTTGGTAAGAGTACGGACAGTATTTATTTTATGCGATAGGGGACATGAAGATTTGAAGTCTGTATAGAATGTGGGATTGTTAACCTTGTGGTATACGGTGGTGTGGTAATGAGAGGTAGTACGTATGACCAGTATATCAAGATACGGCAATACGGACCTGTTTTCCAATTCTAAGGTGAATGAGATCTCGGGATAATAGGAGTTTAGAGAATCTAAAATATTGATTTCTTGTCCGGTATCACATATGCAGAAGATATCATCAATATATCTCCGCCACATGTGAATGCCCGGTGCAATTTGCTGTTGACCCAGTGGTCTATGTTGGCCATGACTATTTCTGCAAGTGGGGAGGATAGTGGGCTGCCCATGGGCGAGCCTCTGATTTGTTTGAACAACTGGTTGTTAAATGTGAAAGTAGTGAAGTCCAAACACAGGGAGGATAGTGCGACTATGGATTCTGCGGTACGGGGATCTACCTGGTTATCCTGTAAGAAATTAGTCAAGTGCCTAATAATAAGCTGATGGTGGAGGGAAAGATACATGGCAACTACATCATAAGACACCATAACGGTGTTGGGGACAGGGCAGAGAGAGTTAACGGATTGCACAAAAGAAGGGATATCCCTAATGGCAGAGGATTGTGGACTGGCTTTCACCCAAGGTGTGAGCTAGCTAGTCAGATATTTGGACAGGTTATAGGCAGGTGAAAGATGGTAGGCTATGATGGGGCGTAGGGGGATGCCAGGCTTATGGGTCTTAGGAAGACCATAGATATAGGGGATATTATTAAGGTCGGAGATGAAAGTACTATATTGATCCGGTGTTATGTGACCCGATTTTTTCAAACGCAATAACCCCAATCTGAAAGATTTAGCTGAGGCAGATGCATCAGACTGTGCAATGGGAACAAATGTATTGCGGTCGCTGAGTATCTCCGTCATCTTGGAGGCATAGTCAGCCGTGTCCAAGACGACGGTCTGGGAACCTTTATCCGATCTGGTGACTATAATGTTAGGGTTTCGCCTTATGGTAGCTAGGGAGCGGTACTTACCAAGAGATTGGGACTGAGAAGGGGTGGGTTTCCGGAGGATATGGGCTATGGAACTCCGTATGTCATATTGGGCTGTGTGGGAAAGGGAGCTGATGGCGGGCTCAACACCAGAAATAATCCTGGGAATGTCAGGCGTTGTGGGAGGACGGTACTTGAGGCCTAAGGAAAGAACCTCGGTCTGCGAAGGAGTTATGTTAAATTAGTTATGTTAAATCTGTCATAAATTTTTTTAGTTTTTAATTTTTTAATTTTTAATTAGCATCACATCCTACTTTCGTCAAATATTTCTATAAAAAGCCTTATTTCCATAACTTAATCTGATATTGTTAACTCATATATGGTTATGTATGCAGATTCTTCACATATCGATACTATATATAGCGTTATTTTCTCTCTCTCTCAATATGTTGTACCCGTCGAAGGGCGTGAAGCCCGAAAGCTTGTAGCCCATGCATTTTAATAAAAAAAATAAAAAATAAAAAATTTCTCTTCGTTTTATAACTATTTACAATTCTATAAGAGAAATTTTCATGATTCATGTTAGCCTTAAAATTAACCCTGAAGTATTGGCTGCGGGTGTTGAATATGAGCAGTGACAGATTGCCACGTATATGTTTTAATAGAACACGGGAACTGTCTAATGCTTCTGGCACACCCATCGGTTTCATTAAAAAGCTCACCAATCTGCTTAACAATAATGGATCCCCTGCACTTGTTTCCTGTGATGACCCTGAAACGCTGAGGAGCGCGATTACAGGGCTCTTAAAAACAACGGCAGACCAATCTATACAAAACGACCTTACAAGAATGGATAAATCTAAGCTATACTCTCACTACAAAGACATTCACATATCTTTCATGACGGAGGGATACCTTTTAGGGGATTTTCCTTTCCCGGTTGTAAGACTACTCGCACAAGTTAGAATACTTTCAAGTTTTTTTAGAGAAAACCACACCAAGATGCTCTGCGGTGAGGACCCGACCTGTACCTTCTGTAATTCAAAACTAAAAAATAAAATCACTCACTATATTTTTGATTGCTCTGCTCTAAAAGAAGAAAGAAGAACCCTTATGCTCAAAACTGGGCAACTCTGTGCTTCACTTCCATCAATAATTGACAATATGACCCAGAATAAGTATATTGCTACGGCGTTTTATGGTTTCCACAAGTCCATATCTCAGAAGAAGGCCAAGTGATACTCACTCCTCACTTTCTTACTGCTACTCTTTTTGTGTTGATTTCTTGCTTCCCTCTTTCTTCTTCTTATTATTTTTTTTCTTTTCTTGTTTTTTTTTCTCTCTTTCTCTTTTTACTCTGTATATATCGTTATTTCCTTTGTCTCACTGCTTTGTTCTTATGCATACCTCTGGTGAATCCTGTATAGGGTCAGTGACCCTAAATAAAGGCTTTTTTGTTGTTGTTGTTGATTCCCCTCTACAGGATTTAGCAAAGGAAGATATTTCAAAAGTAAAAACTAGAATACAAGAAGTAATAAGGAAAAGGAAAAGAGAGAAGAAATAAAAAACCAAACAAAAAGAAATATAACCATATATACAAAAAATAAACATACAGAGCAAAAGGAACCGTACATGATTAAATATTTATATTAAAGTACCAATGTTTAAGATATGTCAAGGTTAGGATATCATTGAGAGGCTAGTGTGGAATTAGCCGCGTTCAATCTTCGCCTTCTTCCTCCAAGCAAACCACGACATGGGCGAATCCATTATTCTCCGACGGACATTGACTGCGGCCTTGTAGAAATCATATAAACCGAGGGAGAGACCCTGATCAACCATCAGTGTGTTCATCCAGCTGCAAATTTGTTGGCAGTCAGGTTGAGACCAGGGTAAATCACCCAAAATTTCTTTCCTCTGTTTCTCTAAGCAAGAGCATCCAAATATTATATGCATAACTTAGTCTTGGATTCTGTTTTTACACAGATCGCAAGTTAGAGTCAAATCAATCTTCCAGCGCTTTGAACGATTTTCTGGGAAGATCGTCCATAGGAGTCTCAGTTGTGCAAAATTTTTTTTAATTGCTAGAGGAATAGTTGTGAATAAATATCGTTCTGCTGTTATTGAATTATTTAGGTATTTGAAGTGACTGTAATGTGAAGTATTTTGGATTTTCGCCATGTCGCTTTGGATGTTTTGTTCGGTTGCTATTCGAATTATAGCAGGGATTTCAGTCAGTATTGCAGTGTAATCCGGACAACCCTTCAGGAACGAAAAACCGTTTGAGTCTAAAATGGTTGACAGGTTTTCGACAAAGGTTAAACCAGCCCTTTGATTGTTGTTTAATGTCCAGAGGTGTGACAAACATGCCCGGGGCAACCTACTCTCCTCCATTTTCATAATCCTCACCCAAAATCTCAGGACCTGTTTAGTTATGATAACTTCCTGTGATACTCGTCCACACTCCATTCTTAGCATAAAGCCCGGAGTATACTTTGGTAAATTTAGGTAGCGTCTTAGGAAAATATTCTGAACCTGGTCAACTACCTTTACTTGGTTGAGTGCCCAGCAGGGTGCGGCGTATAGCATGCGAGGCAAGACCGTCGAATCAAGTAATCTCATTGCCGCATTTAGAGAGTTCATCTTGGATTTTGTCAGAACTTGCCACACAGCGCCAATTGCTGCCAGGGCTTTGCCCTTGTAGTGTGACGCTACCTTGTTTAGTGAATTTGCACTTGTAAGCGGATATCCCAAGTATAGATATTTCGTAGTAACAGACAGTTGTCGCTCACCCCAAAACCATTTGTCATTTTGTGCTAATCGACCGCCGTTTCTGAAAACTACTATTTTTGACTTATTTTCATTCAGGGTTAATAAATTTGTTTCAAAATATTTTCTTAGCATATTGATTTTTATTTGAAGGTTATTTTTGGATTCTCCAATCAAGACAATATCGTCTGCGTATAGTAGAATATGAACATATCCATAATTTGGGAGATATATTCCCGGTAAATCTGAATTATTGTAGAGACCGATTAAATCATTTATAAAAAGTATAAATAAATAGGGTCACTGTAATATCTTTTTGAGTTATTGTCTGAATCCCGATATACATGCTGAAAGGCACAATTTCCTCAAAATTTGTCCCTAAGTGCGAAATATTGGAAAATAAAATATTTTTAAAAAATATTATAAAACACATAAAGAAAACAAGAGATAAACATGAATAGTAAACAATAGGTAGCCAAAAGGTAAACTAGAGATACATACAGACAAATAGACAGAATATTGATACAAGAAATATACAAAGAAAACAAGGAGAGCGCAAGAATTCGACAATACATATACAAGAAATATACACGAAATTTTAATCATAACGGCCGAGAAATAAACAAGAAAGCCAAGTAACAGAGTTAAAGCAGCTTTAAGACGATGTCCGATTGAAAACTTCAACATCACCGTGGTAGCAAGCAGGGTCAGTTCAACTACATGTGTTCATTCCAATAGGTGAGGGGGACAGATGGACCAATCAGGAAGAAGCTCAGTCAACAAGGAATGA
>CP092874.1:1145493-1161036 GCA_030710605.1 Cordylochernes scorpioides
AGCTAGTAGAGCTTCTTGATGGCGTCTGTTTGACAACCATCATGACTGGGTGAAGTAGAATGCGTCTGCCTTTGTCATTAAGACTGGGAGCACTACTCAGTGGCAGGCCGACTTAGCTCCAAAAGAAATGGCCGCCTCTGACATGAGGAACAGACGCCATGTACAGCCGCTCCTAACATGGAGTACAAACGCTGCTCATCCTGTATCCCTAGATTAGGATCCCTTACAGGGTACTATCAGCCAGGCCAGTTGAACCTAGGTTTTTTAGTGAGCTTGTTACTGCTCACCCTCCTCCTTTTTCATCCGGGCTTGGGACCGGCAAAGGCGGAGTTTGGCCTCTTCTTAATATTGATACAGTAAAAGACGAATTGCATTCATCAAGGTGACAAGATCAGGCTTTCATAAAGTTCCCATAAAATCATATATCTTTTTATAATACTATATAATCTATTAATTATTGATTGGGTATAGTGCTTATATCTTAAGTATTCACGATAAAATTGTGAAAAACGTTTTGAAATTACAAAATATTTTCTCACAAGGAGTTTCTAAAATAGCGTTTTAAAATTAAAAGAAACTCATTGTGAGAAAGTATTTTGTAATATCTCAAGTATATTCAAAAATTATATTTCAGTAATTATTATATTAATTACTATAAAAAATCAAAATTATATATACACTGCGTGACATTGAAAATGGAACACCAAGAAATAGTGGCCAGAAAGTGATGAAACTCGGCAGACAGAGAGAGACAGGGACGAACAATAAGTGATCTTTATTTCAAAATGATAGTCATAATACAGAGCGAGAACGGCGTCGGCTTAGTAGCAAGTAGGACCACCGCGGACGGTGATGCACGCAGCAACACGTCTAGGTAGAGAGTCAATCAGAGTACGGATGGCGTCCTGAGGGATGGCTCTCCATTCCCTCTCAACCATTTGCCACAGTTCGTCTTCTGAACGCGGCTGTGGCAAGGCATGCAAACGGCGTCCAATGATGTCCCAGACGTGCTCGAATGGTGAGAGATCAGGAGAGTAAGGTGGCCAGGGAAGCATCTGTACATCTTGCAGAGCTTGTTGGCTAATGCGAGCAGTGTGCGGTCGGGCGTTATCCTGCTGATAAAGGGCATTGGGTACCCCCTGAAGGTAGGGGAGTGTCACCGGTCGCAGCACATCATCAACGTATCGTTGGGCCGTCATAGTGCCCTGAATACGAAGTAAAGGTGACCTGGAATCATACGCGATTGCGCCCCAAACCATGATTCCACGTTGTCGCACGGTGGGGCGTTCCACAATTACTGCCGGATTGGACCTTTCTCCACGTCGACGCCACACGCGTACACGGCGACTATCACTGGACAAGCAGAAACGCGACTCATCTGAGAACACGACCCTGTGCCATTCCGTCATCCACGTCGATCTAGCCCGGATCATTCCAAACGTTGGCGCCTATTCGGTGGGGTCAATGGCAGTCTTCTTAGCGGACGGCATGAGTGCAAGCCATTAGCAACCAATCGACGGGAAATGGTTCTGGTCGAGATGGAATGATCTAGGGTGTCTTGCACATGTTGCAGGATGGCGGTACAATGGGCTTGTGGGGCCGCCACTGCTTGTCGAAGGATACGCCGATCCACACGTGCTGACGTCACTCTGTTTGCACCGACATTCCTATAAATTGCCACATTTCCTTGTTCCAATCATCTTCTCCACAGTCGGTGCACCGTGGACGCACCAAGGTGTGTATCAGCTGCGATTTGACGTATGGACCAACCTGCCCTTTTCAGTCCGATCACCATGCCCCTCGTAAAAGCGTCTGTCTGCTTGAACTGCCTCCGTTTACGATGACCTGGCATTCTCTGTTATTACACGTGTCTTTTGACACAAGAACAAAATTTCTACAATGATTTTCCTTGAAGAAATAACGACACGAATACTGTCCTTTCTGCAAGTTCCTTCCCTTATATTTCACTCCATGTGCGCACGAGAGCTGCGCATTTTACATCATTTGCATAACTCGGTTAGGCGCGTTTACCCTGAAATTTGCATAATTTTCTGGCCACTATTTCTTGGTGTTCCATTTTCAATGTCACGCAGTGTATGTTAAATCAAATTTGCAACATATAAATTTACTGGCAATGTGTTTATTGTCAATAATAACATTAAATATTATCTCTACAGATACATCTACAGATCTATGTAAAGATAATATTTGATCATTTTGTAGCGAAGTATTTACAAGGGGGGATCAATAAATAAGGTGAATTATCTTATTTCTTAAAAATTAAAAAAGCAAAAATAATTAAACCACACAATTTTAAAATATAACATCGAGAGACTATTTAGGTGTTCTGTTCTTTTTTTCCAAGCGCGGCGCGAGACTTATAAATAAACAAAATGGAAGCTCCCTTGAAGGATTGCACCACGCTTGAACAACGTGCAGTTATTCGTTTCTTGAATGCAGAAGGTATTCAAACATCTCAAATATGCCAAAGAATGAAAAATGTCTATGATGAGTCTTGTTTGTCTCAAAAAAAACATTTATAAATGGGTTAACGAGTTCAAAATGGACAAATTACATGTACCGATATTGAGCGACCTGGACGACCAAGTGTTACAGCGACGCCAAGCACGATAAATGCGGTTGAAAACCTAATTTTGGAGGAAAGAAAAATATCCATTTTTACCATTGGCAACGTATGAACAGCGACCTTTATTGTGACATTCTTGTAAATAAGCTAAAGCCCGGTATAGTAAACAAAAGAAGAGGGAAGCTTAGTAAAGGTGTTCTCTTCCTTCATGATAATTCAAGGCCGCATACATCATGTAAAACTGTATCTACAATCATTAAATTAGGTTTTGAAGTTTTAGAATATCCTGCATATAGTCCAGACCTAGCCCCCTCTGACTATTTCCTTTTTGGGCTACTAAAGAAGGAGTTAAAGGAAAAGCGAATTGACTCGGAAGAAGATGTCCAGAAAGTGGTGCAAGATATTTTTCACACGCTTCCTAAGAGTGCCTATAAAGAGGGTATTTATAAGTTGCCAGAACGATGGAGACGATGTATAGAAAGCCAAGGTGATTATTTTGAATAAATCAAGTCCTATTTTTTAATATCGTTCTTATTTTTTAAAATAAATTATAATTCACCTTATTTATTGATCCCACCTTGTATTATATGTAGAGATTATTAATTTTTTGATATTTATGTTATTTATATTTTGTGTGCACACACACACACAGTAATGGAAGACTGGTACATACACCAGCCTGTTGTCACCATCTGACCAGAGTGGGAAAAGGCGGCATAGTATTCAAATTTGATGTATAGAAAAAATACCAATGGGTTATCGATCTCCTGAAAAAAAATATATAAATAATATTTTTTTACTCTGTAAACTTCCCTTATTGCCTAACTTATATCTTATAAATCTTGATTTGTGTTTGTGCCTTGAATAAATTGCTGTGTCATCCTGAAGTTTGTTTTTCCTGAATTTTCACTCTACAATATTATTGAAAAGAAACACATTGCCAGTAAATTTATTTGTAAAAATTTTATCGATAGATGGTAATTGATAATTGTTGAAAAAATTATAGATCCGTAGAGAAAGAGAAAGAACCTTCATTACTTAAAGATATAAAACTATAAAAAAGGACAAATTATATGTACATCAGCAGCTCACGCCGGCCTGCCCTATCCAATAACCGCTAGCCAACTAACAATTCAACAAAGCTGCGCTATATAGGCAGAGATGTCAATTTGCATAGACAATACTAAAACTATGCAAATATCTTCATATCAAATATCGTATAAATATCTGCAATTGTCAATTTCAACAGATATATAAATGAAGTAAACGGAAAAATTGCGCTACAAATTTTAAAATAAAACTACAACCTTTCGCAATAAATTATTGCGAAAGGTTGTAGTTTTATTTTAAAAAAGATATATAAATATATATTAAAGGTTTTAACTATTTTGCACATAAGTTCCATATAATATATCTATCATGGCGTTATGGTTATATTGAAATGTATCTATTGTATCCACATATGTTTTAATACTTACAGCAATTATCATATTTTGGTGGCATGCAGAATTCTTTCTGTCGTCCTACAAAAATATTTATTTTTTATTTCTATTTTAAATTTATAACGATAAACGTACAAGTATATACGTACTTATATATACCTAAGTTATACTACATTTATTGCCTTCACAAACCTAAGACCTCTGTAATATTATTATTATTAAATATTATTAACTTATTATTATTATTAATTGTGTGTCTATATATATAAATAATATTAAGAAAATTTAAATATATATATGTTATATTAAAATATTTTTTATAAAAAAAAAATTATATTTCATAGATACAAATACTCTGTTAAATCGACCGCCAGAGGACACGCTTCCCCTATAAAAACTCATTGTTGTTGGTTCCCGATGGCCAGCTCAAACCTTTTGTACATTGTGTAAATAAGTTTTTCATTTTTAGATTCTTACGCCTTAAGCCAGGCATTACTTTCATCAAATTATGTTTTTATATATTCTTTTTTATGCTAATCAATCTCAATTTTAAAAATAATACCAAAATCAAGCAATAGCTAATAATTCTGTATATTTCAAAATATTCCAAAATCAGCAGAAAATATATATTTTTATATATACAACATATATATATATTAGGCTGTATTGGAGTGAATCTGTACTAGACCTTTAAATTTGAATTTAAGAATTAAGATATTTGCAACAACAAATATCAAAATAATCATATGGCAATAACGTGCTATCTATATATATTGCCACGTGGAAAATTAGGGAAGACAAAAACTTCAGGAGGAAACAACAATTTATTTAGGGGAAGGACAAACTATCAAAGGTAAACAAAAGATCAGCCACGAGGGAAATTTACAGAGTCGCCAGATATAAAACATAAAAATGACCACTCTGTTAAATAAAAAATAATAAAATTAAGAAATACTATGCTACAATATTATATGGAATCAATATATATTTCCATTGTAGTAAGGATAGTAGAAGTTTGTTTTATGTTTAAAGAAACAATAATGCTTTCATTTATTAATGGTAAAATAACTATATAAGTACGTAGTTTAAAGATTTGTTGTTGTTGTTTATTCCTCAAGTCGTTTAAACAATCTCCATTAGTTTGAGTCAAAAGGCGATCCATCAATTAAGTTTATATAAAAGGGCGTACCTCGATCTGTAAAGAAAAAAAAAATTCACAAAATATTTAGAGAGATTGTTCTCTCTTTATCAATTTATTACACATTAAATTTAATTTACAAATTCTTATAATCACATGAAAACAATTTTGTCATTGGTCATAAAATAATTATTGGTAATAATACATTAAAAAATGAAAAAAAATAATAATAATAAAATTAAAATATTATGAAAATTAAAGGCTTTTGTAAAATTAGTATTCCAGTATTTTATTTAATGTTTTTGAAACAAAATGTAAAAATAAAAAATAAGAAACAAGGGTTAGGTTACATTGTCTCAGCTTTTCTATTATAGTCTTGTGGTTTTCCTAGAGGTCCTTTTTAGTTTAAAGATTTAAAATATAATTATTATAAATAATACGTGGTATATACGTTATATACAATATATATTGTGAGACATATATGTTTATACTTACTTAAAAATATAATAATCGCCTTTATTTCTGAAAAGGGAAAACGTCAAAATAACAATAATTCTCAATAATATTTATTTTATTTCTACTCACCCGCCATTTTATATCCATAGAGGTCGTCTGAAAACGCATTTTTTTCTATTAAGACTATTCGAAATTTAAAATGATTTTATTGTTTTAATTAAACAATAAATATTATGAAAAAAATGAAGAGGCATCTCCTTATCGTGCAACTAAAAGTTGCTGATGGCTTGTGCCATCTTTCGGAATAAATATCAAATAATCATTGTTTCTATTGACACTATTCAAAATTTGAAGTCATTTTCTTTTTTTATTATACAATAAATAAAGGGACATCTCTCCTTATCGTGCAACTGAAAGTTGCTGATGGCTAGCGCCATTTTTCCGGAATAAATTTCAACTATTCGTTGATTTTTATTTATTCCAGATGCCCCTTTATTTCTTCACAATTTATGCACCTTATCCCAGTACAATATTACATTTTTTTCTAATTTTTCACAATAAATATTGTTATATACATTCTTATATGAACAGATTGATAAAGGATATCACAAATTGATTATTCCAAACATATATTTAGAATATTACAATAATGGACAAAACTTAGGAAGTTGTAGCCTTTTAGAAAACACATGTATATATTTTTTATATTTTAAATATTATATTTTTCAAAGAGAGAGAACGTTCAAATTTGAATGTAAAGGATTCCGCCGTTATATAGGCAAATAAGGAGTGTTTTTTTTTTCTTAAAATTCGAAACTTTCTTAAAGGTTTTGTCCATGAGTGTATATCATATATATTAAGGATATGGTGATAGAGGATAAATAAAGTAAAAAATATTGAAGTAAATAATATCGTGATTTTCGTGGAGAATATTTTAAAAGGCTATAAATGAACAAATAAATTTCTAACAATCAAATTTTATAAGAAGCATTAGAGAAGGAGGATACAAATGATTGATAAAATAAGTAATAAAGATTTTTTTTGCTTATCCCTAATACATGTGGTACAGGCCATGATAATCATGGTGGGTAGTAGTAGGCGACTGCTTCCACTGTAAGTGTACCACATGTCTACTCATATGAAAGGCAGTTCGACTTTGCACTTATAAATGTGCCGAAACCTTGTTTGATTACTTGTACTCGCTGATTGGTTTGGAATTTTGTAATAATCGGGGGCCATTGGAGCATTTTTTTATCAGAAAAAAGTGCCCAATGCGGGATTCGATCCCGGGTCTTAGCGGTGAAAACCAACGGTTTAGATCATCCTTCCACCGACCCCTGTAATAAAGAAATAAAACTGGATAGTACAATAGTAAAAAGGATAAAGTGATCGGCAAGGAATATTTTAGAATATTGCCAAGTGGAAAATTAGGGAAGACAAAAACTTCAGGAGAAGACAACAATTTATTTCAGGCAAGGACAAACTATAAATAGTAAACAAAAGATAAGCCACGAGGGAAATTTACAGAGTAGCAAAATATAAACATATAAAGGACCACTCTGTTAATAAAAACAATAATATTAATAAATACTTTGTTACAATTATTATGGCTAGGAGAAGATAAAGAATAAAAGGATATAAAAGTAAAATATATTGTTAAATCATCAGCTATACTTCCAGCAAACAACTGGTCAATATAAATAAGAAGGAAATTCACTTTCTGAACTTGATTTTCCAGAAGATTTATCGAAAAATAAATATTAAATATAAGCTCAATAATATCAATTTCAGCATATTCAATTTTAAAATTAATGAAAACATCAAAACACGAATGTTTCTTTTCACAAATAAATCCAACTACTACTGCCCTTACTGCGATGAAAAAATATATTGGGAGGGCTTGGCTCATCAGTGGTGAACCCTCTTAGTGGTTTCGTCAATTGTGTGTGAATCTACCAGACCGCTTCTTTAGAGCTCTAATACTGTATTGGATCATTCTGCTTTTATATGCTACAGTGAAGGGTTGAATCAGGGTTGATGGAGGGTTTTTCCACTATGTACTAAGTGCAATTTTCAGCCTGAAACCCCAAGACATATTATTGACTGTATTGACTCATCCATTGATGAGCTCTACTCTTTCCCGGCAGACACCATCAAAAGTCTCAAGCTTTATAAGCTTGATACCTTAGTGTGATTGAGTGGAGATAAGAAAGAAGAAGAAGGGTTGAATCTTATAAATGGTACTAGTATTTGAGAAAACTATGTACATAAGGTTTTAGAACAGTAGAATTACATTTAAATATTTGCATCGAGCAATGTTATTCCGCAAACATAAAGGACAAAGCCAAATACATAGCAATAACGCGTTACCTTTTATATACTTTTATATAGGGAGCGCGTTATTGCTATGTATATATTCTATTCTATTTTATTAAAAATATATATTTGATTTCAACTCTCAATTCTTTAATTTTATATAAATATAATTATTAAAGATGATAATATAATATGAAAAATAGTACAAATGTGATATTGTACTGGATAAAGGTGCATAAATTATTTAAAAAGGCATCTCCTTATCGTGAAACTGAAAGTTGCTGATGGCTTGTGCCATCCATCGGAATAAATATCAACTATTTTCCCTGATTTTTTAATTATTCCAGAATTTTCCAAATAAAATAATATATTATTGATACAATATCACACAAGTATTTCCTTATACATACCATAGAATTGTTGGTTGGGACGTCCTCTCTTTTTTACTATACACAATGGGAAATCAAGGTTAGGAAAATATAAAATATTCCTTAAGTTTGATTATGAATATTAATTAATAAATTGGGGTCTATAATAGGAATATGGAAGATAAATTACAATACAGGGAGAATAATTTCTATCTTTTATCATGTCAATATACAGTTTGATGAGTACAATACCAACAGTAACAAAGAGGGAATGTTTGTAAGGAGAAAACACTCGCTTCGATCGGACAGGCTAAGAGGCGAATAATTTGTCAAAAATGTCATGGAGAAGATTGATGGAAACCCTTGGAAGAGCATGAGGGCCATAGCTGAGGAAATCAACGTTGGCTAATGACAATTGTCAGAATTATCCATGAGGATCTTGGTCTCAAGTC
The DNA here is from genome assembly GCA_030710605.1 of Cordylochernes scorpioides. Taxonomy (NCBI): domain Eukaryota; kingdom Metazoa; phylum Arthropoda; class Arachnida; order Pseudoscorpiones; family Chernetidae; genus Cordylochernes; species Cordylochernes scorpioides. Next base: position 1,154,253 of record CP092874.1, read on the forward strand.
GTATGCTCTTCGGAAAGGTCAGTTGCTGGCTAAGAATATGAAGGATAACAGAAAAGGAAAGGCTGCTGTCATTCTCAACAACCTGAAACATAACTCTTGTGGCATGCTGACGATCTTTTCTGATTAAAAGAACTTTTATGTGTACCAAAAGGTGGTGATGGTGTCTTGTCCATGGAGCAGATCAGATCGGTCCGTGCACCCTGATCACAATACCGGTCAACTGAGGTGCCTTGTGTACCAAAAACTAAATTTCCAGGAATGATTGCTGGATCAGATGCATATGTCGTGATACACTTGAAATTTCCTGCCTCAGTGATGGTCTTTGGCGTTATCAGCCTTGAAGGTAATTTCCTGACTCCACATTTCTTTGAGAGTAGACTTAGAATGAACACTGTCACCTACACGAATGCCCTGGAGACCGTTTTAAAGCCTTGGATGGACATGGTGGCCGCAGGAAAGAAGTATGTCTTCCAACAAGACTCAGCACCAGCCCACAAGGCAAAAGAGACACAATCGTTGCTGTCACTTAACGACCCGAGTCACTGGAGTCCTGATATTTGTCCCTCTAACTCTCTAGACTGAAACCCCCTCGACTACTATGTATGGGGCGTTGTTGAGAGAGATGTAGCTCCCCATAACACCATCCTGTCTGTCAAGAAAGCAATTCACACAGTGATGACCCAAATGGACAAGATCATCGTCACTAAGGCCTGTTCCTTATTCTGCATTCGCCTTGAGAATGTTGTAGCTAATAATGGAAACTACATTGAATAAATCAAAACTATGTATTTTTATGGAAGCATAGGGCGCGCTCCCGTCAAAATAAACGTCAAAAGCTGACGCCATCTATTGACCGTCGCCGCAAACTAGCGGCCTCGGGTCGGGGACAAATCCACAACACCAGCTTTTGACGTTTATTTTGACGGGAGAGGCGCCCTATGCTTCCATGGATCAATTTCCTCCCGGCAAATATTCCATCTATTTATATTTATATACTACTTGCTTAAATTTTATTCATTTTTTTTTTCACTTGTAATAAATTTCAGTTAAAATATTCCATTGTGGTTATTCTCAATTTACTTGATACACTCTGTGTATATATTTTTATTTTTATTTTTTACGTTTTTGACCTCGTCATCAGAGACAATCTTGAATGCATTGTTTTGGAATTTTGAAGTAATTTTTCAACATTGTAAAACATACAAAAATATTTACGAAGCATTTTATCCATATTAGAATTAAAACTTCATACTGGAATATAAATAGTAAATTTAATAATATTTGAAACTTTTAAATAATATAAAATGTCTCTAAAATAAATATCATTCAAATTTATCAGATACAATATTATAATATTTTTACAGAATACGATGTGATGCTCTTTAAATTCTAAATGCATTTTGAAGACTTTGAGATCTTTATTTCTATTTGAGTCAAAAGACTTGGGTCATCAAAAAAGTTTATATATAAAAAAACGTACCTGAATCTGTAAAAAACAAACAAATTTTTCTCAAAATATTTCGAGCGATTGCTCCCTCTTTATCAATTTATTGCACAGTAAATATTTTATTCATATATTTATGCATTTCTATGTTTGAGAAAATCATTTTAAAATGATGCTTAGATAACCATTTATTTATTTTACTATCTTAAAAACGATTAACATATTTGTATACTCTATATATTATTGATGGAATAAAAAGGTCAAACTTACTTCTACAATGTTCAATAAATGCTGAGACACCAAATATAAATGTTATTAGCTTAAAATGTATAATATATTAAAGAGAGAAAAGTTTGAAGATCTTTGTGTATAAAATAACACAAATTCCAACATATTACATATGATTTCCATAATTTAGCCTCCCATTCTTACCCCTCTGTACCTGGCCTGTGGTGCAGTAGACATTGTTGGGAGGTACAGTAAACCCTCTACACGATCAAGTCTTGTTCTGGTAGACTTGATGCTGTAACCAGGAGGGACACTCCCTCTTTAAAATTCCTGAGTTCAACTGACCCGGTACTCCAGGAATACGGAGGAGCTGCATCTGTACTCATGTTAGAGTCGGCAGCAAAGGCTTCCATGTTAGGAACGGCCTCAAATTACAGGCAAAGTCAGACTTTCACCAAAGTGTGCCTGGATCATGGTGCCATGATCAACGAAAGCTGCACCCCTACACCCCATTCCATGAGATCATGAACTCATGTAATTTGTGTAATCTTAAACAAGGTAATAAGAAACATAATTTAGAGATAAATTCTATAAATATTTTATGTTTTTCAATATGGTTTATACTGAAGTTGGAAAATATTTTGATAGATTCAAGCATAATAATTAAGGATTTTTTTAAATAAAAAGGCATATATTGGATCAAAATATCATTTATTTCACCAATAGCTCAGTTGGCTGAACGCCAATCTTTATCAAGGTATATAAAATTTTTAGACACACATTAAAATGTTATAATACCTTGATAAAGGTTGGCGTTCAGCCAACTAAACTATTGGTAAAATAAATGATATTTTGATCCAACATATGTCTTTTTATTTAAAGATTTATTTATGGATTGCTGTATTTTCAAATTAAGGAAATGTGAGCACTTGAGTCTATTAATTTGTCAATCAATTCATTTTATAGGGCTTCGTTTTAAATAGGAATATTAAAAAAAATGGGAAAATAATAAAATAGTCAATACTTACGCTTGTAAAGAAGATCTATACATAATTAATTTTTATTATTAATTCATTTTCCCACCTAAAAATGTTAATAATTCATAAATACCTGCGAGTATAATAACCTTTCTCAATTCTGCACATACAAATTATATATTTTAACTGAATATCCCATTAAATCTATATATATATATAAATCAATGTTTGTATGTTTGTTTGTTTGTATGTCCGGTATACAAATTCGCAGTAGTTCACTAATTCAAACCAAAATTTCCATACATAGGTAAAAAATACGGGGAAGACGATAGGCTATTTTAAAAAATATATAAATCAATTATTGAAACTATATATTCAAATTATTCTACTTGGCTCACGAACAGCGCCCTCTATCAAGTGATATTTTTATTTCAGTACAATTTAGATTAAATTATGCTGATGCAAACAAATAGATAATGCTAATAACAAACAATTATTTTAAAAAATCTTATCTAAATATATATCACCCGGGTAGATATGCACACGGGTCACCCGTCTAGTATGAAATAAATGAATCATGAATGAAGGAATTATAATGACGTAGAATAAATAGACAAAAGCTGGGAAATAACAATGGAGGCTGCAGGCCCAGAAACATAGATGCTGGTGCGGCCCAAGAAATAAGATTGTCGTTAAAATCTACGACATCATTCCATAAAGAGTACATACTTCCATGCCTATTTATGGGGGATGATAAATTTGTTTATAGGTTCAATACAAGTTATATTTAATAGGGAATATTTTATTTTTATATTTGATATATGGACCAATAGAAGCACATAACCCTTCAATTATGCATTCGAAAAATGTATTATGTTTATCGCTCAGTAAAACACTTTACAATGGTAATTGGGGAGTCGGTGGAAAGGATGGTCTAAACCGTTTGTTTTCAACCACTACGACCCGGAAACAAATTCCGCATTGGGCACCTGTTTCTGATTATAAAAAAGATCCAATGGCTCCTAATTATTGAAAAGGTCCAACCCCACCAGCGAGTGCAAGTAACTAAATGGTGCTCAGGCATATTTTTAAGTGCAAAGTCGACCTGTTTTTCACATGTGTAGACATGTGGTGCACTCACAGTAAAAGTAGTCGCCAACTTCTAACCATCATGATTATCATGGCCTGTACCATGTGTACTAGAGATAAGCAAAAAAGTGGTAATAAGGAATTTTATTAAATTTGACCGATTTCATAACTCATTTCGTAGGATGTTATGAAATTGAAGCCGTCCCTGTACTGATGAGGGCCATAGTCTGAAACTATGGTATACAGGTTGTTGGCTTTTGTCTGAATTTGCCATAACTGGTGTTGTGGGTCATTTCTTATCAACACCGTATTTTAATGATGTGATGAATATAAAGCATTGTTTTAATGCATAATTAAAGGGAGAAGTGCTTCCTTTAATGCATGAATATCATCATTAGGCAACTTCATTTTATATATATTCTATAATTTGTATAATAAATTGTATACTGGGACTTTTTAATTGAACTTATCTATAAGTTAACTATTGTTTGAAAAGCTTCAACTTGTTTCGTTAACCAATGATTCGCAAACCAATGATTTCAAATTTTTTGCTACGTTTATTTCATTCGCAAATATTTATTCATTAAAGTCTTATCTCGGATAAGAAAATATTTAACTAAAAATTACATTTTAAAACGTGTCGAAGCGCACGTTTCTCTAAGGATGTTCATGTAAAATTTTCTAATTCTACATCAACAATAGAGAATCAAAGTGTCCACGAAGTGAAATCATTAAATACTTTCAATAAAAGAAAATCATAAATTTTCGTCTGAAGGTTATTTTTCAAATAAAGAGGTATTCATTAATTCACATATATTACAAAACACAATTTCGCGACATATTTACATGACAATCTCGCAGTTTTTTTGCAGTTTAGTTAATACAAGAGCATGAATTTTCTGAAAGTTCAACTGAATGAGAATTCCTGAGATTATATTTTTTCAAATTTATACCTACCTTTATCATCTGAAGCACAAAAGCCAAACGGTTAGGACTCATTTCAGAATATAGCAATAAATTTCAGTTTAATGCATAATGCTATAACTTTCTCAATACAATATAGTGGTTATAAAAACAAGTTATTATAGGTATTATGATGTGATATCAGAAATACTTGCATTTATAAAGTTAATTTTCATAATTGCTAAGTTATAAGTGAATATAAATATAATCATATAAATAACAATAATATATTTATAAAAATATTTATCATTTTACTCGACAAATCTCATTGTAAATAGCTCTACTTGATCAACTTTCTCTTTCCACGATACTAATTATTACAGATAACTTTATTAAATCAACTTCCATCATTGCTTAACATATTGTAAATAACTACCTTGTGGTTACTTCTATCTGCTTATGTTGTTGTTTATTTGTTTAATGTATATGTTTTTAAAAACGACATTTGAAAATTATCCCGCATATGTTTCTTTTGAACGAAAAATCGAAATTTATTTTAAGGAGAAATAACGATTATTTCTAACCTTAGGGATTAGGTATGAAAAGATAAATTGTGAAGAGTAATGATAAACGGAAAAATGAAGTGTCCAGGGATGGGAATCGAACCCACAGTGTTCGATATCGTTTTACATGTCGTTTTACAATCAAAGGCGCTCTATATTGTTTTATAAATTACTCGATATATATTATTTACGAACGGAAAAATATGTACAGGGTAGTCTAGTGGACATGGCATCTGCCCGGTAAGCGGAACACTGTGGGTTCGATTCCCATCCCTGGACACTTTATTTTTACGTTTGTCATTACTCTTCACACACAATTCATTCTTTCATAACTCATTCCTAAGGTTAGAAATAATCGTTATTTCACCTTAAAATAAATTTCGATTTTTCGTTCAAAAGAAACACATACGGGGTATTTTTCAAATGTCGTTTTACAATCATAGGCCGCATTATATTGTATTATAATGGATATGTTTATTTAATGCTATTTTTCTTAATTTCTTATTTTCTTTTTGATAATTCTGTTACCTACTCTACTAAAATATGAATTATTGTAAATAGTTTTCATGCGCAATTATCCAGATCGGATATAGCGTGTCTTATTTTTTTTTAATATAAACAGCATTTATTAATTTACATATATTACACGACAAAATTTTGCGACATATTTACATGAAAACTCAGTTTTTTTTGCAGTTTATTTATTTAAAGAGCATCATGAACCTTGCTGAAATTTTAACTGATTTCCCGAGATTCTACAAATATTTAAAAATATAACATTATATTTATATTATTAAAATAGAATTATAAGAGCCATATATTTATTTTATCTGTGATTAATATTTTTAAAAAATGGTGTGTGTTGAACAATGAAACTTACTGCAATGATAAAATACTCCATTCGGAAATATATCAGCAATTCTTGGCTCTAAAAAATACATAAGTTACACACTTTGATTATAATTGAGTAAATATATATTTAAAATACTAGAAAAATTACTTGTAAAAATTCCAAACTCACTGAAGAGATGTTTATATTCAAAGAGACTGAACCAAATTGATGGCGACATAAAGTTGTAGAAATGCTCAAATTAATTTTAAAATAAAATGTGAGAATACAAAATACACTCATAGACAACACTTAAGGAAGTTGTACCTTTTAGCATGTATATCGGGATTCAGACAATAACTCTGAAAGATATTACAGTGACCTTTATTGAAGACACATGAGATAATCAAGTGTATATACAATCATGGACAACACTTAAGGTTGTTGTACCTTTTAGCATGTATATCGGGATTCAGACAATAACTCTGAAAGATATTACAGTGACCTTTAATGAAGACACGTAAGGTTACTAAGTGTGAACAAAATTGGTTCTGTATCCTTAAAAAAAAAACAGACAACCCGAGACATCAAAGACTTTGTACTTCCTTAAGTTTTGTCCACGAGTGTATATATTGAGGCAATACTTACTTCTACAATATAGTACCCAAGCTGTAACAACAAAATGATAACTTCAGCGCTATAGGTCATGTTGAATAATAGATCATACAATAGAGGGCGCTGAAGGATGTAT
>CP092874.1:1161136-1281247 GCA_030710605.1 Cordylochernes scorpioides
AGTCATTCTTCCTGTTGTTGACTGTTGGATGATATATGTTACTTGTTCTCCATAAAACACGAAGGTAAATAAATATGAGTCGAACATAGATCCTTACCGATTTCGTGTGTTTATTTGACTATTCTTGGCACAGCAGCGGTGTAACAGTATATGTTGGTGGTGACTTGTCCATAGCTGATTTGCTATTTCTTTGTCCAGATGAAGTTTTATTAGGATTGGGTAGAGATCACTGATGCCAGGTTTTAAAGGGATGACCAGTCCAGATCTTAAATAAGGTTTAGACTAGTGGCAGCTATGTCTATTGCGGATTCTGTACCAGGAGTCCTTGAGAAATAGGTCATATCTCCTGTATTCGCAATGGCAAGATTATTGATGAGGTCTTCAAGCTGTTCTCCCTTTGAGTCTAAAGCGTCAGATCCCCATGTTAGACTTTTTGCATTGAAATCTCCAAGAAATACTGTAGAGGTTGTTGCCCTGCTGAATATTCCTTCCAAAGTTGTTATGTCTATTAGGGTGGGGTCTGGGTGGTAGGAATTTATTTATTTTAATGTTTGTTGGTTCTTTAGAAAGAATTTAATGAGTTGAAATTCGGTTGTCTTATCTTTGCTGGTGTCTATGTTAATTTCTTCATATTTTATGGTTTGGTTTTTTATTAAGAAGGTGAGTCCTCCTCCGTCTCCCCGCTCACGATCTTTCCTTACAGTGATGTAACCAGATATTGCACATTTCAGGTTTTAATTGAGCTAGGTTTCCTGGAGACATTCTACATCAATGTGATGTTCATACAGCAGTCTACTCAGCTCTCCCACTTTCTTCTGAGTTCCATTTATATTTAATTGTAAGATGTTCAGGGTCCTCGTAGCATATTCCCCACTGGTTCCGCCGACTGCAGGCCCCAGCGCGTCAGCTCCCTCGGACGCAGTAGCATGGACCGTTAATTTCTGATTTTGTTGCTCCATGGAATGGGAGGTGCAGTCGCCCCGTTAGTCAGCCACGTTTAAGAGTTCCCTGTTCACGGTTACCGTAGCGGCTCACGACACCGTACTACAGGACAATCCCTTACTTGTGTTGCTTCTCCCGCCCGCCACGTAGAGGAGGGGTTGGACTTTTGGGCAGGGTAACAGTATATAAAATAAGAGATAGAAGCAATAAAGCACCAGCTTTTCTTTTAAACATCAAACAAACTTCTACTATCTTTACTGCGATGAAAAACATTGAGAGAGCTTGGCCCATCAGTGGTGAACCCTCCCAGCGGTTTCACCAATTTAATCTAACAGACCGCTTCTTAGATCTCTAATACTGTACTGGACGATTCTGCGTATACACAGAAGTTAGTTTTATGTTTAAAAGAAACTTTCGTTCTTTAATGATTCTATTTATTTTATATAGATGGCACGATATACTTTTATATACAGTATGTAAATAGAAGAAACATGGGGTCGGTTACAGCTATTTGTCTATCTTTCTCTTAATACTCTAAGCGTCTTTTTAAATGAATTATTTTTCTACACAATTTTTTAATGAATAACCTTTTATTATAACTTTCCAGGTCAAATTAGCGATGGAGGTAAGAACTCTTCGAATAATAATCCCTTAAATCGATATTAAAATACAAAAATTAGGCCACCAGCGAAATGTTTCTTTTTTACAAATGCTCGAAAGCTAGAGATTTTTATAAATAAATGATTTGTAAAAAGAAAATTTTCCTTGGAGGCCTAATATTTGTTTTAAATAGGTAAGAAATCTATTTGCATTTTGTTATTCTATAATATCCTTCTATTTCTATGCAAATTTAATCTTTTCCTAAAGTAATTTTCAAAAAGAACAAACTTCTATTCACCATATCTATGACTGTCCTAAATTTTCAGAAGTGAGACATCGATTGTTCCCTGATCTAAATTATTTAACTCTCTTACATATGTCGCTTTGTTTATATAAATTTTATTAATTCTGTCGAATAATACATGTAAATATGTAAATAATTCTAATTCTAAGTTTTAATTTGTTTTTTTTTTGTTTAATGCCTTGGTAATAGGCGCAAATACTTCAATATCGCGCCTGGAAGATTTTATTAAATGAATTTTTAAAAGTAATTTTAAAGCCGTTTATTGAACTTGTTTTTATTTTCTAACAGAGTGCAGTTCAAGTAAAGGTAGGTTTTCCTCATGCTATAAATATTATATGCTATATATATGTCATAAATAAAGACGTTTTCTAGTTACGTTACCAATTCATGCAGTCGTGGATGGTAAAAATGAATGATAACCTTTGTCCCAAAATTGTATTTATTATTTTGATTATTTTTTAAAGCAAACAGTTTTTGCATACCTACAACTAACAATGTTATTATCTATTTACAAAAAAAAAAGTCAAATTAGGTTATATTCCTTTTGTTAAGGATTCCCTTTCATTTTTAAATTTAACTCTGTGATTATAGAATTTTAATGATTTTATGAATAATAAAAATCATATTTTTATTATGTCATATATATATATATTATATTATGCAATAATATACATGTTATACAAATATATACATATACATATATATACACAATTATATACAAATTCGCACATTTATTCGATGGGAAAAAAGTTCTACTTCTGTAGTTGTGAAAGATTCGGCATTATAATATGAAGTTTTATGAAATAATGTTGTTTAAGAAGAACAGCACAATGAGATATAAAAATTAGATTCCAAAACAAAAAGTTTATCTTTTTATTATAAATGCAAGCATTTCTGCGACCATTTCTAAATTGAACTAACTGTTAGAGAAATTGTACACGCTCAATATATCGGTTGGGATAAGTAAAAATATTTTTGATTTTCCAAATGTGAGTGCATCAAATAGATGTATTTTTTATGGAAGGGTTTATAGTAACTAGATAATCTTTTTGTTGGAATACTGAACAGAGAATTTCAGATAGAAATATACAAACAAGATGTTTCAACATATCGGTTGAGATATGTCAAAAACATTTTTGATTTTACGAATGTTTGTACATAAAATAAGCGTCCATCTTCATGAAAGATTTTAACTTAGATAATATTTTTGTTAGAAAATAAAAGAGAATTCCAGAAAGGAAGATACGAACAAAATGCCTTTAATATACATGTTGAGATGTGTCAAAACATTTTTGACATTTTTGATATTATAAATTTGATTCGATATGGAAGGTTATTCTCTTTCAGACCTGTTACACATGAGAGATTTTACTGTAATATATCTTGTTGTGAAATTATTTTGTAAAATATTATATAATTTATAATATACCTTTAGTTAATAAGTACTTCTGATTATTTATTTTTTGATAAATAGATAAAGATTGCTCTGCGGAAGGTAAGTTATTTTATTAAAGCATAAGAATATCTATTGAAAAAAAAAGAATCATTACTACTGATTAAGAGATACGTTGATTTTTCTTTTGTTTTAAAATGTGATAACAGCTATTTCATGTTGTTTAGAAAAGTAAAAATGAAACGAGAGGTGATTTGGTGTGTTCCGAGTCATCAACCTTAATTACACTAATGGACAAAACTTAAGGAAGTCGCACTTTTCAACATGTATATCGGGATTCAGACAATAACTCTGAAAGATATTACAGTGACCTTTATTGAAGACACACGAGATAACCAAGTGTATATACACTCATGGACAAAACTTGGGGAGGTGTACCTTTTAGCATGTATATCGGAACAATAACTCTGAAAGATATTACTGTGACTTTTAACCTTATAGCATGTATATCGGGACAATAACTCTGAAAGATATTACAGTGACCTTTATTGAAGACACACGAGATAACCAAGTGTATATACACTCATGGACAAAACTTGGGAAGGTGTACCTTTTAGCATGTATATCGGAACAATAACTCTGAAAGATATTACAGTGACTTTTAACCTTATAGCTTGTATATCGGTGTTCAGACAATAACTCTGAAGATATTAAAGTGACCTTTATTGAAGACACACGAGATAACCGAGTGTGAACGACTTCCGTCTCCTTCCTTAAGTTTTGTCCACGAGCAGAATAAAATTATATAGAATTTGATTTAAAAGCTTTTCATGTTGAAACACATATATTTTAATGCTTAAAGAACTATTTCAATGGAAATAATTTTCACACAAAATAACTATTTAAATATTTTTGAAAAGTGAAAGTTGTAGTACGTGTTCAAATGACATTGTAATGTTCAGGTATTCAGGCAAAATGGCTCAAACACGGATGGGACATATGTGATGCTTGTTACTGTGAGTATTCCTGAAATAATAAAAATGTATAATATAAAATAAATACTGTGTATATTCAAACTCAGCTTTTGATAATATATATTGCCACGTGGAAAATTAGGGAAGACAAAAACTTCAGGGGGAGACAACAATTTATTTCAGGCAAGGACAAACTATGAATGGTAAACAAAAGAAAAGCCACGAGGGAAATTTACAGAGTAGCAAAATATAAACATAAATATAATAAAATTAATTAATAATTTGTTACATAGCTTCTTCCTTATGGGAGCTGTGACCCACAGCTAGCAATTATTGTAGATACTGACATGGATCTGACGTGCTTCTGCCAAGGATTCCATCGAAGTCTTGGAACTTTGCGTCTTTTTTCTTGCGGCGTGAAGAGCGGCTTTGTCGTCGTATCGTCTATAGGGACATCGTCATCTTAGAGGGAATTCTTGGCTTTGACACGGCGGTGGAATCCTGGAACCAGTTTCCAAAAATGTAGATCATAGCACCCATGGTCTCTAGGTATTTTCGGCGATCTTCATTTTGTCTTCCCTAATTTACCCAGCATCTCCACCAAAATGGCACCTGGAAAATTAGGGAAGACAAACTTCAGGATGAGACAACAATTTATTTCAGGCAAGGACAAACTATGATTGGTAAACAAATGATGAGCCTCGAGAGAAATTTACAGAGTAGCAAGAAATAAACATAAAAATGACCACTCTGTTAATAAAAATAATAAAATTAATAAATACTTTGTTACAATATATATAAAATATTAGAGAAAAACAGAGTCACATCAAACAATATTTTATTTAAACTCCCGACATTTTAGTAACTTCCTATCATTCTCTTTAAAAAAGGGATTACTTTAAATCCTAGTTCTACTCATATACATATAAGGTTTTCTGAAATACATGCATTTAATTTGCAAAAGTTTTATTTTTAGACTTATTATTTCTTTATATATGCAGATGCATGACGCGCTGTATATCAGAAAATCGTGTATATATATTATACTAGCGGATGTGTACCCGGCTTCGCCCGGGTTTTATCCGAGTGAAAGTTTGCCTAACGAATATTATTAATAATAATATTCCGGAACACACAGAATATTATGATAATAATGATAATAATATTCGTTACATTATATATTTATATAATATATAAAATATATTTTTCGAGCAAACATATCCACTCTCTCTACTGAATAGAATTTTAATAAGATATATATGAATGAAAATATCTAGAGATATACTACATGATCTTAGCCAAAAGGCCGAGAAACGATATTTTATATGTAGAGATGACCTGGCTTCGTGTGCCTTCTGCTCGAGTGAATGTTTCGCGGTAGAATTTTGTTCCTGCCTACTAAAAATTATTATCTGGCTCCGCCCGTGGACTGCTTTAGTGAATATTCCCCTATATAATTTTGTTTATGTCAATCAAGCATGATACAGCAATATTGTCATTATCATTTCTGACAAAAAAAATATTATTGCTCAGTACTATAATTTTTCTTGGTTGAAGTGCGAGACAAAAAAAACTCTTCCAGATTTAACTCTGTCCTTTTCAAATTTCAGCCAGATTAGTTACATATTGAGGGCGTGCATAGCCGACAAACATATTGTAACATAGTATTTATTAATTTTATTTATGTAACATAATATTTTTAATTTTATCATTTTTTTATTTAACAGAGTGGTCATTTTTATGTTTTATATCTTGCGACTCTGTAAATTTCCCTCGTGGCTTATCTTTTGTTTACAATTGATAGTTTGTTCTTGCCTGAAATAAATTTTGTTTCTTCCTGAAGAAAACAGGGAAAAGTTAACAAAGCCCTCAAATCCGACTCCACCGAGAACTAGAATCAATTCATACACAAGATTGAATCAAGCCCAAAGGACTTCTGGAGAAAAACAAAACCCATCAGGAAAAAAACGGAAAGGATCTCAAGTTTAGTAACGAACGGCAAAACCTTATTGACCGACAAAGAAATCGGAAATGAAGTTGCAGAACACTTCTCCAACCAGTTCTCCAAGGAAAAAGAAGAAGACCAACCAAATATAACTTATAATCACCAACAAGAAAAAATGCTCACAATGACGACACCAAATGAAGTCAAGGAAGTGATTAAATACTTAGCTAACTATACAAAGCTCCTGGCCATGACAATATCACCCCGCAAATGGCCAAGAATCTTCCCATCAAATGGATTGTATTTCTAGCTGGAGTATTCAACGCCGCACTGCATTTGTGTTACTACCCCAAAGTCTGGGAGCATGCTATCATAATTCCAATATCAAAAAAATCCGCTAAATCCCCTGAAGAACTAAGACCTATCAGCCTCCTCCCAACCATCGGCAAAATTTACGAAAGAATTATTTTACGTAGACTTCAGATGTACTTGGACAACTCTAACTTCATCATCCCGCAGCAATTCGGATTTAGAAGGGGGCATTCAACAACTCTCCAACTCATTGCAGTTCTGGCCTACATCCAGATAAGAAGTTCCCACAAGGAAGTGGTAAGTGCTGTCTTTCTAGATTTTGCGAAAGCATTTGATAAAGTTTGGCATAATGGCCTTATAAAGAAACTCACAAAACACCAGTTTCCAAGTGACATTATCAATTTTATGCAGAACTAGCAGATGTGTACCCGGCTTCGCCCGGGTTTTATCCGAGTGAAAGTTTGCCTAACGAATATTATTGATAATAATATTCGGGAACACACAGAATATTATGATAATAATAATAATAATATAATTCGTTACGTCATATATTTATATAATATATGAAATTTATTTTTCAAGCAAGCATATCCACACTCTCTACTGAATAGATTTTTAAAAAGAAATACATAAATAAAAATATCTAGAGATATACTACATGATCTTAGCCAAAAGGCCGAGAAACGATATTTTATATATAGAGATGACCTGGCTTCGTGAGTCTTCTGCTCGAGTGAATGTTTCGCTGGTAGATTTTTGTTCCTGCCTACTATTAATCATTATCTGGCTTCGCCCGTGGTCTGTTTTAGTGAATATTCACCAAAAGATTTTTTTAATGCAATCAAGCATGATACGGCAATATTGTCATCATCATTTCTGATTTTAAAAAATATTGTTGCTCAGTACTTGGTTAAATATAATTTTTCTTGGTTAAAGTGCGACAAAAAAAAAAACTCTTCCAGATTTAACTCTCTGTCCTGTTCAAATTCAGCGAGATTAGTTACATATTGAGGGCGTGCATAGCCGACAAACATATATATATGTTCCCGGCTTCGCCCGATTTTTACCCGAGTAAAAGTTTGCTTAACAAACATTTGTTTAAAACGATTCTAGCAAACATCCAATTCCTACTGAATCTATACTTGTCTACACTCTCGATAATTTTTTTCCGGTCCCTTGAAAAATACTCGATAAGTTGGAAAAAATCAGTATTAATTGGTCCACTCGGTAATTTGAAGCTGAAGGAATAGTATCTTGCCACAAACGAAGATTTGTAAATAACTGTATTTAGCGAATGTACCCGGCTTCGCACAGTTTTTATCGGAGTAAAAGTTTGCCTAACGAACATTTGTTAAAACGATTCTAGAAAACATCCAATACACCTATATATTGATTTATAAACGTATATAAATATTGTTATATGCGTTTACATATATTTTTGAAACACATAATTTTTTGAAAACATTTATTATATTTTAAATAAGATATTGTCACTTTTGTGAATTTGATAGTTAATTATTTCTTTTTTCTCACACACACACACAATGAATTATATATATTAATTAAAAATTTCATTTTTGTTATCATCATCACATACAATGTAATTTTTTTTATATAAACAAACGATAATAAACAACAACAATTAGGGGCTCAAAAACCATTTATTATGGTTAGCAGCTCCGTAAATAAAGATATTTTCACAACAACAATTGTAGTTGCATCATCATTTTAATAAAACAACAGCAAATTAAATTAACAATGTAAAAATAAATTTTAACATTACATTTTAACATTTAACACAAAAACGTTACAATTTTTTCTTTAAATATATATTAATATTGAAATTCCAAGTATTTTTTACGTCATTGGAATATTATATTACTAAATTCTCAAATTAAATTTATTATACTTGGAAAACATTTTTAGCATTGTTACAATTTGTAAATATAATTTCACCAGACGCCGCTAGAGGCGCTGCTTGCGAGTGAAAGTAGAAAATTTGCAAATAAAATTGCAAAGAATATTTATTTCAAATCAAATTCAAACCAGAAATCTTCCCAGTAGTATAGTAAATAACTTCCTAAAGTTTCACGGCGATTATATAATCTTACCTTTTAAAAACCTTCATCGTGTGAACAAATTAACATTCATCGTGTAAATAAACCACGTGTTAATTATTAACCAATCAAATTCATTTATCGTCGCGACCAGTGCTGCGCCCAAGCGGTAAAAGGCTGGAACTAACGCTTTTTGCTTTTTTATTAAAAAAAATAAACACATTAACTTTTATAGTTTTTTGAATAGCCTATATGTTAAACGAAATCTTCAGCTGCCTACATGCGAAATTCCATAATGATTGAGTCAGTAGATTTTGCGTGAAGCGATAACAAACATCGATTTCGCATTTCATTTTTATAGATATACTAGCGGATGTGTACCCGGCTTCGCCCGGGTTTTATCCGAGTGAAAGTTTGCCTAACGAATATTATATATTATGAAGTATAATGAACAATGTTAAAGATTAGTTTTAATTATTAATCAAGATTGTGTGTGAATATGTGAGAAAGATGTAATATCGTTGTTGTTTTCTTGGCCGACTGTTTTACATATGGTGTTATCTTAAAATTGCTTGTTTTGAATATTTTTTTTAGATTGAGTTGAATGAATTGCTGAATTTTTTTTGTATTTATATATAAATAAAATTAACTCTGTTGATTTTTTTTTGTATTAATCGATAACAGCGAAGTTACGCATGTTAAAGTTAGGAAAAATATTTTGATGTTAAGCAAAACCTGCTCCATCTCGTTTTACATAAATGTTGAAAATTTGGTTGAAATTGATGCATTGTAACGAAAGTTTTTAGTGATGTCCACTTATGAAATTTCCATTTTATTAATATAGACTAGCGGATGTGTACCCGGCTTCGCCCGGGTTTTATCCGAGTGAAAGTTTGCCTAACGAATATTATTGATAATAATATTTGGGAACACACAGAATATTATGATAATATGATTCGTTATGTCATATATTTATATAATATATGAAATTTATTTTTCGAGCAAACATATCCACTCTCTACTGAATAGATTTTTAAAAAGATATACATAAATAAAAATATCTAGAGATATACTACATGATCTTAGCCAAAAGGCTGAGAAACGATATTTAATATATAGAGATGACCTGGCTTCGTGTGTCTTCTGCTCGAGTGAATGTTTCGCTGGTAGAATTTTGTTCCTGACTCCTATTAATTATTATCTGGCTTTACCCGTGGTCTGCTATAGTGAATATTCCCCAAAAGAATTTTTTAATGCAATCAAGCATGATACGGAAATATTGTCATCATCATTTCTGATTTAAAAAAATATTGTTGCTCAGTACTTGGTTAAATATAATTTTTATTGGTTAAAGTGCAACAAAAAAAACTCTTCCAGATTTAACTCTCTATCCTGTTCAAATTTCAGCGAGATTAGTTACATATTGAGGGCGTGCATAGCCGACAAACATATATATATATATATGTTCCCGGCTTCGCCCCAAGTAAAAGTTTGCGAAACATACATTTGTTAAAACGATTCTAGCAAACATACAATCCATACTGAATCTATACTAGTCTACCTTCTCGATATTTTTTTCCCGGTCCCTTGAAAAATACTCGATAAGTTGAAAAAAATCAGTATTAATTGGTCCACTCGGTAATTTGAAGTTGAAGGAATAGTATCTTGCCACAAACGAAGATTTGTAAATAACTGTATTTAGCGAATGTACCCGGCTTCGCACAGTTTTTATCCGAGTAAAAGTTTGCCTAACGAACATTTGTTAAAACGATTCTAGAAAACATCCAATCCACCTATATATTGATTTATAAACGTATATAAATATAAATATTGTTATATGCGTTTAAATGTTTTTGAAAAACATAATTTTTTGAAAACATTTATTAGATTTTAAATAAGATATTGTCACTTTTGTGAATTTGATAATTAATTATTTCTTTTTTCTCACACACACACACAATTAATTATATATATTAATTTAAAATTTCATTTTTTTATCATCATCACATACAATGTAATTTTTTTATATAAACAAACGATAATAAACAACAACAATTAGGGGCTCAAATATCATTTATTATGGTTAGCAGCTCCGTAAATAAAAATATTTTCACAACAACAATTAAAGTTGCATCATAATTTTTATAAAACAACAGCAAATTAAATTAACAGTGTAAAAATATATTTTAACATTACATTTTAACATTTAACACAAAATCGTTACAATTTTTTCTTTAAATATATATTAATATTGAAATACCGAGTATTTTTTACGTCATTGGAATATTATATTACTAAATTCTCAAATTAAATTTATTATACTTGGAAAACATTTTAAGCATTGTTACAATTTATAAATATAACTAGCGGACGTACCCGGCTTCGCCCGGGTTTTACCTGAGTAAAAGTTTGTCTAACGAATCTCTCGATAAAGTGAACATTTTTTTCCCGGTCCCTTGAAAAATACTCGATAAGTTGAATAAAATCAATATTAATTGGTTCCCTCGGTAATTGGAAGTTAAAGCAATAGTATCTTGCCTTGGAATTGTATCATTATTCTTGTATGGATGTACCCGGCTTCGCCCGGGTTTTACCCGAGTAAAGGTTTGTTTAACGAATCTCTCGATAAAGTGAACATTTTTTCCCGGTCCCTTGAAAAATACTCGATAAGTTGAATAAAATCAATATTAATTGGTTCCCTCGGTAATTGGAAGTTAAAGGAATAGTATCTTGCCTTTGAATTGTATCATTATTCTTGTCTCAAATAAATTGCCGTGTCATCCTGAATTTTGTCTTTCCTAATTTTCTACATTACAAAATCATCGTATCATCATGATAATATTTAGAGCAGATTGTTGAATTATAACAGACAAATTAGAATATTTATCTTGATTATTTCTAGGCGAAAAGTTATTTCAAAAATTTTATTTGCTAGAAACTTTCCCAGTACTATACTAAATAACTTCCCAAAGTTTCATGGCGATCCAATGAGTGGTTTGGTCAGGCATAAAGGACAAACAAACAAACAGACACACATACATTCATTTTTATATATATAGATTTCACAAGACGCCGCTAGAGGCGCTACTTGCGAGTGAAAGTAGAAAATTTGCAAATAAAATTGCAAATAATATTTATTTCAAATCAAATTCAAACCGGAAATCTTCCCAGTAGTATAGTAAATAACTTCCTAAATTTTCACGGCGATCGGAAAATCTTACCTTTTAAAAACATTCATCGTGTGAACAAACTAACATTCATCGTGTAAACAAACCACGTGTTAATTATTAACCAATCAAATTCATTTATCGTTACGACCAGTGCTGCGCCCAAGCGGTAAAAGACTGGAACTAACGCTTTTTGTTTTTTTATTTAAAAAAAAAGCACATTAACTTTTTTAGTTTTTTAAATAGCCTATATGTTAAACGAAATCTTCAGCTACCTACATGCGAAATTCCATAATGATTGAGTCAGTAAATTTTGCGTGAAGCGATAACAAACATCGATTTCGCATTTCATTTTTATAGATATAAGGAAGGAGGGATTATCTACAGGGCAAGACATTTTCAGTCAACAAGGAAATTTTATAACTGAACCAAAGCCAATCCAGACTGGAGTACCTCAAGGCTCTATCCTCGATGAAATCTCTTCTACAACGGACTTGGATTCAAAAAATTAAATGGGACACACCTATTATTGGCGCTGAAAAAATATCTTTTGAAGATTGGTGCAAAAATATACCCTTGCTTACTCAGCTCAAGTTCCCACGTGCTATGATAAAGGACGAGATCGATAAGAGGAGTTGGTCTTTGCACTTGTTTACTGATGCGAGTCGGACAGCTTACTCCGCAGTATTTCTCCGGGTAGAAAATGAAGAAATACAAGTCAGTTTTATGTCCGCTAAAACACGAGTGACTCCAATGAAAAGAGAAATACTCAAAAAGAATAAGAAAACTGGCGAAAGCGAAATGATTGTCAAAGAGATCAGTATTCCTGGACTGGAACTTCTTGCGTGCCTGATTGGTAGCCGGTTACTCTCGACAGTTAAACCTATACAATGGAGATTTAATCCTCCTTTTGCGGCTTGGTGGGGAGGTTGGTGGGAGCGTTTAATTCGCTCTATGAAGAATTATAGAACTGTATCCAGGAAAGGATGGCATTGTTCGAGTTGCCAAATTAAAGACAGGAGGCGGGATTGTAATAAGACCTGTACAACGTCTTTGCAAATGGAGTTGGATTTTTCGGAAGAATTTTTGAATCGATTCCAAGATAGTGTTGGATGCTAATTTGGGAAAATTATTTGTCAATAATTTTGTGGGGAGTATGTAAGAAAGCCTAGGCAAATTTTGCAAGATTAAAAGAAAGAAGACTTTATGCAAACTAGGCTTTAGGAAAAGGTCTATGCAAATCAACTTCAACAGCGCGTTTCCTATAAAAACTAGGATAACATCAAGTGCCGGTGGAGTCCCCAAGAAGACGAGGCTTTGCGCGCTTCGAGTGAGCAGCTGGGATTGTCGCTCTCCTTGTTTTGGTTCTTTTGGCTTTAACTGTTTTTAATATTCACTTTCCGTCTTTGAAATATTAGGGCAAGCAATTAGTGAGCCTAATAAATAGTTTTACGAAGTTTATCTCCTATTTTTCCAGCAAACTAGTTAGAGAGGATCAACTTGGACAGAACACTTGAATTGTTATATAAAAGTGGTGGACCTTTCTAGTATTCTCGTTCCGCTACCTAACAATTTACATTAATGACATCCCACTGCACTCTAAATGTAAACTTAAGCTCTTCGCAGATGACACATCAATTTTATTTAACTCTAAATCAGTCGACCTATTGGTTACTCAGCTTCAGAATTACCTAAATGACATAATCAAATGGTGCGATGAGTGAAAACTAGACATTAACCCAACTAAGATTCAAGCAATAGTTTTTCCCCCAAGAGATAACAAAAAATTCAAGCCACAAACCAACTTGACAGTAAACTCAAGCACTATTAGTTGGGCCGACCGACCTTCGGATTCGAAATTAAAATTTAACCTACATGTCCAAAACACCATAAGAAAGGCAAAGATAGCCTAAATATCTCTATCTAGCCTGCTTAATTTTAAAAGTAATTTAACAACAAAGCATAAAAATTCACGTTGTACAAAACCTGTATTCTACCCATCATCACGTACGCACTACCAGTCTGGGGCAAATATATCACACCTACGGATAAAAAAAGAATAGATGCCTTCATGAGGATTTGCTTACGAATCACTATAAGAGCCCCATTCAATCTTTCAAACAAAATTATCAAAGAAGATCTCAACCAGCCTAATATAGAAGATATTTATCAAGGCTCTGCGACAAGACTAATCTCGCAATTTCAAAAATCCTCAAATCCAACTATACAAGAAATTGTTCAAAACCAAGGTGACCTCAGCCACCGAATCCGGCGACCTGGACCCAATGGCTAGCTGACAGCCAAACACCCAACAACTGCCCTCCTGTAAGGTTCGGGGGGCCACTCCAGCATTACAACTCACCATTTGTAAATAATCTGGACATGGTGACTCGCGAGCTGTGCTCGAAAATAACACCTGCAAATTGAGATGAAATAAATAAATAAAGAAGGTATAACACAAAAAAAAAACACAAGTGGTAAAATTTCTCATTCAAGATTGTGAAAATAAAGTAGCTAAAAAAGATGCAGCCTATTGTAATCAAATCAACGATCGTCCCAGCTGGCGAAAAGGTCAGTATAATCGAAACCAACATACTTTTGAAAATTCTTGAAAGATGTGGCATCGAGTACAAAGTAGAAGAAACTCCTTCAACAAAGAAACGAACTCGCGAATCCCTATCAGATTCAACATCACGTAGCCAAAAGACACCGAGAATGGAAGTTGTCTCACAGCAAAATGAAAACGATGTCTCCATGAACGAGGTAACTGAAGTCCCTCAAAAAACGTCCGCAGCTACCCCTCCTCAGGTTAACGAAGAAAAGATTGATGAAGATGGTCCTTGGACAACAGTTACACATGCAAAAAAGCCAAGAATACCACCTGTAATAGCAGAAAATGTAACAGAATGGGAGTTGCTCTGCCAAGAGCTGAAAGACCTGCGCACAGATAAATTCCAATGTACGATCTCAGGAAATAAGCACATTATCAAGGCCAAAAATATTTCAGAGTTAAAAAAAATCAGGGAATACGTTAAAAAAAAACAATGGCGGCTACTCTTATAGACTCCAAGAAGAAACACCGCTCAAAGTGGTATTAAAGGGCGTGACAACAGCTTACAAGACTGAAGATATAGCAATAGAACTTGCAACAATGGGCTTAACTGAGACCTCTGTGAAGAGACTTCATAGACAATCAACTAAAAGGCCAATGAATTTAGTACTGGTAGAATTACCGAAAAATGAACATAACAAGAAAATTTACGAAATAACTGAACTTCTCTATCAGAAAATTGCAGTAGAATCTCTCAGAACAACAAACCGTGTAACTCAATGCTTCAACTGCTAGGGTTTCGGGCACGGTCAACTCAAGTGCTTCCTGAAACAAAAATGCGTCAAGTGTGCCGAGGAGCACCATTCGAAGGACTGTCCAAAAAAGTCAAGACAACTTCCCCCAAAGTGTGCAAACTGCGAAGAAGCGCACACAGCCAATTACCGCGGATGCCCTAAGTTTCCAAGAGTTCATCAGCAACAGCCAAGATACCCTGGTCAGTACAAACCTTACAACCCAATTCCGATTTCAAAAAGATCTGAAACACTGCCGAAAATTGTAGAACAACAAAACCAAAGCAATGCTGAGGTTGTGACAAGAAAAACTTATCGTTCTGAAACTAAGGACCTGTGTGAAAAATTGATGCAAGTAATCAAAACATACCTACAATGAATTGCAAATTACCTTTTAAAATTATTGCTTGGACTTGTAACGGAGTCAGATAAAAGAAAGAAGAATTATTGCACTTTTTAAAAGATAACTCAATTGACATTGCTCTGCTCAGTGAAACTCACCTTAAACCCTCAATTGATCTAAAGTTCAGGAACTATCAAACCATTATAACTGACTGAATTACAGGAAAAGGTGGGGGAACAGCCATCATTATAAAATCCTTTTTTAAATATAAAAATATGCCGATTCATACTTCAAACTTGGGAAATTCTTCAATTTTGATAAAACCAGGTGGAGAAACCCTCTTATAAATCTCAACAATTTATAAGAAGCCTGATGCACCATTATTGGAAGAAGATTTGAACCAACTGATAAAGCACAACCACGCAATAATCGTTGCAGGAGACTGGAACTCGAAACACTCTCTTTGGGGACCAAGGACTTCTAATAACAGCGGAATTGTGCTGCACAATTTCTCTGAAAGAGAAAGCCTCGACATTGTCGCACCTTCGTCACCCACGCATTACAGTCCACTTGGCAATCCCGATTTCCTAGAATTCGCTGTTTTTAAAAACATTCCCTGGACCCCAACGGCCAGAACCACCGACGATTTATCATCTGACCATCTCCCTGTAATCTTTGAATTGAATTGCCCAAAGGATGAATTCACAACCCAGCTCAGCCGATTAACTAATTGGGTTCATTTTCAACAAGATCTAATCTCCACCACGCACCCAGACTCCCCTTGAAAACTGAAGTAGACATTGATTCAGCAGTTGGAATTTTAAACGAGAAAATTAATAATAGCTACTCGAAAAACACCATAGTCTTATCTTACAAATTAATAAAGAACCCAAAAACCAAAGCCTTAATAAGGGAGAAAAATAAAGCTAGGAAAAGATGGCAATCAACCTGGGATCCAGCTCATATATATATATATTCTGAAAATAGAGCAATCCATATTTTTATATTTGTTCATAAAGGGCACATCTTGGATTCAATAAATAATCTTTTATTTCCGATATTTCAATGGGCTAAACGGCCATCTTTTTCATAATGCAATAGCCGAATATTTATTTTGTATATATAGATATTTACTTTTGTAGAGTCCTAAAGCCAGGACCTCCTACATCTAGATGACTAAATTCCATCCTTTGACTTAGACATACAAATGTAACACTCGCCAAATACTTCATCAACATGTACAATAACCAAATTTACACTCAGATATACACTCGATATTGTATGACGAACACTGGAACCCATATAAATAATCAACATATGTAGTTTGTTCCAAGATGAAATTTTGGGACGTAAGATACGCTCTTACATTACATCACACACGGTAAATATTGTATACACTCGGATTAACATTTGTCTTGTGATTGAGCATCGATTATAAAAACATTTATATCTTGATCTCCTTTAGCATATAAAGAAATTCAGATGTATACATATTCACCGTTTATGATAAGGCAATGAACCTCTTATACTACACTCAATATCTATAACATACGCACCAAGGTTCATGTGTGATCTGTAGTTTTATATAGACATTAGTACACATTATAATTTACCACATCAACTTTTATTCGACAAAGAAAGGGATTTAAAAAAATAAAAATGTAAAACAAATTGTATTTACTATGACATGACATAGTTAGGTAAAATGTGAATCTATAACACCACATTCAAGGCGATCTTGCTTGGGCAAAATAATCTATCTATTAATACATGAATAAGTCCCTCTCTCAATATGAACTCGCTATAAATGGCAAGACGTCTTTATCAAAAAAAAAAAAATCCTTTCTACCTACCATGACTTCGTCATGTATATATATATGTCTTTACGATAAAATTTTAGAGTGAAACTTACCTAAACACCTCGGCTACCTACTTCTCGCCCGGTGGGAAATTTCCGTCTGCCCCTCTCGAAAGCCTCGTCCAAACTGAATGGTCCTTCGTCCAGCCCCCCCAAAATTCTCGCCCCCTATCCCTTTTTTTTCAGCGCCCTCAATCCCAAACTCCCACAGAATAATAAATCTTGAATATACTAAATTCTCGAAATATTAAATAGAAAAATAATATTATTAAAGTTAAAAATTAAGAGAGGAAAAAAAAATAATATTAAAAATATTATGAATTAGAAATATGCTAACTCAGCTCATGAAAGATCAATTTAACATAAATATTAACCAAAATTCAGAATTTATCTGTCTTATTGAGAGAAAATATTATTTTATTAAATTTTTATTTTTAAGGAAATTATGAATTAGAAATATTCTTACACGGCTTATGAAAGATCAATTTAAACTAAATATTAACCAAAATTCGGAATTTATCTGTCTTATTGAGAGAAAATATTATTTTATTAAATTTTTATTTTTAAGGAAATTATGAATTAGAAATATTCTTACACGGCTTATGAAAGATCAATTTAAACTAAATATTAACCAAAATTCGGAATTTATCTGTCTTATTGAGAGATAAATTTAAATTAATCAATGGAATTAAAATCCAATCTAGGATGCTACCCCTCTGAGAGACCTATATGCTAATTTCTTCTTTAAGAAATCCCAAGAATATTAATAAATGGTCCCCATCTATCAAAATGTCATGTCACAGGTCATATATATACAAGAATTAAAAAAGGAGGTTTTACAAAGTCGCATGCTGGATGTCCGTTTCTTCTTGTTGAGGTGGCTTCTCCACTGCCCGTCAGCTTTCTGCTTATGTTGTGGTTGGACTCCTGCTCTGTTTTCGTCGGGCTTCTGACCAGGGCTGTGCCTTCCTTGATATATCTTAGTATCCACGGGTATCCGCGTCCAGCGCTGCGTCTCCCTCCCGGCTTGGTCTTTGAACCACCGTCGGCCGTTGCCGTGGGACATCCATCTGTACACCAAACACTTTCGGCGAGACACTGCGTGTATGTACATAGGATGTAAAAGAATGTTTACATCTTTGTTGGGTCTGTTTGGTGAAATGTGACCCAACACTTTTCACTTTATTTATTCATTTATTTTAATTAGTATTGTACGATATTTATTTGTATACATTACATTTTCATTTGGATGATTTTCGCCCGAAGAGATTGTGAGACGCCCATGTCTCAAGTGTAATGCGCGGCTTGCCGCGAGAGGGGATGAGATCCTTGAAAAAGATGGCCGTTTAGCCCATTGAAATATCGGAAATAAAAGATTATTTATTGAAACCAAGATGTGCCCTTTATGAACATATATATATATATATATATATAGCTACTTACCTCAATCTTCAAGGAAAGGTAAACCAAGCCCTTGAAGCAGAGAAATCTAAAAATTGGAATAGTTTTAAAGCAAACTTGAATCGAGCCCAACAGACTTCTGGAAAAAAACAAAATCCATCAGGAAAAAAACTAACAAAACCACTAGTTTAAATGCAATTGGAAAAACCTTGCTGACCGACAAAGAAATTGGAAATGATCTTTCAGAGCATTTTTCCAAACACTTTTCCATGGTGAAGGATGAGGTTCTGTCTTACCTAACAGATAACACTTGCCAACATCCCCAAGAGAATATACTATCAATCACAACGCCAAATGAAGTCGAGGGAGTGATTAAAAACCTAGGTAATCGCAATGTTTAATTTTCTTGTCACACAGTGTAATATTAGGTTTTTGGCCTCAAACGTCAGAAAGTGTTTTTTTTTTTAAGACTGAAAATAGTATTCTCAATTCAGCTATACATCGTTTAACTGGTAAAGGGAAATCATCGGCTAAGTAGCATTCTGTTTCTTTTGACGTATGGAAATTTTTATAATGTGGATAAAGTTTTGAATTTACTATTCTTGGTTGACCTTCTTGTATTGATTGATCTGACATTGTCCTAATAATCAAAGGAATATAACTCTGCAATAAAATGTTATCCGAGCCTCCGATAAGCCATGAGAAACCGGCGTAATTTAGTGTATTTGTGAAATGTGTATATGTGAAATAAAAAAGAAAATTTCATGTCAGTAATTACCAAGTTTGAAATATATAATTTAAATGTATTCATATATTTTTTCTGTTAATTATTACTTGTAGGATACCGAATTTTTCTGAAAAAAAAAAGAATATCAGATCAAATATTAATTCATAAATATTATATCTCAAACCAATGGTGACACGTGACCTATACTCGAATGTACCATCTGTAAATGGAGCGGAATAAATAAATAAAAATGGTTTATTCAACCTTTGGTAAAAGCGATACTTACACCTTAAAGTTGTGGTTAGAAACATAAGTAGATATCTCTGAAATTGATAATCTGAAGGCAACTTTTTTTGAAAGCCTGAAAACAAAATGTTGTACAAGAAACTTAACCCTGGAAGCTTTATTTATTTTATGATATTATAAGGGGGGTCAGTGTTAGAATGGTCTTAAGCAATGGTTTTCGACCGCTGCGACCTGGGTTTGCTTACCACATTGGGTACTTTTTTTTTCTGATTTAAAAAAAAAATGCTCAAATGTCCCACGATTCTTGCAAAAGTCTGACATCACAAACGAGTACAAGTAACCAAACGGGGCTCTGGCACATTTATAAGTGCAAAGTCAAACTGATTTTCACATGTGTAGACATGTGGTGCCCTTACAGTAGATTCAGTCGCCTACTTCTACCCACCATGATTTTCATGGCCTGTACAACCTTACTATGGATAGGCAAACAAATTATAAAACAGTGAAGAACATTCATTTTTTTTAAAATAAATAACTAACGAGTTAACCTAGCTTTGCCTAAGTATTATTTTATGAAAAATATTTTAAGAACAAACATCCTCTCTCTCTCTCTCTCTCTACTGAATCTATGCGAGATATTTGGCCAAGGGTAAACAAAGAGTGTTAAGTGAAAATTTCCCACATCAGTTTTTACCCTCTGCCTCTACATAATTTATCTATATATATAAAAATGAATGTATGTGTGTGTCCTTTATGCCTGACCAAACTACTCATTGGAACGCCATGAAACTTTGGGAATTTATTTAGTATAGAACTGGGAAGGTTTCTGAAAAATAATTTCTTGAATATCTTGAATATCCTTAGAGTTATTTGCAGATTTGTAGATTTAACTCACAAGCAGCGCTACCATTGCGTCGATGTTAACAAGTTTTTTTATCTATAAGTTCTAATATCACTAAGTTTATTATCTTAAAGATTATTTATCAAAAGTAAGATTATCTCAGATTGACAAGATAAAATTAGGAAAGACAAAATTCAGGATGACACGGCAATTTATTTGAGACAAGAATAATGATACAATTCCAAGGCAAATATACTATTCCTTTAACTTCCAATTACCGAGGGAACCAATTAATATTGATTTTATTCAACTTATCGAGTATTTTTCAAGGGACCGGGAAAAAATGTTCACTAGATAAAACGATGATTTTGTAATGTAGAAAATTAGGAAAGACCAAATTCAGGATGACACGGCACACAGGGACCGGGAAAAAATGTTCACTTTATCGAGAGATTCAAATTTACGAGTTTCATATTATCAAAAAATATATATATTTTTAATATAAGTTTATAGAGAATTGTTTTAACAAATGTTCGTTAGACAAACCTTTACTCGGGTAAAACCTGGCCGAAGCTGGGTACATCCGCTAGTTTAAAATATTTTGAAGTATCATTATGCCTAATTTTTCAAATCACAAAAAAAATGTTTTATATATAACATTTTAAGAGTGAAATCGTCAAAATGAATTCATCGCCGTTAAATATTGTTTTGTGTAAAAATCAAAAGACAAATATCATATAGATTAATTAAATACATATGATATTAAGTCCAAAAAACACTAATATAAGGGTAGAAATAGATTTTATTTTGGCTAAAGTGGTGTTCTTGTGTGGCCAGTAAGCAATTATTGCGAATGCGAGCAAACCATCCTTCACAGTGTCCTGATGCAATTCTACTTCTTGCATCAGCGATAACCTTGCGTCGATTTCACTTCGAGGAAGCAGCCACCTTACCAATGTTTTAATTTTTCTAAATGAAAATTCGATTGGATTTAGCATATATGAATATGGTGACAAAACCTTCATGCTTCTTCTTAGCAGAATAACAGATGCCCGTGTTTCTGCGGAGGTGTGAGCTCTTGCATTATCCATATAGAAACAGGCATCATTATATCCATATTGCTTGGTGACAATTTCATCAAGCTAACGTATAAATTCAAAGAAAATTTTGTGATTGCAACCGCCAACACATGTTTGAGACGACAAACGACAAATTCATTTTTAAAAGTGAAGAATTTTTCAAAAATGATGAATTCATTTTTAAAAGTGACAAATTCACTCTTAAAATACTTTTAAATTAAAATTTATTTTTGTTTAATTGGTATTTTAGTAACTACAATAAACCCTCATGGACAAAACCCAAGAATGTTGTACCTTTTAGCATTCATATCTGGATTCAAACAAAAACTCTTAAAGGTTTCTGATACAAAATGATCTTTTTTGAAGACGCATGAGATAATCAAGTTTTTAAAAAATCAAGAATGTTGTACCTTTTAGCATTTATATTTGGATTCAGACAAAAACTTGAAAGGTATTTAATACAAAATTACCTTTATTGAAGACACATGAGATAATCAAGTGTTAACAAAAATGTATCTGTCACCTTGGAAGAATATATATATATATATATATATATTAAAGACCAGTGATAATATAGACCTTCCACTTACAAGTTTTCCACCATGATTGTTAATGTAGAGAAGAGAGAAGAGGAGTCACTTATACTAATGTTCGAAATAAGATAAATTTTGAATATTTACTGTATTTTTTATTGCAATTCTTCATTTATATATATTTTTTCACCATTTCAAAATCATATCAATTCACTTTTTTTCCATTTGTTTATGTACAATTCTGGACTGTTTATTATTTAGGTGTCCACAGCACATACCATCTCAAGCTCTACAAAATGGATATGCTAATATGATTTAGTGGAGATAAAAAATAATATAACAGATATGTCTAGAATGAAAGTCATTCCTAGCAATCAGGAATAAAACTAAATTAATGTTTACATAACACTTTAGCGAAGTAATTCATTTTAAGATGTTTCTTATAATCAAATTAAAAGGCGAATAAACACTTTACACATTGAATTAGTTTATTTTCACAAATGTTGTTAATAATTTGAATATCAAGTTAAAAATTACCAAGCATGAAAAAAATAATTTTTGTCTTTTTTTCTGATGATTCATACTATTATGATTTCACATTTTACAGACATATGATACGCCATTAAACTTAATGGAATGCTATTTTTGTAAAGGGGACACTTATACCTCGAAGCAACCATTAGAAACATAATTAGTTTTATCTGAAATTGATCTTCTGAGGGTGACCTTTCCTCAATATACAAGGCTACTAATGTTTTTTATTTTGATAAATAAATTTCCAGATATTATATTTTCGAAAATGACTTTGAAAAATATACATATGTTTATAATTTTTGTTTCAGCACATAATTTTTACATTTGAAAAATTGAATTTTGTTTGAATATTGTAGTCATGATACTATGGCCACCCATATCTTGAGGTCTACAAAACCGCAAATAATCTGAATAAAGGATTCAAGGCAACAATCTTAAACATAAATAACATATTTATATATAATCAAAATAAAGCAAGGATAAAATGCTTAAAGACCAAAATATTAAATATATAAAAGTGTAGGACACATAAGTTATAATTTTTTGGCAAAAATGAAAATCCGAATGACCATGAATTAAACTTACAATTTACTTTATAAATATATAATTTAATATGTACCCTACCAATATATAATTTCATTATAAGATTAGAGGTTCATATATTCCCAGAAATATGTATTTATCAATAAATAATTGCTTATAAACTCCTTAAACATAAATTATATTGATATTCATTTAATAAATCAATAGATAATGATTAGATATAAACGAACATATTTCCTTATCAATATTATTTGATAATTTCGAGAGACCTTAAGCAAAAAAATTATCTTAAACATAGAAAAACGAAACATTGGGATTAATAAAAACTTTTAAAAATGTTTTATTATTATATAGGGGTAACATATATATACATTTACATATTGAAATTTCAATATGGTATATTAAAAAATTTCAAAATATCTCATAGTGTTGGAAACTTTGACTTGATATTTCTCTAATATCCAATAAATACTTCCAAATTGCTATCAGCGAGGTATCTAGCTATGTTTAATCGAACAATAACTGTTGTATATTTGAATATATCTTTTTGGGTTATAATATTCCATTTTTGAAGCAATTCAGCTCTTTTAATGTCTTTAGTATAACGTTCTTTAATTATTTCAGCATAATGTTCAGCATTTTCGATAAACCACGATTTTTCTGCCTCTACTTCTTCTCGTATCTCATTACCATTTTTGGAAAAGAAACCAGCTCTTTGATTGAAGTCTTGTTCCAACAGATAGGATCTTAGTGTGATAGAACTGTTGCCTAGCCTATGCTGTTGCATTCTTTCAACCTCTATTCGACACCTATTCCACCATTTTGATAAATTCTCCAACAAATTGGGTTTATCCGAAAAAGGATCTCGCAGGAGCAAATATTTGATCATCATATTAACTGCGGGCTCATAAACAATAAGATTAGAGGAAACTCTTTCCGACTCTAGAAAATTATGTATGTCTATATCACGTGATACTTCCAACAAACATTTTAGAATATGCAAGACTACATGTGTATTCATGTGAAGGTGCAAAGGAATATTATAAATTATATTTGCGTGATATTGACAACTGACATCAATTTCAGCTCCAACTTCAATCAAATATTTCACAAATATCTGTTCCTTAAAGTCTACAGCAGATGACAGTGGTGTGTTACCATTTACATCCCGCTCGTTGACATTTGCACCTCCATTCACCAAAGCTCGCACAATATCAATGGAGCGCGAGAAACAAATTGCGTTCATTAAAGCAGTTCGACCTTTTTTGCTTCTGGTATTTACATCTACTCCAGACTTGAGAAAATAGTTTACAATATGCAGATTATCACTCCTAGCAGAATAATGAAAAGCAGAGTATCCATCAATATCTTCATGATATATGTTAGCACCCTTCATGACTAAATGATAAAAAAGATTCGAATTTCCTCTAATGGCTGCCTCCATCAAAACAGATGTTCCCTTATTGTCTTGAGCGTTGATATTTGAACCCTTTTCTATAAATAGTTTATGTAGTTTAATATCATCACTACTTTGAACTAGTTCTTGTAATGGTGTATTTCCTTGTGGACTTCGAAAAAAAAGGTCTGCTCCAGCGTCAATCATCAAATAAATTAATTCTTTAAAATTATTGCTTTCCCTTTTATAAAAGTTCCCAATATTTGGATTTAATTTATTAATTGCATAGTAAAATGCATTAAATTCATAAGCACCTATCATATTAACATCTGCACCGGCTAATATTAAATACTTTGAAACTTCTGCTTGTTGATGAAAAAGTGAATAAATTAATGGAGTCTCTTTATATTGATTCTGAGCATTGATATCGGCCCCGGCTTCAACCAGATACCGTGCTAGTTTTACATTGTTCATTCTGGCAGCTATATGTAATGGTGTCATTTCCTCTCCTGCCTGTAGATTGACATTTATGCCAGCTTCTAATAATTCTTTAACTCTTTCTAAATTTCCATTTTCAAATGCCCAATGTAAGTCCATTTTTCAATGTTTTCAAATTATAAAGTCCTAATGTTGTAAATATTTTTTACCTTTTTATATATTAGTGAAGAAAATAATATTAACTTTTTATGATTCCAAATGAATTCAGAGTAGTAATAATATATAGGTAATCCAAACTGATAAATTCAGATATCTATGCTGAACTGTTTCAAAACAATATTATTATGATGATTAGAGCAATCAATTGATTTTTTAAAACAGAATATTTTCAAAAAATAATATTTCAATTTTCTTATTTACAACATTATAATATTCTACATTATAATTTCAATTTTAAAATATATAAATATATTTCTATTCAATATATTGGTTCATTAAAAATAAAATCATACTTAATCCGAATGAACGAACAATGTTAAGGTTTTATTCAAATGAATTTTTACTTGAGTTCATATTTATAAAATGAAAAATTCAGTGTCTAGTTTAAATAAATAGGTATAATTATATATATATATATATATATATATATATATACACTTCGTTCTCTTTTTATGCGGTTTTTTTTAATGCGGTTTTAGAGTTATGCGGTGCAAGAAAAAAAAAATTATTCGAATTTCGAAAATTTTTTTTTGGTGATTCACTTTTTCTGAAAACGAATAAAAATAACAACTACAACTCTACTATTACGCAATCAATACAAAGAAAGAATTTTGTAACGTCCTGGTTGTATGCTAAGTTATCCAACAAACAGTAGAGGGGAAGTTCCAATGTCTTTTATTCCGCGCCTGCCGGTGTCTTACACAACTCGTGCAAAACCGAAATCAAAACTGAAAACCCGCCGGCGTGCCAGCTGCCGTTTTAAATTTCTTTTTTCTTTTATTGACATGTTTTCTCTTGATTTGTTCTTAAAAACAAAAGAGACAAAAACAAAAATACCTCGTTAAAATTGCGTGTTTTTATGCTGCATTTTGTTTTTGTATGAAACTAATTGAAAAAGCCTGCATATTGGAAAGCATTAGAAAATAAAACTTTGTGAAAGAAGGTTACTACCGAAAACCGGAAGATAAATTTACTCAAGTGAATTGTAAGTTTTTTTGAATAATTTTAGTGCGTAATTGTACATTAAGTTTTTTCTATAATTTTTAGTCCTCTTAAAGAAAATGTGTGTGTCAATAATAAAAAACAAAAAAGAAGTGCAATTTCGCTAGAAACCAAAATTATAATTCTCGATTGCTTGGCGAAAGGAGAAAGATCAACAGCAATAGGTAAACGTTATAATTTAGGCGAATCTACTATAAGAGCAATAAAAAAAATGAAGCGGCAATAAGAAGATCAGTCAGATCTGGTACAAATTTGAGTTCTAAAATTTCATCATATTCAAGAGGCACTTTAATAGAAAAAACAGAAAAGGCTCTCGTAATTTGGATTGATGATTTAACTCAAAAAAGAATTCCGTTAGATGGACATTTAATCAAGATGAAAGCCCTTAAATTTTACAAGGAGTTAAAAGAATCAGAGCCATCTACATCTTCACGTGAAAGTAATCCACAATTCTCTGCCAGCACAGGGTGGTTAACTGGTTTTATAAAAAGACATTCTTTTCATAATCTAAAAATAAAAGGTGAGGTGGCTTCTGCAGATGAAGAAGCTGCTAGAAAATATCCTGAAAAGTTGGCTAAAATTATTAAAGATGGAGGATATTGTGCCCACATCAAATCTTCAATGCTGATGAAACAGGATTGTTTTGGAAAAAAATGCCAACCCGTACTTACATTGCAAAGTCCGAAAAAAATGCCAGTGGTTTTAAAGCTGCTAAAGATCGAGTTACTTTATTGCTGTGAAGCAATGCATCTGGCGATCGAATGTTAAAACCGCTGCTTGTAAATCGATCTTTAAAACCACGTGCATTAAAAGGAAAAGACTTAAATACACTGCCCGTACATTGGATGGCAAACAAGAAGGCCTGGGTAACAACGGCTATTTTCACTGAATGGTTCAATAAATGCTTCGTACCCGAAGTAGAAAATTATATGAAAGAGATGGGTCTCGAATTTAAGATCTTATTAATTCTTGACAATGCACCAGGTCATCCAAACTTGGAACATCCAAATATAAAGGTAGTTTTTTTCCCTCCAAACACAACGAGCCTAATTCAACCATTAGATCAGGGAATTATTTCAACATTTAAAAAATATTATGTAAAATTCACTTTCCAATTCATTTCCGATAAACTGGAATCCGATACAATAACAGTTACTGAAGTTTGGAAACAATTTAATATCTTGAACTGTGTAGATCATGTTGCGTTAGCAATTGCCGAGATAAAATCACAAACTTTAAATGCATGTTGGAAAGCTGCTTGGCCTGAATGCGTATCAAAGAGAAATGAATCAAATAGAACAACAATAGTAACATAAGATATTATTTCAATTGCTAAGGAAATAGGTGGGGAAGGTTTTGATGATTTTGGCGAGCATGATATAGAAGAATTGCTTGTGGACGAAGCCCTAAATGATGATGATATTTTGGAAAGTATGGTAGATACTACTAAAGATTTCGAAACAGTGTGTAGATAGCGAACTGGAAGATGTTATTCCACTGGACGAAAAATTACTTCGGGAAGGCCTTCAACTTTCCGGTAAATTGGAAATTTTTTTTATTCAAAATGATAATGATGTAGAACGCGCCTTAAAATTCCAACGTGATCTGAAATTTTGTATGTCTGGCTACAGAGAACTCTACAAAGAACTAGTCAAGCCATCACAGCGTTTGATTACTGACTACCTTGTCAAAGAAAAAAAAATCACTGAAGTTCCTAAAGAAGCATTACCATGTAGATCTGATGACGTAATTTTATCTTCAAGTGATGAAAGTGATCTTGCACCAATCCACAAATGGGTTCCCACATTATCAGACAGCGAATAATGATGAAAACATTCTTAATATGATTTTAAATAAAGTTTTGTTTATGTTTTTTTTTTACATATTAAGTTTTGTTTCTGTTATTAACACACATATGTGCCATTTATTAAAATATGATGAGAAAAAAATTAAATCTTATTATTTATAAATCTTTTTTTATGCGATTTCTGGTGCATTTTAAAACATTATTTAGGTTTTATGCGATTTTTTTAATAAATGGAACGTATCCATCATTTTACATATAAATGTATGTCTTTTTTTGTGCGATTTTTTTTATGCGGATTCCCCTGGAACGCATCTACCGCATAAAAAAAGAACCAAGTGTATATATATATATATATGTTATGAATATTTTGTGTTGTTGTTAGATTAGGCTTGATAAGACAAAGGATCGATAAGATAAAGGGTTGAGGTGCAGTCGTGATAAAAAAAGATAAATATTTACCGTCAAGTAGCTTTTATTTTCAATTACTTGAGGAAAGATTACACATTTGTTAGTTTTCACATTATATAGAATTTATAATTTAATCCTATATTAGTGATTTAAAAGGATTGATTGGTTAACTACGCATATTTACAACAAAATTATACAACTAAAACTAAACAACTAAACTAAAAGTCTTTCTAAAACGATGATAACAAAAAATAAAATTATCAATGAATAAAATAAAGTATATATTTTTTAAAATATAGAAATATTTGAGGTTTTTAGATTATATAATATTTTTAGATTATATAATATTTCCCCCCTGTGAAAAAGATTTTAAAATATTAAAATTTTAAAATAAAATTGGTAATTAAAAATAATTAATTAAACGAAATCAATAATCTTTAGAAATAATTAAAAATGAAACAATAAAAATCAATACGCACATTTTTTCATAATAAACAAAAGAAAGTTTGTTTACAAATAATTTATATAATTATGAAATTACTAGACGAATGGCCCGGGCAACGCCCGGGGTTTACCCGAGTGCGAATATATTTTAAAAACGTTGACTTGGGAGGTCATAGCGCCCGATTTTAAAAACGTATTACGATGCTAAATGTTATATAATATATTTTTTAATATTATTATTATTTAATATTAATTTTTATTATTATAATAATTATTATATATATTTATATATATTATATATAATAAATATTTTAATAATAATTATTTTAATATTATTTAATATATAAACAGTTTAAAAAATCAAACATAGATGGCGATACCTCCCCATTGCGGCGCTGCATGCGAGCTAAGTCTATATATCTGCAAATAACTCTAAGGAAATTCAAGACATTCAAGAAATTATTTTTCGGACACCTTTCCGGGGATATACCTAATAATATCCCAGAATTTCATGGCGATTGGATGTATGGTTTTTGAATAACAGGGTTGTCTAGAGGGGGGCAGGGAGGCCACGTGTTCGCTGGCGGCCAATGGGAGCGCATTCTATCCGTGAGCTTCAGACAAAGCTTCAGACAAACAGACAAAGCTTCAGACAAACAGACAAAGCTTCAGACAGAATAAGGCAAATATATAATTAGATAATAAAAGTATATATAAGAAATATTAATGAGCGAAATATATCAAAAATGTATATGAAGCAAAAAAGGTATTTAAATTTGAGTAATTGTTACATTATGCTAGGTACACTTCAAAATATCAAAAGCGTAGAAAATGTTATTTTTACATGGTTGAGTAATGAAACGCTAATAGATGTATGGAGTGACATTAAGTTATTTGTGAAGGCTTAAGAATTGGTGCTTTTATTTGTTCTTCATTGTCCATGTCCAAAATATGGCCTTCCTGTAAAAAACATGGTTTATCATCAATATCTATTAACTTTGTGTTAGAATTTTGGTTTACTATAAAGTCATTTTCTATGTTAGTGCTATAGTGAAGTAAAAAATCTGTTTCTGGATAAAATAATTTAAGCTTATTTGAGTGTATAATTTCTGTTTGTTTTCTTTGGGGTATATTAGGCTTATCTATTTCATATGTGACTGGAGAAAGTTGTTTTAAAATTGTAAATGGGCCTATATATCTTTGTGTTAATTTACCAGTGTTTGGATAAATAAAGGTTTTTACTAATACCTGATCTCCTTCTTTAAAAATGGGTTCTGGGTGTTTAATATCATAAAGTTGTTTGCTGTGTTCATGGGATTTTATGGTTCTTTCAATGGCTAATTTTCTTGCCTTTTCTATTGGTGTATGTGTTTCTGTGTCATGTTCTATATACTGTGGTTGTATTCCATAGTATAAGAATTTAGGAGTAAAACCTGTTGTGGTATGTACTGTTTCATTATAGCTTTCAGTAATTTTAGGAATATATTTTGTCCAAGGAATCTTTAAATTAGCATTATATTCACATCTTAACCTATTAATGATAGTGGAATTTAGTCTTTCTACTTTTGCATTTGTTTCTGGATGATGGGAACTGGTGAGTAGATGCTTAACATTATTTCTTTCTAAAAAGTGTTTAAATTTTCTGCTAAGAAAAGCTGCATTTCTGTCAGTTATTAATATTTCTGGTTTATTAATTTGGAATAAATTTCTCAAACAAGTTATATAAGAATCAGTTGATACAGATTTTGTTGGAAAAGCCCAAAGGAATCTACTATGGTGATCTACTATCATATGGATACTGTGTCTTGTTGTCCCATAATTATGTAACCCGCCCAATGTGTCTAGAGAAAAAATGTGATTTGGGTGTGTAGCTATTGGCATCTGTTGTAGTGGTCCATAAACAATTCTGTTATCCCTAGATTTATTAAACTGGCAAGTTTCACAATGTTTGGTGTAATTAGCAATATCTCTAGTCATATGTGGCCAATAATAGTGTGGAGAAATTATTTTAGTCATTTGAGTTGTTCCAATATGTCCATGCTTTGTGTGTACTTTGTTTAATAATTTGTGTCTTAGTGTTTGTGGTACATAAGCTCTTTTAAAACCCTTCTTGTTAATCATATAAAGACCATTTTGTATTTTAATTTTAGCACTACTAATTTGTTCAGTTGATTGGTATTCTTTTAACTCATTATATGTTAGGTAAAATGAGACAGGTGCTCTTGACAGCATGTCTGCTTCTATATTATTTAATCCTTTAATATGTTTAATGTCAAAGCTATATTGAGATAGGATTAAAGACCATCTAAATAACCTACCTTGTGGGTTTTTTACATTTTTGATCCATTTTAAAGGTAAGTGATCAGTGTGCAAGGTAAAATGTATGTTGTGTAGGTATGTATGAAACCTTTGTACTGAATTAATGATAGCTAATGTTTCAATTTCTGAGGCAGTATAATTCTGTTCATATGAGTGAAGTTTTCTTGAAAAATAACCTATGGGGTGTAAAATGCCTTGTTCATCTGGTTGTTTAAGAACTCCTGCTACTCCTAGACTTGACGCGTCTGTGAATAAATGACATGGTTTTGATGGGTCATAAATATATAGTACAGGCTGTGATATGAGTGAATTTTTAAGTGTTTGGAAGGCTTGTTCATGTTTCGCACTCCATAACCAAGGAGCATTTTTTAACAAAAGTTCATTCAAAGGTGCCCTAATTTGCGCATAATGGGGAATAAATTTATTATAAATATTTATGGTGCCTAAAAATCTCTGTAAGGTTTTAATATTATATGGTCTATTTAATTTTAAAATTGCTTCAATATTTGTGTTATTTGGTGTATATTTTCCTGAGTTAATAGTGTATCCTAAGAATTGTATTTCTTTTTGTAAAAATTTGCATTTATTGAGATTCAGCTTTATATCCTCTTGTTCGAATATACCTAATATGTCATCTAAATGCTTAATGTGTTCTTCATAAGTTTTAGAGTGTATAATAATATCATCAAAATAATTTAAGGCATAGTGTATATTATGCTTAGTGAAAACTGACTTCATAATCCTTTCAAATTGTGAAGGTGCATTTTTTAGACCATATGGAAGTCTGTTCCATTCATAACATCCTAATTGTGTTACAAAGGAGGTTTTATGTCTATCTTTTTCATCTATGGGTATATGCCAGTATGCATTTTTAACATCTAGAATAGTATATATTTTTGACTGTGATAACCTATCTATAATTTGTTCTATAAGTGGAATTGGTGTATGTTCTGGAACTGTTTTTTGATTAAGTTTCCTATAATCTATACAGAGTCTTGTGGGGTGATTTGGGTTATCAGATTTTTTATTCACTAATAATGCAGGAGAACTATAGGGGCTAGATGAGGGCCTAATAATATCATATTTTAATAATTCAGTTATTTGTTTTTGTATTTCAGCATTATTGTAAAAAGATGTCCTATATGGCTTTTGTGCTATGGGAATATTATCTAAAAGAGATATGCAAATTGGGTTAGTCTTTATGTGTCCTATATCAAAATTGTGTTTAGAGAAAACATTCCTATATTTATGCAATATATCTGAAATTGTTTGATTAGAGAAATTTGGATTAATATCTACTTTACTAAGGTCTAAATATGAATTATAATTTGTTATAGAGCCCGGTTGTCGCATACTGTGAAATGGGTTAGAATCAGTAATGGGATTTGAATTAGGATCTATAAGTTTAACATTTGTAGTTGGTATATCAAAAGAATTGAAATTACACAATGGGTTAATATTTAAAAGAGATGAATTTTTAACATAGTATGGGTCTGGAATACATAGGGTAGTGGCATATGACTTCTGATTATCAGTTTTTGGATTAAAAGAATACAAGAATTTATAATTTTGGAAAAGAAGGTTTTTTGAAAAATCTATTTGCA
This sequence comes from Cordylochernes scorpioides, assembly GCA_030710605.1. Taxonomy (NCBI): domain Eukaryota; kingdom Metazoa; phylum Arthropoda; class Arachnida; order Pseudoscorpiones; family Chernetidae; genus Cordylochernes; species Cordylochernes scorpioides. The sequence continues at coordinate 1,193,915 of CP092874.1, forward strand.
ACTTAAATATATAAAATGTTGGTAAACCTAAAATAAGATATTCTATTGGACTATCACAAACAAACATTTCTTGATACTTTGTAATTTTACCTAAGCTAAGCCTAACTAATATTTTGTATAATGGGTAACTAAATCCTTCTACCTGGCCTATTCTTTCTTTTGGGGAATTATCTAAAATTTTATAATAAATATGGTTTAAGTATTTTAAAGGTATAATGGAAATAGATGATGCAGTGTCAAGTACACAGGGTAAGGATATTTGGTTAATAAATACAGAGAAAAGTAATAATGTTCTACCTGGGTTGATGCGCTTCGGATGAGTATTGTTCTTAAGTGGGCAGTCTCTATGGAAATGGTACTGGTTGGGTAGCTGGTGAGATGCACATATCTTGCAGGGGTATGGGGGTAGGTTTATGGATTTGTAGGGTTCTTGTTGGTGGTGAGTTGCTGCTGCTGTCCTGGGAAAAGGCTGGTACTGATGAGCTAGGGAGGAGTTGGAGTTAATTTTTTTTACTGGAGTGCTTGTACTGGTAGAGGGTTGTTGGGGTTCTTCTTCTTTATTTGTTGATAATTTTAATTGGGTTGTGATTTTATACCATTCTGAAGGTTCTTGTACTCTTGCAGCTATTAGATATTTTTTTAGGTGATCTGGCATTCCATCTGTAAGTGCTTCTAGTAAAAGGGTTTTTTCAAGATTAAGTTTATTGGCTAAGGCAGATTTTTCTTTAAAATATTGTTCAAGATCATTATTATCATTATATTTTAAATTTAGGAACCTACTAAATAAATTTGAATCTTTAATTGTGAAATATGATGTTAATCTTTGTTCAATTTCCCCCCAATTATCTATATCTTGTAACTCTTCTATATAATAATTGAAAGCTTCACCCTCGAGATAATTTGATATATTATTTTGTTTAAAATCTTCATTAAGATGTTTCTGTAAACATTTTTTGTTAAAGAATTTGAGCCAAGATATTATGTCTAAATTTTGACCATTAAATTTCGGTATTTCTATAGTACTTGGATTAGGCGTCATGGCGTGTTCTACATTCCTTTGTTTGCGAGACATTTTGTAAAAATAGTTTTATGAAATTTGAATAATATATAGAGCAATTAGGTTGAAAATTCAGGTAATCCTGTCGGCTTATTGTTATGAATATTTTGTGTTGTTGTTAGATTAGGCTTGATAAGACAAAGGATCGATAAGATAAAGGGTTGAGGTGCAGTCGTGATAAAAAAAAGATAAATATTTACCGTCAAGTAGCTTTTATTTTCAATTACTTGAGGAAAGATTACACATTTGTTAGTTTTCACATTATATAGAATTTATAATTTAATCCTATATTAGTGATTTAAAAGGATTGATTGGTTAACTACGCATATTTACAACAAAATTATACAACTAAAACTAAACAACTAAACTAAAAGTCTTTCTAAAACGATGATAACAAAAAATAAAATTATCAATGAATAAAATAAAGTATATATTTTTTAAAATATAGAAATATTTGAGGTTTTTAGATTATATAATATTTTTAGATTATATAATATATATATATATATATAGTCACTGCTTCGCCGGTTTCTCTCCTGATTGCCTATCTAGCATTCATGATTATTACAAAATAATTTATCACAACTGAATTTAGTGAAGTAAAATGTTTTAGGAATATTTCATCCATTCTAAATGCAGTAAAATGCGATTAATTGTTGACTTTCATACCATTTTCCCTTGGTACTAGTGTCCATACTTTATGTTTCTCTATCTCTCTGAGCTCTTCTTCCATTGCTTTGTGCCATTCATTTCTTTCTCCACTATCCATTGCTTCTTTAAAGTTCTCCGGAATATAATGATCAATTTCCATAATTAAGTTTGCATCATTCCTATCCTTTATTCTTTGTGAGCGTCGAACTCCTTCTTCAATCAATTTCCTTTCTTGTTCTTCAAGTCTTGCTTTGTGCCGTTCTTCTAAGATGCTCTTTGTTTCTCCTTTCTTTCTTCCTCCCTTTGCGCATCTTTCCTCTATTGGTTCAGTTTGTCTTGAGTCATTTTCAGTGTCACCACCTGGTTTTACTGAAGTATCCTCCTGAGACTTCATTTCACTCTCTGCGACAGGATTGTCTTCTTTCAAGATAAGAAAGTCTTCAACTATTTCTTCACAATTTCCTTTATAGGTCAAATTATCACAATTAGTATCTTCCTGAATATAATTTGCATAATCAATTCCTCTCTTATCTTCACTAAATTTTACTGATCTGACTTCATGAATTCTCTTTGTCATTATATCATATATTCTGTAAGCTTTTCTTTTAATGGAATAACCAATAAATATTCCCTTTCTACCCTTTGGTGAAAACTTGTTTCTTCTTGGTTTGCTCTCAAGCCAATGTGTCAAACATCCAAATATTCAAATGTGTTTGACCGATGGTTTCCTGCCATTCCATTTCTGCATAGGTGTATGGTGCTTGATAGACCTGTGGGGTGTACAATTCTTAATGTATGTAGCTGTAGCAATTGCCTCTGCCCAAAACTTCATGGGTAATTTTGAGTCAATTAGTAAGGTTCTCGCTGTATCTATAAGAGTCCTATTCACTCTCTCTGCGACTCCATTACTTTGTGGTGAGTATGTGGTGGTAAGTTGGTGATGGATCCCACTTCTCTTGAAAAGTCCTTCAAATCTAGAGTTAGAAAATTCAGTTCCATTGTCGGTTCTTACAACTTTTATTCTAAGACTTAATTCGTTTTCAGCTCTTGCTTTAAATTCTTCAAATCTTTCAAAGGTCTCATCCTTTGATCTCAGGAAATATACAAAGATTCTTCTACTGTAATAATCTACTATAACAAGGAAATACTTAGATCATCCTGAAGATTGACATGGCATTGGTCCACATAAATCCATATGAATCAACTGCAGGGGCTTAACTGTATAATTTTCTGTAATATTATATGGCTTCTGCACCAGTTTTTCCATTATGCATGCTTCGCACTCTGGTAACCTTTCGAATTTTAGATCCAATCCTCTTACAATATGTCCTTGAATCATTTTTTTCATGTATTCTTCATTAATATGGTTTAATCTTTTATGCCATAAACTTATATTGCTATTTTTATTTGATAAATGTGTATTTATAACCATGACATTTTCATTTTTTGCTATTGGTGCATTTCTTAGCTTTGTTTCCATCATAAACATTCTATCTTTAATATATGCTTCAGCAACTAAATCATTCCCTTCATTATAAATTTTTGCTCCATCCTTATTGAAAATAACTGAATTTCCTTTGTTGACTAATTCGTATACTGACAAGAAATTATTTCTTAGATTTGGTACATGTAAGATATCTTTGATGTGAATATTTTCTTGGCCTTCACTTGTGCATGTAGTAAGTCTCATATCTCCTTTGGCTGTGGCTTGGGTAGTTTTGCCCTTCTCAGCTAGGTTGATTTCACTTTCATAATCTACCACATTTTCCATCAAAGTTATGTTTGGGGTTAAATGTGCGGTGCATCCTGAATCTATACACCATATTTGTCTATCATTTCTCTCATCTGGTGAATCTTCAAATTCTTTTACATATGTTTCAAATGCTTGCTCATTAATTCCACTTTTCATAGTATCCACTAGGTTATTTGAATGTTCCCTACTGTATTTGTGATTTCTATAACCAGGATTCCATTTCTTTTGGTATCCTTGTTTCTATTTATCTCGAAACCAGCAATCATTAGCTAGATGCCCCTTTTTATTACAAACAAAACATCTCTTTGGCTGAAATTGTTGAACTTTTCTATTTTTAATTCTGTATGCTTGTTCATGCCCATTCTCAACCGGTTGATTTATTCTCATATTTCTTCTTGACTCCTCTTCTCTTAGAGTTTGTTGAATCTCTTCAATTTTTTCCTCTCTCTTTGATCGTAAGACAATATCAATATTTTCATACCTTGGATGTATGCCTCTGACAATATGAAATGAAAGTTCTCTTGAGGTAAATTGATGCCCTAATGATGAACTTCTTGCAGCAATATTTTTGCCCTTGTTATATATTCATCTACAGTTTCATTATCTTTCATTCTAATTTTCTTTAATTCTAAGCCTATATCAATAATTTTATCTTCCAAATTGCCTGTGTATGTTTTTCTCAGTGAGTCCCATACTTTCTTAGCATTTGTTTCTCCTATGAACATTCCAGCTTGTTCATTTGTCAACGTAGTGATGATCATCCCAAAAGCTTCATCATTTTTATCACTCCAAATCTCCCAAGAACTTTTGTCTTCCATATCAGGTTCTGGATCAGAAATCACACATTTAAATAATTTTCTTCCTCTCAGAACTGCGCCGATTTTCAACGCCTATATTTGATAATTTGTTCCTGTTAATGGTTCAATTTTTGTTTGGGATAAAAAATTATATTTAGCCATTTTCGCCTTTTGAGCTAATATAAACAAACCAATATATAATTTAAAAACAAATATATATTTTAAATTTATTTAAATATTGGGTAGCTTTTAAACATATAATATATAGATATAATTTAACTTCCTTATATATATATATATATATATATATATATATATATATATATATATATATATATTTATAATAATAAATAGTTATTTAATTTTATAGTCCAGTTTTGTATTAAAATTATCTTCACTATTATGATCATTTAAATACAAATTATAAAATTTGTAAAATGTTATTAATTTGTAGATAGAGAGAGAAAGAAAAAAAAAAAATCCATTACTTCTTTTACATCCTCAAGTTAATTATATATTTATAATTAATAACAATAAAAAAAATTAACAAAGTAACGTCTATTACATCGGCTTTTACACGTCATTCAGACATACTCTAATCCTATATATAAAATAATCGAAGAGATAATATATATAATAGTTAGAAAAAAGAGAGAAAGACAGAACCATGCACTTTTAATCAAACTAATAATAAGGGAAAAAAAAAGAGTTTTATAAAGAAGGTAGATAAGATTGTTAGTATATATATATATATTTTTTTATGATTTTATGTTTTATCCTTTTTTTTTTTTTTTTTTTTAAAGATTTTTAAAGGTTTTTTTATTTTATAATATGATTATAAATAGTTGTATTTAGTAATATATCTATAGTATGAATTAACATTTGTTATAAGTTTGGATATTATGTTTTGAAACCCTAATGGTAGACCAGACATACACAAAAAACTTTAAATTGAAATAAATTGGAAAAAGAGATCTGCTGAAACGGGGATCATCAGATAAAATTTCAGCGACATTTCAACCCGGGGTTGAAATGTCGCTGAAATTTTATCTGATGATCCCCGTTTCAGCAGATCTCTTTTTCCAATTTATTTCAATTTAAAGTTTTTTGTGTATGTCTGGTCTACCATTAGGGTTTCAAAACATAATATCCAAACTTATAACAAATGTTAATTCATACTATAGATATATTACTAAATACAACTATTTATAATCATATTATAAAATAAAAAAACCTTTAAAAATCTTTAAAAAAAAAAAAAAAAAAAGGATAAAACATAAAATCATAAAAAAATATATATATATATACTAACAATCTTATCTACCTTCTTTATAAAACTCTTTTTTTTTCCCTTATTATTAGTTTGATTAAAAGTGCATGGTTCTGTCTTTCTCTCTTTTTTCTAACTATTATATATATTATCTCTTCGATTATTCTATATATAGGATTAGAGTATGTCTGAATGACGTGTAAAAGCCGATGTAATAGACGTTACTTTGTTAATTTTTTTTTTTATTGTTATTAATTATAAATATATAATTAACTTGAGGATGTAAAAGAAGTAATGGATTTTTTTTTTCTTTCTCTCTCTATCTACAAATTAATAACATTTTACAAATTTTATAATTTGTATTTAAATGATCATAATAGTGAAGATAATTTTAATACAAAACTGGACTATAAAATTAAATAACTATTTATTATTATAATTAATTTAGATTTAGCTTGCTAATCTAATCAAATCTAACTGATATAAGTTATTATTATTATCAGTTTGCTCCTTAAATTTTTTAAAATTAGAATCACTGTTATAATTTTGTTATATAGTTTCTACACTATATATATATATTTATATATATATATATAAATGAAATGCGAAATCGATGTTTGTTATCGCATCACGCAAAATCTACTGACTCAATCATTATGGAATTTCGCATGTAGGTAGCTGAAGATTTTGTTTAACATATAGGCTATTCAAAAAACTAAAAAAGTTAATGTGCTTTTTTTAAAAAATAAAAAACCAAAAAGCGTTAGTTCCAGTCTTTTACCGCTAGGGCGCAGCACTGGTCGCGACGATAAATAAATTTGATTTTTTTAAAGCATCGGTGGTTCAGTGGTAGAATGCTCGCCTGCCACGCGGGCGGCCAGGGTTCGATTCCCGGCCGATGCATTTTTTTTTAAACAATTTTTAAAACTCATTTATATTATATCTTATATTAAAATTTTACACAAATAAATTTACTGGCAATGCGTTTCTTTTTTAAATATCATCAAATATTATCTCTACAGACCTTACTGCAATGATATGATTTATTGAATGAGAGGGCTTGTCTCATCAGTAGTGAACCCTCTCAGCGGTTTCGCCAAATTAATCTCTAGACCGCTCTACTATTGTATTGGACTGGTTTTGTTATATACCCTGCATTTTCTATGGAAGGCAGCTTAGGGGTGTTTAGTGAACTATGGACATAAGCTTATAGGTCTGTAGAGGTACATACACATAATTTCAAGGTATTGTATCGAGCAAAGCTCTTTCCCAAAATATGTTTTCATAACCAATATATATATAAGTAAATTAAATTTTATTGCCATCTATCGTTAAAATTTTACACAAATAAATTTACTGGCAATGCGTTTCTTTTTTAAATATCATCAAATATTATCTCTACAGACCTTACTGCAATGATATGATTTATTGAATGAGAGGGCTTGGCTCATCAGTAGTGAACCCTCTCAGCGGTTTCGCCAAATTAATCTCTAGACCGCTCTACTATTGTATTGGACTGGTTTTGTTATATACCCTGCATTTTCTATGGAAGGCAGCTTAGGGGTGTTTAGTGAACTATGGACATAAGCTTATAGGTCTGTAGAGGTACATACACATAATTTCAAGGTATTGCATCGAGCAAAGCTCTTTCGCAAAATATGTTTTCATAACCAATATATATATAAGTAAATTAAATTTTATTGCCATCTATCGTTAAAATTTTACACAAATAAATTTACTGGCAATGCGTTTCTTTTTTAAATATCATCAAATTTTATCTCTACAGACCTTACTGCAATGATATGATTTATTGAATGAGAGGGCTTGGCTCATCAGTAGTGAACCCTCTCAGCGGTCTCAACTGAGCCGACAGCGAGATGGCGGAGGTGGACGCCAACAACGGCTACACCATTGTCAAGACCAAGAAAGGGCACCGCACTTCATCGCCGGAGCACGCCGCAAAGCAGCCTGGCAGGCCTGCTGAGAAGCCCAGCTCCCAGCAGCAGAAGCGGCCAACTGGGCCGAAGTCAATGCCGACCCAGGAAATCAAGGCGACGCGCGCCAACATCGCCGCAGCCAGGGCGAGGCAGGCCACCACCAACCACGAGAACTACATCTTTGTGGAGCTGTGCCCTGACATCCAGGACTACTCCTGCCTCAAGGCAATTGGCATGCTGGTCGGAGGGCCAGGGAGAATAAGCCAATTCAACAGGATGAACGGCCACTACGTCGTGGGCCTCGCGACCAAGGATCATGCGAGCCGTCTGGTGGAGGTGAGCCTTGACATCGAGGGAACCCACCTGATGGTCTTCCCCTTCCGAAAAAGGACAGAACGCATCGTCCTCGCAAATCTGCCCGGCTTCGTCGAAGACAGCGCCATCGTGGAGGCCCTGCGCAACTTCGGCACCGTGACCTCCATCGCCCCCATCATGATCAAGATGGGGGAGTATACCTTCAACGACGGCCGCCGGGAGGCGTTCATTATTCTCCGCGAGGGCGTGCGGCTGGAGTCGCTGCCCACCAGAATGAACATCAAGTCCAAAGGAGACACCCTGTCTGCCTTCCTCTCCTTTGGCATCAAGTGCTCGAAATGCGGGAAACAGGGCCACCGCAGAGCCAACTGCCCAGCGCTCGCCAGGCAAGGTAACGGCAGCCCCAGGCAAGCAGCGACTCCCACCGACGCAAGGCCTCCCCCCCTCCTCCTCCTCTTCCTCCTCAGCAGCCAAGGAAGCCGGCACCTGCGCCCGCAACACTGGCGTCCCCTGTCCAACCGGCGAAGACAACAACCGAGGCTCCGGCGATCCCCTCGACGCCCCATCCTGCCGAACCGATGGATCTCGCCCAGCTCGCCCATGCCGCCCTCCCTGCTCCCCTGGCTGCCTCGCGGCCCCTCGAGCCTCGCATCTCTCCGCTCGACCACGAGATGTCGGTGGAGAAGCTGACCTCACCTCCCTCCACGCCTGCCCGGGGAGAATCCGCACTCAAACAGCTGCTGAAGCACATCGAGGAGACCCCCACCCTTTCCAACGACTGGGACAAGCTGCCCGGCCTTAACTGCAAGGACGCACAGCAGCTCCTCACCTCTGAAACCACCATGAAGAGGCTAGCGCCCACGCTAACAGAGGAACAGGTCGCCACCCTCGACAAGTTGCACGAAACCTTCAAGGCCTCGTGCCCAGACTCCAACTCCACCATCCGCAAGACCCTCCAGAAGACCAGGAAGGTCCTGCGGGGCCTACAGCGCCAATGAACCACCGCGTCGCCACCATCAACGCGCGAGGGCTCGCCACTCGGGGGAGGAGCCTTTCCCTTTGTCATCTCCTCAGGCAACATCACGTGGAAATCGCGTTTGTCCAGGAGACAAATGCATTTCATCTGGGCAGCGGCCAAGACCTCTGCCTCGGCTACAGCGCTGTTGTATTGGCCCATCCCGTAGCCATCTCGGGATCCGGACTCACCTGCGTCTTCGGACCTGGCGTAGCCGTGCTACAACAGCGCATCCTGTGGCCGGGCCACATCGCCTTGGCAACCATAGATGTTCACGGCGAGGAGATGACGGCCATCGCCGTTCATCTGGCGCATGAACCCCGGGGGAGAAATCGGCAATTGGAGCTCCTGGCGGCGACAGCGGCACAGGAGGAGGAGGGGGCCTGCTGGATCATCGGCGATTTTAATATCAGGGATCGGGGCCCCTCATCGTCATCATCGTCAGATGCCCTCGCCGCTCTTCTGGACCTGGCCGCGCTGGTCGACGTGGCCACCCAGTTTGACGCCGCCCACCTGCCCACCAGAGTCGCCATGCACGGCGACCAAGTCGAATCCAGCCGCCTGGACCGGGTCCTCGTCCCTGCTGGAGTCCTGGATCGCGTGTCCATCTACGCGACCAGCCACCACCACCTCTCGGACCACCGCCTCGTGCTGCTCCAGGTGGGCCCGCCCACCACCCTCGTCCCCTCCCCCACCCAGCCTCGCTTGGCCGCGATGCTCCGCTCGGGCCTTGCTCTCGAACATCTGTCTGGCTACATCCGGGAGCTGGAGGAAGACACGGCACACTACGACGACGACGGGATCCTATGGGACAGATGGACCACCATCAAGGCGGGGCTGCTGGCGGAGGCCAGATCCCTGCGTGACCCGCGCCACGCTGCCAGCGACAGCTAATTCTACAGGGCAAGGCGCTATATCGCGGCGCAGCTCGAGGCCTCCTCCATCCGGGCCGACTACCCGTCGCTGCTGGACCTGGCGCGCGCCATCCGCCTCCGACGCCCGATCAGCGTCATCAGGGACGAGCAGGATAACATCATCGAGGGCCCCGAGCTTCGGCGGAGGGCGTACGCGACCTTCCAGCCCCGCTTCGCCCGTCCCACCAGCGATCCAGCTGCGGGAGCCGCCTTCATCGCCAGCAGCGCGCTCACCACCACCCGCTAGCTGAGCGAGGAGGACCCACTCCACCGGCCGGACATCAGCCCCAGCGAGATCGCCAACGCCATCGAGCACCTCCCTCGCGGTATGGCCCCCGGCTGGGACGGCTTGCCGTGCGAGCTCCTCGTCGCCTTTAACGAGGACTTCTTCACGGAAGCTCTGGCCCGGGGTGTTTACGGCATCACGACTCTGCGGTGCCCTGCCTCCGTCGACGCGGCGCAGCTCCATCAGCCTCGTGCCCAAGGCCTGCGGAGGTCGCGGCCTTTATGGCTATAGGCCCGTCGCGCTGCCCTCGGCCGACTACAGGTTCCTGGCCGCCATCCTTCACCGGCGCCTTAAGCCCCACCTGCGGACCCTTGTGCCGGAATGCCAGACTTACGCCGTCCCCGGGAGGTCCCGGTCATGGAACATCGCCATGGTGACGGACGCCGTCGAGGAGGCCACCGCCTTTGGCTCGCCGCTGGCTGTCATGGGCGTAGACCTGGAGTCCGCCTTTGACTCATTAGACCGCAGCTTCCTCGAGTCCCTGCTAACGTCCCTCCGCCTCCTGCCGGCCTTCAGGGCCTGGATCAATATCCTCTACGCCGGGGCGGACGCCACGATCAAGGCCGGAGGCTTCCACACCACCGCCTTCCCCCTCCTCAACAGCCTAAGGCAGGGTTGTGCCGTGAGCGCCGCACTTTTTAGCATCGCCACGGGGCCGCTGCTACGTCGCCTGGAGTTGACCCTCGGCGTGGGCAACGTTACCGCCTACGCCGACGACATCGTCCTCCTGTACCATCGCGAGGAGGACTTCGAGCGGGTGGCGACCGTCTTCGAAGACTATAAGCAGGCCTCCGGAGTTGGCGTGAACCTCCGGAAGAGCGCTGGCCTCTGGTGCGGCGCCTGGCGCAACCGCGGCGACTCCCCTCTCGGCGCCTCCTGGTCGACCACCTCCATCAGGACCTCGGGCTCGACATCGCCCCCAGGAGCACCGTCGCCCACCGGAGCAGCATCTCCTGGCCCTCCTGGAGACTGCCTGCCGCAGATGGACGCCCTTCACCCGCGGCCTCTCCCTCGTCGGGCGAGCAAGAGCGGTGAACACGCTGGTGGGCTCTGTCATCCAGCACCACCTGCATGGCTACCTACCATCATCCCCGACCATCGCGGGGACAGGACCACACGGCGTGGCTTCCCGCCGATGTCATGGCGAGGCCAGTTGCCATCGGAGGCCTCGGCCTCCTCGACCTCGCGACCCAGCTCCAGCTGGCCTGCCTCAATGGGGTGCAGGTCGCGCTCCGCGGGGGCAGAAATGTCTTCAGCTGGCTGGTCGGCGGCAACAGCGGGGAAGCCTGGATCCACCCTCCACCGGACGGCACCCGTCTCCAGCCTCGCCGTCTCCGGCTGCTGAAGCTGTGGGAGGAGGCCTCCAACATCCTGGGCCTCAACCACCGGGCGCTCCCCACGGCTCAGCTGCTGGACCTCCCCATCATCGGCGGCTGCCGGTTCCTCCGCCCTCCCGACCTCCTGGCCCCCGCCCTCTGGCGCGGAGCCCGAGTCCGGGACCTCATCGTGGAGGAACATCTCATCGCCCGCCCAACGCGCTCGGCCCTGGCTGACGCCGCGACCCAGGGCGCCTTCTGTCGGAAGCTGACCTCCGAGAACGCCGTGGGCTTCGGGGCGGAGTCCACGCCTTCTTCCAGTTCCCTAGCTGCGGCCGTGGTGCTGCGAGGGACGGCTATGCCGTTCCTCAACGGCCTCACGACCCGCTCGGCCCGACGAGCCCTGGATCGCCCGCGCCTCGCCGCCACGCCCATCTCCAGATTCCTGGCGAGATGGACGCCCACCATCAATCCACCATCCAGGATCGACTGGGCCTCACTGCGGCGCTGCGCCTACTCGGGCCACGAGGCCGACGCGGCCCTCAAGTTGGCCCTCCACGCCTTACCCCATCCGGCCCATCCTGCCTCGGTCGGCCCCTCCTGTCCTGCCTCCGGGTCAATCGACCGCTCCCTCAGCCACCGTTACTGGTGCTGTCCATCCATCAGGCCTATCATCAGAAAGGCCTTCAACATCATAGGGCGGCCCCCTGACCTGCAGGCTTGGATCTTCGGCGGGTCCGGCCTTGAGGACGACGCCCTTTCCATCCTGGCGTCGGCAAAGTTGCGAATTTATCGCCACTTTGTCCAGGTTGGGCTCGGAGAAGCGGTGGAGGACCAACTCATCGCTTGGTCCAGGACCCTCCAGCGCCGAGGTCTCCTTCCTTTATCCCCCTTGTAAATTTGTATCATATATGTATATATTTAATTCTTCATGTAATATATTTCTTTTCTTCTCTTTCTCTCTCTCGTTTTTGATAATGATGTAAAATTGTCTTTCCTCATCGGCCTCTGTCACGGATGCGCGCGCACAGGGAGGTCACGTGCTCACCGGCTCCCTCGAGCCGGATTTGAAAAAGCGACCTAAGGATCACCGTTGTAACATCTACAGTCGGGTAAAACACGGGCGTTGCCCGGGTCATTCGGCTAGTATTTATATAATATAGAAAATATATTTTTCGAGCAAACATATCCACTCTCTCTACTGAATAGAATTTTAATAAGATATATATAAATGAAAATATCTAGAGATATACTACATGATCTTAGCCAAAAGGCCGAGAAACGATATTTTATATGTAGAGATGACCTGGCTTTGTGTGCCTTCTAATCGAGTGAAGGTTTCGCGGTAGAATTTTGTTCCTGCCTACTAAAAATCATTATCTTGCTCCGCAAGTTGACTGCTTTAGTGAATATTCCCCTAAATAATTGTGTTTATGTCAATCAAGCATGATACAGCAATATTGTCATTATCATTTCTACCTAAAAAAATATTGTTGCTCAATACTATAAATTTTTTTGGTTAAAGTGCGACAAAAAAACTCTTCCAGATTTAACTCTGTCATTTTCAAATTTCAGCGAGATTAGTTACATATTGAGGGCGTGCATAGCCGACAAACATATATATATATATATATATATATATATATATATAATACAATATAACGCGGCTGATGATTGTAAAACGAAAATTGCAATTATACCGCGAATGTTTCTTTTAAACAAAAATCGAAATTTATTTTAAAGAGAAATAGCGATTATTTCTAACTTTAAGGATGAAGTATGATAGGATGAATTGTGAAGAGTAATGACAAACGGAAAAATAAAAGTGTCCAGGGACGGGAATCGAACCCACTGTGTTCCGCTTACCGGGCAGATGCCATGTCCACTAGGCTACCCTGGACATATTTTTCCGTGGACATATATGTTCCCGGCTTCGCCTGATTTTTACCCGGGAAAAAGTTTGCCTAACAAACATTTGTTAAAACCATTCTAGCAAACATCCAATCCCTACTGAATCTATACTTGTCATACTCTCGATAATTTTTAATTTTTCCCCGTCCCTTGAAAAAATACTCGATAAGTTGAAAAAAAATCAGTATTAATTGGTCCACTCGGTAATTTGAAGTTGAAGGAATAGTATCTTGCCACAAACGAAGCTTTGTAAATAACTGTATTTAGCGAATGTACCCGGCTTCGCCCAGTTTTTATCCGAGTAAAAGTTTGTCTAACGAACATTTGTTAAAACGATTCTAGAAAACATCCAATCCACCTATATATTGATTTATAAACGTATATAAATATAATAATTGTTATACGCGTTTAAATATAATTTTGAAACACATAATTTTTTTAAAACATTGATTATATTTTAAATAAGATATTGTCACTTTTGTGAATTTGATAATTAATTATTTCTTTTTTTTTTCTCAATGAATTATATATATTAATTTAAAATTTCATTTTGTTATCATCATCAAATACAATGCAAGTTTTTTATATAAACAAACGATAATAAAACAACAGCAACAAGTAAACAAATTCTATTTATGAATATTAATTTATGGTAAGTTTTTTTTTTAACAAGAATGGAAGTTGAATCATCTGACGCAACGGGAGACGGAAGCGTAAAACGCCCGCGAATCAGTGAACCTCCTTGCAACCTTGAGTTTAACCATCTAAAGGTCATTCACCAGAAAGTCACCAAGAAAATGGCTGACGTAGCTAAGTCCAACGGCATGACGCCGGAGCAGCTCCAGCCAATGCTTTCCCTGGTGGAATGGGCTCTGAAAGGCACAGAAGATATCATCTTTGATGTCTATAAAGGCATAAACCACGGAAAAGAATATCAACTACACAAGGAAAAACTCTACACCAACGCCGTTGCCAAACCAAATACCAAAAAACCTACCCCTCCTCCAATAAAGCAATTGATTAAACCAGCCTCCAAAAATTTCGCAGCCGCCTATGAGTCCCATGTGGTCATTAAATCAAGCAACCCAGCTACAGACTCTCGAGAAATATTACGCGAGATCCAAAAAGCAGATTCATCAATTCTGAACTCCCCCGAAGTGGCAGCCTCCGTTAATGGGAAAGGACGGCTGGTAATTCACACTAAAACCACCCAAGGTGCATCAACTCTAGCGGCCAGACTCCAAGCCAACAAAAACATCCCAAAATCCTTAAACTGCACTGAAAGACCAACAATATATCCCAGATATTGCTTATTTGGCGTGGAGAGCTCCACGACCAACGACATGATAGTGGGAAGCCTCCAAAACAACGATTTTATAAAAATTCTCCCAGGAAAACGGCACATCAAGGTTGCCCACCGCCCAAAGGACAATCCCCATGGGTACACTACAGTCTTCCTGGAAGTAGACGATCAGACGGCTAATTTCCTAGAGCATCGAGGTAAGATGCCTATAGCAGGTTTAATTTTACGCTACGAAAGAAGCTACTCCCTGAAGCAATGCTACCGCTGCTGCAGCTTCGGCCACCGCGCTACTTCATGCCCTGCTGCCCAACCTATCTGCTACAAATGCGGTACGACAGGTCACGAGGGCCACGCCTGTCCCAACACTTCAGCAAAATGTCACAATTGCTGCAAGAAGGCGGGCGCTGTTTTTGAGCAGCTCAATCACTACGCGACATCCCGGGCTTGTCCTCTGGTGAAGGCCAAGCTGGCTCAACTCAACAAGAATGCATAGATCCTTCAGAGTTCTCCAATCCAACCTTAGGAAATCGCCTTCTGCAGTCCTCGAACTCTCCACCATTGCAATAGAACAAGAGGTAGACGCTATTTTACTTCAAGAATTACCAAAGAACTTTAAATGGCCTGATTCAAGCTTTGACACATTCACCCCAAATGAAAACAATGCACCTTCTGGGCTTGTAATACGATCAAATCTAAACGCCATTCCACTTAGCTCACCTGACCCAAACATCTCCACGGCCCTCATCCGGTTAGGCAACCAGGCTGTTGTCCTCGCTTCGGCGTACTGGCACAACAGTGTCCCGGATTTATCTTTCCTACCAACCTTGGAATCTGCAATAAACATAGGATCCTTCTCATGCATTCTTGGCATGGACGCCAACGCCCACTCTCCAACCTGGGGTATTGGAGCTACCCGCGATGCCCGTGGGGCCAGCCTGGAGGACTCTGCTTCACTGATGGGCCTACAGTTCTTGGGATCTCCCAACCATTACACCTGGTCCAACGGATCCCTGCGCTCTTCCATCGACGTTACCCTAGCATCCAGCTCGCTAGCCATTCGCGCCACTAGATCATGTCTCCAGGAGATGGCTTTCTCTGATCATCTGCCAATCCTTACAAATTTCGATGACATCATTTCCACAGAGCCTATTTGCTCATGGGTTGAGACCTCATGTCTGGAAGAGACCTTCACTGCCTTCATTGGGTCCAGCCTCCACCATGTCACATCGCGTCTCCAGACCGCATTCACTCCAGGCGACATTGATGAGGTGGTTACTCTCCTCACTACCTGTCTTCAGGAGGCCTGCAATGTCTCCATGAGAAAGAAATCAAAATCTCCAAGGCCTTCAAGACCATGGTGGAACAAGGAGCTTTCAAAACTCCGCAATTTAGTTGTTGCTTTACGACGTTGCTATCAAAGCACCTCCCTTTATATCAGGAGCTTCTTTAAAGGTCTTTATAGAGCCTGCCACAACAAACTCAAGGCGGCTATAAGGCGAGAAAAGCATCTCTCCTGGATAACACTGTGCCAAGAGGTCTCCTCGGCCGCATGGAGCTCCATCCACCGATATATCTCCAAAGGCCGAAGAGGTTCTCTTGGGCCACCTCTGCTCAAACACAACGACGGCACCCCACTCACCCCAGAGGAAACCTGCCATGAAGTACTCCAGCACTATTTTCCAACAGACTGGACAGCGCCAACCCCATCAATTGACTGGCTCCAACCCTACAACCAAGAACCAGCCTTTACAGTGTCTGAAGTCCTTCGCGCGATCCGTCGATGCGGTCGGAGGAAATCCCCTGGTCCCGACAGGCTAGGTACCAGATGCCTTCTTCTTGATGGGCCAACGCTTCATAAAACACTGTCACAAATTTTCACCAAATGCTTACGTCTCGGACACTTCCCAACACCCTGGAAATCCGGTCGGTTAGTTCTCATACCCAAACAAAACTCTTCTTCCTCCAACCAACTGGAGAAATACCGTCCCATCACGCTGCTCAATACCTTGGCCAAAGTCCTTGAACGGTGTATACTGGCGCGCCTGCAATGGATAGCGGATTACCAAGGCTGGTTCTCACCCCAGCAGTTTGGCTTCCTTCCAGGGCGCTCAGCTGAAATGGCGCTCGATTCCATTAACAACAACATCAGTGAAGGCCTGCAGCACTGGAGGAAGACCTTGGCTATTGGTCTGGACATCAGCCATGCCTTCGACACCGTTCAAAGACACACCATCATTCAAGGCCTCCGCGACCTTAACTGCCCAGAAGAGTTGATTCAACTGTCCGCGAGCTTCCTCCGAGGAAGGCAGGTAATTTACAACGCTTGGAACGCCACCCTTACCTCTACTACTCTACTTGGGGTCCCCCAAGGTGCAGCACTGAGCCCCTTCTACTTCAACATAGTGGCTAGAAAAATCCATCTCCTTCCAAGGCCAAACAACAGTGAAATCATCAGTTTCGCAGACGATTTCACGGTACTGATTCACTTCCTCCGCAGATTCCCAACACGAGAGATCAATCAATTCCTAAAACAGCTCTTTCATTGGGGCAAGACTCAGGGGCTAACATTCAACCCAAGGAAAACCCAAGCCTGCCTCTTCCATTGGAAAGCCAAGCGTCCAGGCTATCACGGCATACATTTCCAAAACCAACCTATTCTAATTGATAACACTATAAAAATCCTCGGTGTTACCTTTGATTCCAAAAGAAACTTCGTAGGTCATCTGGACAACATCCTCAAGAGGTGCAGGTGGATTCTCCCTTGACTAACCAGCACGATCCAGGGGCAGTTCGGATTAACCTTCAGCGCGGGCCGAAAAATACATAACATGGTGATCCTCCCAGCCATCCTCTATGGCTCTGGGGTTTGGGGCAAGCGGGTGTTCGACACCAATGGCATCCGGAAGCTACGTGGCCTCCATTACAAATACGCTAAAGCTTTAATCAGAGGAGGCCCGTGTACTCCAACTATCCCAGCAATCTCCCTCACAGGTTGTCCTCCACTGGATATATCTATCAAATCCCATCTAGCATACTTGGAAGCGCTAAGAGAAGGCCCTTTTGAGTCACGTCCCAGTCCCTCCTCGGTACCCTACCCACCTCTTAGAAGACCTCTCCAATTCTCCAAGTCACTGCCAGAACGGGCCACTATTGTTTATACAGATGGCTCTCGGTCAACCAACGGGGTTGGCGCAGCAGTGGTGCTCCCACCTCCCTATTCACCACTGAAACTTAAACTCCACAACAGCTGTACCTCCTTCCAGGCGGAACTTTTGGCGATTCTTTATGCCACCAGATCTATTAGGATCATGCCGCGACAAGACTTTGTCATTGCTTCCGACTGCCAGGCAGCTCTACATGCCATCTGTCACCCCGATATCCCTAGAACCCCACTTACTGCAGAGATAATCAGAAACCTCAATACTCTGGACAATGTTCAACTCTGCTGGGTCCGGAGTCATTGCGGCATCGTTGGAAATGAACAGGCCGATGAAGTCGCCAAAGCCGCAGCTCAATCCAAATTGCCTTTACACTTCGCAACCCTTCCTAGGAAATATGTCCGCTCTCAAAGCAAACAGTTCGCCCTCCAACTATGGACCGACCTCTACACCACAGACCATGCTACAAGAAACCTTAGAAGAGTAGCTGCATCTCCTAGTCTTCTAATCTCAATTCTCCCAAAAATAAAATATTGCAACGTCACCTCTACAATTCTGACAGGACATGGCTTCGTTCAAGCCGACATCGCCAGAACCTCCAAAAACAACGACCCCGTATGCCAACACTGTCACCAAGAAAATCAAACAGTCGACCACCTCCTATTCAGTTGCCCATCCTACCATCTTCAGAGATTCCAGACTGCAACTCTACTTAACACCAGCACATTCAACCAAGAAGCTTTGAAGAACCTCCCCAAAAATAAAACAGCCTGGCGACATCTAATCAGTTGGATGTCAACTGCAACAAATAGACAAAAGGTCAGAAGACAAACCCGGACGGTTGGCGACTTTCGTACGCTCCAGGAGTCCGGGTTATGTACAGAATAATAATAAATAATAAACAACAGCAACAATGTAATTTGCGTCTTCACTATTATAAAACAACAACAAATTAAATTAACAATGTAAAAATATATATTTTACATTACATTTTAACATTTAACACAAAAACGTTACAATATTTTCTTTAAATATATATTAATATTGAAATTTCAAGTTTTTTTTACGTCATTGGAATATTATATTACTAAATTCTCAAATTAAATTTATTATACTTGGAACACATTTTAAGCATTGTTACAATTTATAAATATAATTTCACCAGATGCCGCGAGAGGCGCTGCTTGCGAGTGAAAGTAGAAAATTTGCAAATAAAATTGCAAAGAATATTTATTTCAAACCAAATTCAAACCAGAAACCTTCCCAGTAGTATAGTAAATAACTTCCTAAAGTTTCACGGCGATTGGATAATCTTACCTTTTAAAAACATTCATCATGTGAACAAACTAACATTCATCGTGTAAACAAACCACGTGTTAATTATTAACCAATCAAATTCATTTATCGTCGCGACCAGTGCTGCGCCCAAGCGGTAAAAGGCTGGAACTAACGCTTTTTTGTTTTATATTATTTTAAAAAAGCACATTAACCTTTTTAGTTTTTTGAATAGCCTATATGTTAAACGAAATCTTCAGCTACCTACATGCGAAATTTCATAATGATTTATTCTGTAGATTTTGCGCAACGCGATAACAAACATCGATTTTGGATTTCATTTTTATAGATATATAAGGATAAGGATAATCTAAAATGCAAATATTTTATTTTTTAAAAAACATGTATTTTATTTTCATTCATTGACTATTCTTTTATTTTTGACTATAGATTTAGAATACTTTGGATTTTGTTGTAAATATGTATAGTTGACCTACCTATTTTTTAAATCACGATTATAGTATTTATAAAATAAATTATATATTACTGTGATAAATATATAATGTATAATTTGCCTAAGTAATTCAAAATAAAAACTACTTGATAAGTAAATAACTATCTTTCCTATTTTCACGACTGCACCTTCAATTCTCTATCTTTTTCAACAACAAAATAAAATAATCATAACAATCAAAGCGCAGAGACCCATCTAGTGGAAAAGAAATCAAACTAAACATTGATTCAGCTTGTTCCCTGATATTTGGCCAACCCAGTTTCTTGATAAATCAAGAAAAGCCTTCCACGAACGCGTTTCACGCTTTTGGCGCTCGTCAGCGTGGAGTAGGCTGTTATCTTTTATTTTTTCTTTCATTTTTTTCATATAAATATATATATTTGAAATATAGATGCAAATAAAATTATAATTGAATTGAATAAATTTAAATATTTTTGCAGAGTTTTTTTCTTCAAATTTTGGGCGTGCAACACACATACAATAGAGATTCACCGAAATACTTTTTTAAAATTAAATTTTAAACTGTATTTCTGTGAATCTCTATTGTATTGTAATCTCTTTAAAACTCTACCGGTCCCAAGCCCGGTAGAAAAAGGAAGAGGGGGAGCAGTAACAAGCTCACTAAAAAAACCTGGGCTCAACTGGCCTGGCTGATAGTACACTGTAAGGGCTCCTAATCCAGGGATACAGGATGAGCAGCGTTTGTACTCCATGTTAGGAGTGGCTGCACATGGCGTCTATTCCTTATGTCAGAGACGGCCATTTATTTTTGAGATAAGTCGGCCTGCCATTGAGTATTGCTCCCAGTCTTAATGACAAAGGCAGACACATTCTACTTCACCCAGTCATGATGGTTGTCAAACTTATCCATTGATGAGCTCTACTCATCCCTCAACAGACACCATCAACAAGCTTTACAAGCTTGATACCCTGATATGATTGAGTGGAGATAAGAGAGAAGAAGAATATCTCTTTAATATGTGTGTTGCACACCTTTGCGGAGCCAGTGGCCTGATGAAGCTTGACCGCGCGAAAGCTTGCCTCTCGATATCTGAATAATGAAACACTGAAAAAAATAATTTTAAATATATTTAATTTAAATATATTTTGTTATACTTAAATGTTTATGAAACATTTTTACTCTCTAAAATAGACTAATAAGCTGACTTCAACTATTATAAAGTTGGAAAAATCAATTGGTGCTTGGAAGTTTACTGATGAAATATATTCAAGATTAACACACCTTTTTAAATGAATATGAATATATTAAAGATTTGACCATTTTTATGAAATATTAATATTATATTTTGAAATAATTTCGTTCCAATGTGATGTTTCAGATTACAAGAAAAAAGGTAAGTACAAAAGACCATTTTTTCTATCTTATTTTTACATTATATCTTCAGGATTGAAGTTTTTTTAAAGCATCTATTTATTATTTATGTGTTACTTCTAGTTATAGTTCTTGAGAGAACATTATATGCAAATAATATTGTCTTTATTTTTATCATTCACTAGTGAATGTATACAACTTCGCCCAGTTTATATATTATATAAATATATAAAAATTCGAAACTATTATAGACGTGTATGATTCTTTTAAAAATTAAACAATTTCTACTGCCCTTACTGCAATGGAAAAATTAATGGGAGGGCCTGGATCATCAGTGGTGAACCCTCCCAGCGGTTTCGCCAGTTTAATCTACCATACCTCTGTTATATTGCATTTTTCAAATTTCTTTTTATAGTGATACTGATTCTAGACTCTTTGAATAAGTATCACTATTAAAGGAAGATCAAAAATACAATATAACAGCGGTCTGGTAGATAAAACTAGCGAAACCGCTGAGAGGGTTCACCACTGATGATCCAGGCCCTCCCATTAATTTTTCAATTGCAGTAAGGGCTGTAGAAATTGTTTAATTTTAAACGAATCATACGCGTCTATAATAGTTTCGAATTTTAATAACAGATGGCGCGCAATGCATCAATATATATATATATATATATGTAGTATTATATTATTTATGTAGAAAAACTCATCGTGAAGAATGATTGATGTTATTCTACATTTCTGTTGATACAATTTTTGTTGCTTCTGTTTATCCATCTAGGAAAATTCTGTATGGGCCGAGTGTCCCTAATGATAATCAAATCAGACGTGATATCTCCACAAGGGATGCTTGCATCAAGCAAAAACACTAAATTGAGATACTATATTACATAAACAATTGGTGAATTACAAGGTTTGAGTGGAAGCTTAAAGAAGAAAATAAAGGACATTAAAAATCATGCTTGATTTTAATCATCTTACCTAAGAACAACAAATTAAATAAATACAAATAAATATTTCACACACACACACACAAGCCTTTTTTATTGGGGCATCCAGCCCTATACATGATTCCCCTCTACAGGATTTAGCAAAGGAAGATATTTCAAAAGTAAAAACTAGAATACAAGAAGTAATAAGGAAAAAGAAAAGAGAGAAGAAAGAAAAAACAAACAAAAAGAAATATAGCCATATATACAAAAAATAAACCTACAGAGCAAAAGGAACCGTACATGATTAAATATTTAAATTAAAGTACCAATGTTTAGAATATGTCAAGGCTAGGATATCTTTGAGAGGGCTAGTGTGGAATCAGCCGCATTCAATCTTCGCTTTCTTCCTCCAAGCAAACCACGACATTCGGCGAATCCATTAAACAAATAAATATTTAGCAATTACGGTTTTTTAAACAAGAGAGAAAATCATAGATATTTTACAGAATTTCCTAAATTTTAAATATGAGTCCTTGCTGTTTATAAACATAAAGATCCTTGTATTCAATGTCTTTCCGCTTTCTATAATTCTGGAAGATTGGACATATTCAATAAGCAGGGGACAGGAATCCTGTCTTCTCTATCCATACCCTGGATCGTCTATAGCTCCTATTCGAAACAGAAAGTTCCAATGTATACACCCTGGTCATCTTTACAATCCTTCATTTTCTCAGTAAATCAAATAACACAACAACAACAACAAAAAGGCTTTTATTAGGGCCCATTGCCCTGTATGGATTCGCCATACAACAACAAAATAATTAGGGCCTCCAATCCCGAAATCCCGGGATTCTGCTCGAAAAATCCCGGGATTACTGGTGTGCATGAAAACCAGAGCAAAAATATATTTTCTTATCTAGCATTTTGGTAATCAAACAGATGATGAGATAGCACACTTTTGACGTTTTGTTTATACAGTTGCATTTCGGATCTTTTTTTTTTTTCTGAGAGATTTGAAATTATTTTCATGCACTAATAACGGAGGGTTATTCTGCAAGATCTTTCCGAAATGGCATTTATTTTAAATAATACAGTAATTTTTTCTCCCTTTCCCCATTTGCACGTGAGCCTTTGTTTGTAAAGGTATTTATTTACATATCTGTTCTAAAACTTTCCTCACTACCTCTTTTGTGTATGAATCTATTTACAAAATCAAATAACACTTTTATTTTCTTTTTTCAGGAAAGCCTCCATGGTATGTGAAATGGAGTAAGTATAAATATTTATATAGTTATTGTAACATATTTACATTACATTATATTTTAATTATGTTTTGTTCATGTTTCAGGCTTTGGTGAGTAAATTATATAAAATATGTTTTCATTAACATGCTTATTTATGTAAAAGAATAGTACAAATATGATATTGTACTGGGATAAGGTGCATAAATTATGAAAAAGGTATCTCCTTATCGTGCAACTGAAAGTTCCTAATGGCTGATAGATGGCGCCAGCCATAAGAAATTTTAGTTGCACGATAAGGAGATGCCTTTTTCTTTTTTTTCATGTTTATCTATATTTATGTATTTATACTATACTTATATTGTATATGGAAGGACAACACTATGCCATTTTTACACTGTTATTAATTATTGCGTTACTTTTTTCTAAAGATATTTGGTAACCTAAATACTGTTCTATATGCCAATAAAAAATTATGTGTAAATTCAACAGATAAAGTCTTCTGAAATGTATATATAGTAATACAAAAAGGTCTCCAAAAATACGTTTATTGTTCTATTTATATATTTTATCAAGCTTTATGGAGCTATAAACCGTTCTAAATGAGTATATGACCCATATTCCAGTTATACACTTCTGAAGAATGATTTATTATACCCGAAAGCTTGAGATAATATGTAAATAAAGCTAGAAATATGTCTTCGGAAGCCGTTTTCAAATTATTTATAACAAATTATTTAAAGGTGTAAAGCCTCTAATTATATTTGAATATATATATATATATATATATATATATATATATATATATGATTGTTAGACAATTGACAATTAAAATAATTTTATTGAAATCTTGTCAATACATGCCGAAGTGCACAGTCTTCACTTTGATACTATGATTGATAGATATATGCGAAATATGTTAATATGTTTGTACGTTTTCACAGATTGGTTCACGCTGCCATTTTGTGACAAAAGTAACTATCTTTCTTTTAATATATTTAGAATACTATATGGATTATGTGTGTTATTGTGTGGTGGTGTTTTGTACAATCCATGGAAAGGGGGGTGCCATTGCCCCGTTAGTCAGCCACATTTCAGAGTTCGCTGTTCACGGTTATCGTAGCGGCTCACGACACCGTACTACAGGGCAGTCCTTTACTTGTGCTGCGGATTGATTGTGTTAAATTATTTAACTAGCATTATGGAAGTTCACTCAATTGGTTATCTGTCCCTGGCCAATTCTTTTTTTTTTCTAACTATTTCATGAGCATATTTGTTAGTTAGTAGTGTAGTAAAGGTTAAGTCATATGCTAAGATATATAGTAGATTACTAAAATTAATTTATTTATATATTGAAGGCACACACATAATACATTGAAGGCACATTAAAGGCACTCTCGTACTACATTTGTGGATCAACATCTTACCATATACTATGGTGATGACCAATCATCTTTGAGAAACTTATCTTCTTCTTTCTTATCTCCACTCAATCAAAATATCAGGGTAACAAGTCTGTAGACCTTGTTGATGGTGTCTGCTGATGAAAAATAGATCACATCAAAGAAGAATTGACAGCCATAATGCTTGGGTGAAGTATAATATGTCTGCTTTTGTCATTAAGACTATGAACACTACTCAGTGGCAGACAACTGACTTAGCTCCAATATCAAATAGCCGCTTCTGACATAAGGAACAGACACCATGTAAAGCTGCTACTAACATAGAGTACAGACTCACCCTGTATCCCTGGAGCCCTTACAGGGTACTATCAGCTGGGCCAACTGAATCCAGGGTTTTTAGAGAGCTTGTTACTGTTTCTTCTCCTCCTTTTTCATCCGGACTTGGGACAGGAAAAGGAGGAATATCAGCTTAATTGGATCGATACATCAGCCTAAAGTCTATATTGCCTGAATGATTAAGTTTGATAAACTATATTGAAATATAACGTCAGAGAAAAAAATAATTAACTGATGATCTAGAAAAGAAGCTATGTCGAAATAAAGAGCTCAAGATAGAGAAGTTTGGTCTAACTGGAGACGAGGATATTTTAAATAACATATAATAAATGAAAAAGAAGAGTTCACAAGGTACAGAGTTTTTGAATAGAATTCATAGAGAATGTCCATAGAAATAAACCGTATTCCCATCTATAGCTGAAAGTTGTTACGTGGTTATGACCTTGATTAAAAAGAAATATAGAAATGGTGGTGGTTTTTTGTCTTCCATGGTAAGGGGGGTGCCATTACCCCGTTAGTCAGGCACATTTCAGAGTTCCCTGTAGACCTTCACGGTTACTGTAGCGGCCAGGAGCTCACGACACCGTATTTCGCTTTACAGGGCAGTCCCTTTCTTGTCTTGCTTCTCCCGCCCACCAGGTAGAGAAGGGATTGGACTTCTGAGCAGGGAATATATATATTATAGGTCGATTAAAAATATACATTCAAATACATTGTTCTGAATATAGAGCAATCCATATTTATATCTTTAGAAAATAAAAAAGCATGAATTGGATTGAAAACAGATTTATTTGCCAATATTTTGGTATTATTACACTATGCGGCGCTAAGTTTGTTTATACGAAAATGTAATGCCTTGACAAAGGTTGACGTTAAGCCAACCAAAATATTGGAAAATAAATATTTTATTAAATCCAATATATGCCTTTTTATTATCTAGAGATTCAAATTCATATTTCAACCTGGATTTTTCTCGGAATAAATAAAGAAAAGCCAGCAAGATGATAATTTCAGGTTGTCGAATTAACGACTGGTATTTCAAATTGCTACCAAGTTGGTCAAAATATTTCTTGATGCTTTAGTTAAACGATATTTTGGCAAAGTGATGTAATAGCTATAGCTAAGTAAAGTTTTTTTTTTCAAATGAAATTATATCTAAAATATGGATACGCCCGGTTAGTTCAAATTATAATATATTTTACAGATTTTGATATTCATATGACGCGATTTGCCAGTAAAATTCAATATAAGTTCAATATAAATTTACTTAGTGATTTTTCATTTTCAGTAGTAAAACTCTATATTGCACAAAAGAGAATACTCCTTTTTTCACAGGAAAAAACAAAATCTTTAGTGAGGAGAATACAGTATGCCATATTTGCAAATGAAAACATAGAAATTGAAATTTATCACATCTTTGAGTGTCAGTATATTAGCAAAGAAAGAGAGATGTTCTTCTCAAAAGTAAACGACAGCCAACTTACCTCAGTACAAAGTATTTTAACCAGCGTCATATCAAGTCGAATGGTTGCTTTGTCCCTGTATTACTTTTACAAAACAGTAAACAGAAAAAAGAACTTAGATTCGTCGTTTTCTCCTCCACTACATGATGGTGATTGATCATTGTGAGGATATTGTTGTAAGCCGGCAATGAGAGAGGAGAATATGTATAAGACTGGTGTCTTAATAAAGACTTTGTGTTTGTAACATATAGATGACATACTACATGATGGTGATTGATCATCGTGAGGATATCGTTGTAAGCCGGCAATGAGAGAGGAGAATCTGTATAAGACTGGTGTCTTAATAAAGGCTTTGTGTTTGTAACATGTAGAGGACATACTACATGCTGGTGATTGATCATCGTGAGGATATCGTTGTAAGCCGGCAATGAGAGAAGAGAATCTGTATAAGACTGGTGTTTTAATAAAGGCTTTGTGTTTGTAAAATATAGAAGACATACTACATGATGGTGATTGATCATCGTGAGGATATCGTTGTAAGCCGGCAATGAGAGAGTAGAATCTGTATAAAACTGGTGTCTTAATAAAGACTGTGTGTTTGTAACATATAGAGGATATACTGCATGATGGTGATTGATCATCGTGAGGATATCGTTGCAAGACGGGCAATGAGAGAGGAGAATCTGTATAAGACCTGTCTTAATGACAGCTTTGTGTTTGTAACATATAGAGGACATACTACATGATGGTGATTGATCATCGTGAGGATATCGTTGTAAGCCGGCAATGAGAGCAGAGAATCTGTATAAAACTGGTGTCTTAATAAATACTGTGTTTGTAACATATAAAGGACATACTACATGATGGTGATTGATCATCGTGAGGATATCGTTGTAAGCCGGCAATGAGAGAGTAGAATCTGTATAAGACTGGTGTCTTAATAAAGGCTTTGTGTTTGTAACATATAGAGGACATACTACATGATGGTGATTGATCATCGTGAGGTTATCGTTGTAAGCCGGCAATGAGAGAGTAGAATCTGTATGAGACTGGTGTCATAAAAAAGGCTTTGTGTTTGTAACATATAGAGGACATACTACATGATGGTGATTGATCATCGTGAGGATATCGTTGCAAGCCGGCAATGAGAGAGGAGAATCTGTATAAGACTGGGGTGTCTTAATGAAAGCTTTGTGTTTGTGACATATAGAGGACATACTACATGATGGTGATTGATCATCGTGAGGATATCGTTGTAAGACGGGCAATGAGAGGGGAGAATCTGACTGGTGTCTTAATAAAGACTGTGTGTGAGAGAGTTGCTAGTAAAAGATCTTGCTGTATGTGTTTAAAGGAATGGGGCTGTTTGATGTAGTGTGGTTTGTTTACAGAGTGTCCTGGACCTGCCCCTCCCCCAGCGCCCCCTCCCCCTCCTCCACCGCCCCCTCCTCCACCACCCCCTCCTCCTCCACCACCACCCCCTCCCCCACCTAGGGGAAAAACCACAGAACCTCCTACATTACCACCAGCTATTGTTCCCCGTAAGTTCCAACCGTCATATTCCTTTTCCCAAAGACAATATTGTAGCGTGGTGTATTTATTTAAATAATTTTGATTATAGATAAAGAATTCTTCCTGAATTGATATTAGACGAAAAACATGGTGAAGGAAGACGAGTTTCTTTTATTGATGCATAGGTGCAAGCTTTCGGGTAAAAACCTTTCAACAGGCGAGTAATGAAGCGCGACTTATAAGTCCTTATAATTCGCGCTTCATTACTCGCCTGTTGAAGGGCTTTTACCCGAAAGCTTGCACCTATGCATCAATAAAAGAAACTCTTCTTCCTTCACCATGTTTTTCGTCTAATTTTGATTATATTAATGTACATAGTTTTGAATTATGGCATAGCTATAGATGTGCGTAAATACAATTTTAGGGTAAACCACCGTGACAGAGAACAAAGTCCATTCGTAATTACCTCTCCTCGCGTCTATTTTTCAACGCGACAATATGTTCAAAAGATAAAAAAATCCTCTGACATATATATAATGATAAATGTTTTTTTTTTCCGAGAGGATAAGTTTCTTGTGCTTTATTTATATATTCCCTCAAGCTTCGGATATTATAAAAAACCTTTTACGGGGTTTTATCAAATATATATGTCATACTTTGCATAATATCCAAGATGTATAATTTATTTTCGCCAAAATAAGTATGTTAACCTGTAGATATGTTAAGCTTGTGTTAAAATGCAAATATGCAAATTCATCCATCTATAAAAACTGTACAAAAATAAACGTGGCAGACATCGCTGACGAATGCTATGGCACGTCGCGGGTGCACTGCTCACTTGGCTGGAACTAATTCTTGGGGATTGAATGCATAACGGTTGCACCCTTCCATTCGATCACGACATATATATATTAAAAAGGCATTAGACCCAGAGCAGCAGCTTTACACACCCAAGACAGTGGATATTGCTGCTGCTGCGATGGAGATACATGGAGACATCTGAGATTCTTCTTTGGACACGACAACAACAACATTAAAAAGGCATATTCGGATGAAAATATCATATATATCAGTACAAATCAGTAACGCGCAATCAACATATAACAAATGAAATTTGTTTTTTCCTCTTTATTTTCTACATTCTTTAGCGCCCTCTATTGTATAATCTATTATTCAACATGACCTATAGCGCTGAAGTTATCATTTTGTTGTTACAGCTTGGGTACTATATTGTAGAAGTAAGTATTGCCTCAATATATACACTCGTGGACAAAACCTAAGGAAGTACAAAGTCTTTGATGTCTCGGGTTGTCTGTTTTTTTTTTCAAGGATACAGAACCAATTTTGTTCACACTTAGTAACCTTACGTGTCTTCATTAAAGGTCACTGTAATATCCTTCAGAGTTATTGTCTGAATCCCGATATACATTCTAAAAGGTACAACAACCTTAAGTGTTGTCCATGAGTGTATATACACTTGGTTATCTCATGTGTCTTCAATAAAGGTCACTGTAATATCTTTCAGAGTTATTGTCCCGATATACATGCTAAAAGGTACAACTTCCTTTAGTTTTGTCTATGAGTGTATTTAGTATTCTCAATATTTTATTTTAAAATTAATTTGAGCATTTCTACAACTTTATGTCGCCATCAATTTGGTTCAGTCTCTTTGAATATAAACATCTCTTCAGTGAGTTTGGAATCTTTACAAGTATTTTTTCTAGTATTTTAAATATATATTTACTCAATATTAATCAAAGTGTGTAACTTATGTATTTTTTTAGAGCCAAGAATTGCTGATATATTTCCGAATGGAGTATTTTATCATTGCAGTAAGTTTCATTGTGCGACACACGCCATTTTTTAAAATCTTTATCACAGATAAAATAAATATATGGCTCTTATAATTCTATTTTAATTATTGAAAAATAATGTTATATATTTAAATATTTGTCGAGTTTTTTTACCAGTTGCAAATAAGACACGCTATATCCGATCTGGATAATTGAGCGTGAAAACTATTTACAATAATTCATATTGTAGTAGAGTAGATAACAGAATTATCAAAAAGAAAATAAGAAATTAAGAAAAAGAGAATTAAATAAACATATCCATTAAACAAATAAGCAACAACATAAGCAGATAGAAGAAACCACAAGGTAGTTATTTACAGTATGTTGAGCAATGATGAAAGTTGATTTAATGAAGTTATCTGTAATAATTAGTATCGTAGAGAGAGAAAGTTGATCAAGTTGAGCTATTTACAATGAGATTTGTCGAGTAAAATGATAAATATTTTTATAAATATAATATATTTATTATATGATTATATTAATATTCACCTATAACTTAGCAATTATGAAAATTAACTTTATAATTACAAGTATTTATGATATCACATTATACCTTTATTGTGAAAAAAACAATAAAAATATAAAAAGGTCAGGTGTTGATATAAAAAAAAAATAAGTGAGCCTGGTCAGGATATTCTCTCTCTCTCTCTCTCTCTCTCTCTTTTTTTGTTTTCAATACCTATAATATTATGTTTATATGTCCAATATTGTATTGAGGGAGTTATAGCATTTCATCAAAATGAAATATCATGATATATTATAAATGAAGTCTTAATCATTTTCTTTTTGTGCCTCAGATGATAAAGGTAGGTATAAATTTGAAAACAAAATAAACTCGGGATTTCTCTCTAAGTTCAACTTTCAGCAAATTCATGCTCTTGTAATAACTAAAATGCAAAAATAAAACTGCGAGTTTGTCATGTTTATACGTCGCGAAATTTTGTTATGCACTATATGTAGATTAATGAATGCTGTTTATTTTCAAAAACACCTTCAGACAATTTTTTATGAATTTCTTTTATTGAAAGATTTTATTGATATCTATTCGCGGAAACACTTCGATTCTCTGTTGTGGTTTTATAGTTAGCAAATTTTACATGGACTTCCCTGCGCTAGACACGTTTTAAAATGTAATTTTCAAATAAACATTTCTTTGTCTGAGATAGAAGTTTTATGAATATATATTTGCGAATAAAATCTTCTTCTTCTTCTTTCTTATATCCACTCAATCATATTAGGGTATCAAGCTTGTAGAACTTGAGACTTGACAACCATCATGATTGAGTTAAGTAGAATGCATCTGCCTTTGTCATCAAGACTGGGAGCACTACTCAGTGGCAGGACGACTTAGCTCCAAAAGTAATGGCCGCCTCTGACATGAGGAACAGATGCCATGGCGAATGGAATAAACGTAGCAAAGAATCTAGGAATCATGGTTTGCAGCAAAAAAAAATAGCGAAACAAGTTGAAGCTTTTCAAACAATAGTTAACTTATAGATAAGTTCAATTAAAAAGTCCTATTATATAATTTATTATACAAATTATAGAATATATATAACATGAATTTGCCTGATGATGATATTCATGCATTAAAGGAAGCATTTCTCCCTTTATGCATTAAAACAATGCTTTATATTTATTACCCCAATAAAATACGGTGTTGATAAGAAATGAGCCACAACATTAGTTTTGGAAAATTAAGACAAAAGCCAACAACCTATATACCATGGTTTCAGGCTATGGCCCTCATCAGTACAGGGACGGCTTCGGTTTCGTAACATTCTACAAGATGAGTTATGAAATCGGTCGAATTTAATAAAATTCCATATTACCACTTTTTTGCTTATCCCTAGTACACATGGTACAGGCCATGATAATCATAATGGGTAGAAGTTGGCGACTACTTTTACTGTAAGTGCACCACATGTCTACACATGTGAAAAGCAGTTCGACTTTGCACTTAAAAATATGCCTGAGCACCATTTAGTTACTTGCACTCGCTTGTAGGGTTAGACTTTTTCAATAATTAGGAGCCATTGAAGCTTTTTTTTAAATCAGAAACAGGTGCCCAATGCGGGATTTGTTCCCGGGTAGTAGTGGTTGAAAACAAACGGTTTAGACCATCCTTTCCAACGACTCCCCAATTACCATTGTAAAGTGTTTTACTAAATGATAAATATAATACATTTAGAATGCATAATTAAAGGGTAGGTGCTTCTATCGGTAAAAATATAAAATATAAAAATAAAATATTCCCTATCAAATATAATATGTATTGAACCTATAAACAAATTTATCAACCCCCACAAATAGGCTTGACAGTATGTCCTCTTTACGGAATGATGTCGTCGATTTTAACGACAATCTTATTTCTTGAGCCGCGCCAGCATCTATGTTTCTGGTTCTGTAGCCTCCAATGCCACTTCCCATCCTTTTTGTCAATTTATTCTAAACCATATATATGTTATAAAAAATGAGAGATTTGTTGTTGATTATGATTATCTTGAGGATTATGCTATGTTAATGCAGTCATGGCAAAAATTTGAAAGTATAATAATAATATTTTTGATCAGTATTTGCTTTTATTGAGCTAAAGGAATATATGGAAAACATAATTTGGTAAAAGTACTACCTGGCTTAAGGCGTAAGAATAATAAAAATGAAAAACTTATTTACATAATGTACAAAAGTTTGAGCCGGCCATCGAGAAACAACAACAATGAGTTTTTATAGGGGAAGAGTGACCGATTTAGCAGAGTATTTGAATCTATGAAATAAAATTTTAAATAAAATAATATTTTAATATAACATATATATATTCAATGGGATATTTAGTTAAAATATACAATATCTGTGTGCAGAATTGAGAAAGGTTATTATACTCGCAGGTATTTATGAATTATTAACATTTATAGGCGAGAAAAATTAATTAATAATAAAAATCAATTATGTATAGATCTACTTTACAAGCGTAAGTATTGACTATTTTATTATTTTCACGTTTTCTCTAAATATTCCTATTTAAAACGAAGCCCTATAAAATGAATTAATTGATAAATTGATACACTCAAGTGCTCACATTTCATTAATTTGAAAATAGAACAATCCATAAATAAATCTATAAGTAAAAAAGGGTATATATTAGATCATAATATCATTTATTTCACCAATATTTCAGTTGGCTGAACGCCAACCTTTATCAAGGTATTATAACATTTTAATGTGTGTCTAAAAATGTTATAACACCTTGATAAAGGTTGGCGTTAAGCCAACTGAAATATTGGTAAAATAAATGATTTTTTGATCCAATATATGCCTTTTTATTTTAAAAAAATCCTTAATTATTATACTTAAATCTATCAAAACATTTTTCATCTTCAATGTAAACCCTCTTGTAAAACACAAATTATTCATATAATTTATCTCTAAATTATGGAAATCATATGTAATATGTTGGAATTTGTGTTATTTCATACAAAAAGATCTTCAAGCACTTCTCTCTTTAATATATTATAGATATTAAATGAATAACATTAATCTTCGGTGTCCTAGCATTTATTGAACATTGTAGAAGTAAGTGTGAATTTTTGATTCTATCAAAAATATATGGAATATGCAAATATGTTAATCGTTTTTCAGATTGTAAAAGTAATAAATGGTTATCTAAGCATCATTTTAAAATGATATTGTCAAACATAGGAATAAATAAATATATAAAATATATTAAACGAAAAAACATGGTGAAGGAAGACGAGTTTCTTTTATTGATGCATAGGTGCAAGCTTTCGGGTAAAAATCAGATCACCCATACCCTCTCTACAGAAATTCAGTTCTGGCGCAGATACATTGATGATATCTTCTGTATATGCAAAAAAAAAGGTCAAGAGAGCTTCATACTACTAACACTTAATAATTACAATCAGGATATTTCCTTTACTCTAGAAACAGAAACCAACCATGTTATCCCATTCTTGATATTTTAATTATTCGCACCTTATCCTCATTTCACACTACAGTTTATAATAAAAAGCAATGCCCCCCTGTTACACTAACTACAATTCTCACTGTCCTATCTCCCATAAAATCATTATTGTTAGAACCCTTACAAAAATAATATACACCCATTGTTCCATAGACATCTTTAAAATAATAGAAAGAAATCGTATCATAACCCAGCTCTCGGCAGCTTCTTTTCCGCTCTCGTTCATTAATAAATACACTTATACACCTACAACTTCCAATCCTTCCATGACTTACAGATCATTGTGCTTTCTTCCTTACTCCCCCTCCTCAGTAGATATAGCTAGAAAACTTAAATCTTATGGCATCCGTACCATATATAAAAATTCCCGAATCTTCGTTCATCCTCATACTAAGTCCTCAGCTCCTCCTGACCCTCTTCGTTCTATGGGCGCAGTCTACTCCGTCTCATGTGAACAGTGTCCTGCCACTTACGTTGGTGAGACAGGTAGATCTGTGGCCATCAGGATGACTGAACATTCCCGTAATATTTCCAGGCAAGATACCAAATCCCTCATTTATCAACATATGCAGAGCACAGGCCACACTTTCAACATCAAAAACCCCACCATACATTACAGGCACATACATATCTTACACCAAAGACTCATCCTAGAATCCATAGTATTCCACAAACTGAACAGCATCAACAGAAAAATAGATCTTCCAGAAGCTTATCATCCTCTCCTGTCCTTTTTTAAAACCTCCCACATGTTTATTTCAATAGCCCTAATCATACGCCGTTTAATATGTCTAATCATGCAGATTTAATATTTACTTTTCTCAAAAATCGGTCTTCTGTTAATATTAACATATATAAATAGTTTAAAGATTTCTTTTATATATATATATTCCTTCCTACCATTTGTACCATAGTTCTTATAAGTCGCGCTTCATTTCTCGCCTGTTGAAGGGTTTTTACCCGAAAGCTTGCACCTATGCATCAATAAAAGAAACTCGTCTTCCTTCACTATGTTTTTTCGTTTAATTTCAAATGAGGAAGAATTCTTCATCTATATATAAAATATATAAATAAAATATTTACTGTGTATTAAATTGATAAAAAAAATTTCTTTACAGATCCAGGTACGCCCTTTTATATATAAACTTATTTGATGGATCGCCTTTTGACTCAAATAGAAATAAAGATTTCAAAGTTTTCAAAAATGCATATCGAATTTAAAGAGCATCAACTCGTATTCTGTAAAAATGTTTAATATTATACCTGATAAATTTGAAGGCTATTTATTTTAGAGAAATTTCATATTTTTAAAAGAGTTTCAAATATTATCAAACTATTTTTATTCCACTATGCAGTTTTAATTTTAATAAAGATAAATTTCTACGTAAATTTGTTTGTATGTTTTACAATGTTGAAAAATTACTTCAAAATTCCAAAACAATGCATTCAAGATTGTCTCTGATGACGAGGTCAAAAACGTAAAAAATAAAAATAAAAAATTATACACAGAGTGTATCAAGTAAATTGGGAATAACCACAATAGAATATTTTAACCGAAATTTTTTACAAGTAAAAAAAAAAGAATAAAATTTAAGCAAGTAGTATATAAATATATATAGATGGAATATTTGCCGGGAGGAAATTGATCCATGGAAGCATAGGGCGCCTCTCCCGTCAAAATAAACGTCAAAAGCTGGTGTTGTTGTGGATTTGTCACCGACCCGAGGCCGCTAGTTTGCGGCGACGGTCAATAGATGGCGTCAGCTTTTGACGTTTATTTTGACGGAAGAGGCGCCCTATGCTTCCATGAAAATATATAGTTTTGATTTATTCAATGTAGTTTCCATTATTAGCTACAACATTCTCAAGGCGAATGCAGAATAAGGAACAGGCCTTAGTGACGATGATCTTGTCCATTTGGGTCATCACTGTGTGAACTGCTTTCTTGACAGACAGGATGGTGTTATGGGGAGCTACATCTCTCTCAACAACACCCCATACATAGTAGTCGAGGGGGTTTCAGTCTAGAGAGTTAGAGGGACAAATATCAGGACTCCAGTGACTCGGGTCGTTAAGTGACATCAACGATTGTGTCTCTTTTGTCTTGTGGGCTGGGGCTGAGTCTTGTTGGAAGACATACTTCCTTCCTGCGGCCACCATGTCCATCCAAGGCTTTAAAACGGTCTCCAGGACATTCGTGTAGGTGACAGTGTTCATTCTAAGTCTACTCTCAAAGAAATGGGGACAGCTTTCATCCTAAGTCTCCTCTCAAAGAAATGTGGAGGCATGGAATTACCTTCACAGCTGATAACGCCAAAGATCATCACTGAGGCAGAAAATTTCAAGTGCATCACGACAGATGCATCTGATCCAGCGATCATTCCTGGAATTTTCCTTTTGGTACACAAGGTACCTCGGTTGACCGGTATTGTGATCAGGGAGCGCAGACCGATCTGATCTGTTCCATGGACAAGACACCACCACCTTTGGTACACATAGAAGTTCTTTTCATCAGAGAAGATCGTCAGCATGCCACAAGAGTCATGTTTCAGGTTGTTGAGAATGGCAGCAGCCTTTCCTTTTCTGTTATCCTTCATATTCTTAGCCAGCAACTGACCTTTCCGAAGAGCATACGACTGGAGACCAAGATCCTCATGGATAGTTCTGACAATTGTCATTAGCCAACGTTGATTTCCTCAGCTATGGCCCTCATGCTCTTCCAAGGGTTTCCATCAATCTTCTCCTCGACATTTTTGACAAATTATTCGCCTGTTACTCTGTCCGATGGAAGCGAGTGCTTTTTCCTTGCAGTCATTCCCTCTTTGTTACTGTCAGTAATGTCTCATCAAACTTCTTATTGACATAATAAATGATAGAAATTATTCTCTCTGTATTGTAATTTATCTTCCATATTTCTATTATAGGCCCTCAATCTATTCATTAATATTCATAAACAAACTTAAGAAATATTTTTTTAAATATTTTCTA
Source organism: Cordylochernes scorpioides (assembly GCA_030710605.1). Taxonomy (NCBI): domain Eukaryota; kingdom Metazoa; phylum Arthropoda; class Arachnida; order Pseudoscorpiones; family Chernetidae; genus Cordylochernes; species Cordylochernes scorpioides. The sequence continues at coordinate 1,230,430 of CP092874.1, forward strand.
ACTTTGATTTCCTATTGTGTATAGTAAAAAAGAGAGGACATCCCAACCTACAATTCTATGGTATGTATAAGGAAATACTTGTGTGATATTGTATCAATAATATATTGTAGCAAAATATTTATTATTTTAATAACAGAGTATCATTTTTTATTTTTATATTTTACTACTCTGTAAACTTCCCTCATTGCTTATATTTTGTTTATTATTCATAGTTTGTTCTTGAATTAAATAAATTGTTGTGTAATCCTAAAGTTTGTCTTTCCTCATTTTCCACGTGGCAATATTATTATCATATTTATTTTATTTATATATATATATATAATTGAAGAATTGAAAATTGTAATCATATAATTCTATATTTTAAATAGAATAGAATATTCTGAAATTTATATTTTTGAGATTATACTTAGGATTTCTTTTCCTTACAATTTACTAAAATATTAAGTTCAGAGAAGGAATTTCCTTCTGCTTGTATAATGATCAGTTGTTTGATGCAAGTATAGCTAGACATTATTGATGATGATTTAACAATATTTTTTTTTCTCTTCTATCCTTTTATTCTTCAAATTCCTAGCCATAAATATTCTAAAATATACTTTGCTGATTACTTTATCATTTTTACTATTGTACTAACCAGTTTTATTTCTTTATTACGGGGGTTGGTGGAAGGGTGATCTAAACCGTTGGTTTTCACCGCTAAGACCCGGGATCGAATACCGCATTGGGCACTTTTTTCTGATAAAAGAAAATGCTCCAATGGCCCCTGATTCTTGCGAAAGTCCAACCCCACCAGCGAGTGCAAGTAACTAAACGAGGCTCTGGCAAATTTGTAAGTGCAAAGTCGAACTGCCTTTTATATGAGTAGACATGTGGTGCACTTACAGTAAAAGCAGTCGCCTACTCCTACCCACCAAGATTATCATGGCCTGTACCACGTGTACTAGATATAAGCAAGCAAAAAAACTTTATTACTTATTTTATCAATCAATTGTCTTCCTTCTCCAATGCTTCTTATAAAATTTGATCGTTAGAAAATTATTTGTTCATTTATATATATAGCCATTTTCAATATTCATCGCGAAAATCACAATATTATTTTTCTTCATTATTTTTACTTTATTTAACCTCTATCACCATGTCTTTAATATATACGATATACACTCATGGACAAAACCTTTAAGGAAATTTCAAATTTTAAGAAAAAAAACACTCCTTATTTGCCTATATAACGGCGGAATCCTTTACATGCAAATTCGAACCCTCTATCTCTTTGAAAAAATATAATACAGTATTTAAAATATGAAATATATACATGGGCCTTGTGAAAGGTACAACTTCCTTAAGTTTTGTCCATGAGTGTATATACACTTGGTTATCTCGTGTGTCTTCAATAAAGGTCACTGTAATATCTTTCAGAGTTATTGTCTGAATCCTGATATACAGACTAAAAGGTACAACTTCCTTAAGTTTTGTCCATGAGTGTATATACACTTGGTTATCTCGTGTGTCTTCAATAGAGGTTACTGTAATATCTTTCAGAGGTATTGTCCCAATATGTAATATCCTAAATATATGCTTGGACTAATCAATTTATTATATCCTTTATCAATCTGTTCATATAAGAATGTATATAACAATATTTATTGTGAAAAATATAAAAAAATGTAATATTGTACTGAAATAGGGTGCATAAATTGTGAAGAAATAAAGGGGCATCTGGAATATTTAAAAATCAACGAATAGTTGATATTTATTCCGGATAAATGGCGCCAGCCATCAGCAACTTTTAGTTGCACGCTAAGGAGATGCCCCTTTATTTTTTCATAATATTTATTGTATAATTAAAACAACAAAATGACTTCAAATTTTGAATAGTGTCAATAGAAACAATGATTATTTGATATTTATTCCGGATAGATGGCGCCAGCCATCAGCAACTTTCAGTTGTAAGAAAAGGAGATGCCTCTTTATTTTTTCATAATATTTATTGTATAATTAAAACAACAAAATGACTTCAAATTTTGAATAGTGTCGATAGAAACAATGATTATTTGATATTTATTCCGGATAGATGGCGCCAGCCATCAGCAACTTTCAGTTGTAAGAAAAGGAGATGCCCCTTTATTTTTTCATAATATATATTGTATAATTAAAACAATAAAATCATTTTAAATTTCGAATATTCTTAATAGAAAAAAATGCATTTTCAGACGACCTCTATGGATATAAAATGGCGGGTGAGTAGAATTAAAATAAAAATTATCAAGAATTATTGTTATTTTGGCGTTTTCCTTTTTCAGAAATAAAGGCGATTATTATATTTTTAAGTAAGTATAAACATCCATGTCTCACAATATATATTATATAATACGTATAAATCGCGTATTATTTATAAAAATTATATTTTAAATCTTTAAACTAGAAAAGACCTTTCTCGGAAAACCCCAGGACTATAATAGAAAAGCTGAGACAATGGAACCTAACCCTTGTTTCTTATTTTTATTTCCTTACATTTAATTTCAAAAACATTATATAAAATACTGCATTACTAATTTCACAAAAGCCTTTAATTTTCATAATATTTTTATTTTATTTTATTATTTTTCATTTTTTAATGTATTATTATCCATAATTATTTTTGACCAATGACAAAATTGTTTTCATGTGATCTACAAGAATTTGTGAATTAAATTTACTGTGTAATAAATTGATAAAGAGAGAACAATCTCTTGAAATCTTTTGAGAATATTTTTTTTCTTTACAGATCCAGGTACACCCTTTTATATGTAAAGTTATTTGATGGATTGTATTTTGACTCAAACTAATGGAGATTGTTTAAACGACTTAAGGAATAAACAACAACAACAACAAATCTTTAAACTACGAATTTATATAATTATTTTACCATTGATAAATGTAAGCATTATTGTTTCTTTAAACATAAAACAAACTTATACTATCCTTACTACAATGGAAATATATAATGATTCCATATAATATTGTAACATAGTATTTCTTAATTTTATTATTTTTTATTTAACAGAGTGGTCATTTTTATGTTTTATATCTGGCGACTCTGTAAATTTCCCTCGTGGCTGATCTTTTGTTTACCTTTGATAGTTTGTCCTTCCCCTAAATAAATTTTGTTTCCTCCTGAAGTTTTTGTCTTCCCTAATTTTCCACGTGGCAATATATATAGATAGCATGTTATTGCCATATGATTATTTTGATATTTGTTGTTGCAAACATCTTAATTCTTAAATTCAAATTTAAAGGTCTCGTACAGATTCACTCCAATACAGCCTAATATATATATGTTGTATATATAAAAATATATTTTTTCTGCTGATTTTGGAATATTTTGAAATATACAGAATTATTAGCTATTTCTTGATTTTGGTATTATTTTTAAAATTGAGATTGATTAGCATAAAAAGGAATATATAAAAACATAATTTGATGAAAGTAATGCCTGGCTTAAGGCGTAAGAATCAAGAAATGAAAAACTTATTTACATAATGTACAAAAGGTTTGAGCCGGCCCTCGGGAAAGAGAAAATATCTTTATTTACGGGGCTGCTAACCCATTACGTCGCGTGCGTTGATGGAGGCTAGTAAACTCCACTAGATGGCGCTCTGCCATCTAAAAAGCACATGTGCTCGTGGTCAGAAGATGCCTTCTTTATTTTTAATATATATATATTCTGTTGATTTTTGATCATCTTGAGGATTATGCTATGTTAATTCAGTCGTGATTAAAAATCTTGAAAGAATAATAATAAAAATAGTTTTGATCAGATATTGCTTTAATTGAACTTATGGAATATATATAAAAAAAAAACATAATTTGATTAAAGTACTGCATGGCTTAAGGCGTAAGAATAAAAAACAAAAGATTATTTACATAATGTACAAAAGATTTGAGCTGGCCATCGGGAACCAACAACAATGAGTTTTTATAGGGTAAGCGTGACCTCTGGCGGTCGATTTAACAGAGTATTTGTATCTATGAAATATAATTTTGAATAAAAAAATATTTTAATATAACATATATATATATATATTTAAATTTTCTTAATATTATTTTATATATATATAGACACACAATAAATAATAATAATAAGTTAATAATATATAATAATAATAATAATATTACAGAGGTCTTAGGTTTGTGAAGGCAATAAATGTAGTATAACTGAGGTATATATAAGTACGTATATACTTGTACGTTTATCGTTATAAATTTAAAATAGAAATAAAAAATAAATATTTTTGTAGGACGACAGAAAGAATTCTGCATGCCACCAAAATATGATAATTGCTGTAAGTATTAAAACATATGTGGAGATACAATAGATACATTTCAATATAACCATAACGCCATGATAGATATTTTATATGGAACTCATGTGAAAAATAGTTAAAATTTTTAATATATATTTTAGTGCTTTTAATTCCATTCATTTTATATGTATAGATGGCGCGTTATTGCTTTGTGTTAATTTATGTCTAACTGACCTTGTCTTTATTGTTTGCGGAAGAGTATTGCTCGATGCAAATATTTGAATGTAATTCTACTGTCCTATAAGCTTATGTCCATAGTTTTCTTGAAAACCATTTCTGAGATTCCATCCTTCAATGCTGCATATATAAGTAGAATCGTCCAATACAGTATTAGAGCTCTGAGAAGCGGTCTGGTGGATTAAATTGGCGAAACCGCTGGGAGGGTTCACCACTGATGGGCCAAGCCCTCCCAATATATTTTTTCATCGCAGTGAGGACAGTAGAAGTTTGTATTATGTATAAAAGAAATATTCGTGCTTTTAAATCCTTTCATTTTATATTTATAAATTTGTCGAAATTGACAATTGCAGATATTTTTACGATATTTATATGCAGATATTTGAATAGTTTTAGTATTGTCTATGCAAATTGTCATCTCTGCCTATATAGCGCGGCTTTGTTGGTTTATTAGTGGGCTAGCGGTTATTGGATAGGACAGGCCGGTGTGAGCTGCTGATGTACATATTATTAGATCTCTTTTCCTTCTTTTATTGTTTCATACCTTCAAGTAATAAATATTCTTTCTTTTATTTTACGAATCCATGCATCTTGTCAACAATATTCAATTGCCATCTATCGATAAAATATTTAACAAATAAATTTACTGGCAATGTGTTTCTTTTCAATAATATTTTAGCGTAGAAATTCGGGAAAGAGAAACTTCAGGATGACACACAAATTTATTTAAGACACAAATCAACATTTATAAGATACAAGTTAAGCAATAAGGGAAGTTTACAGAGTAACAAATGTATAAATAATAATGTTTTTCGGGAGATCGATAACCCATTGGTATTCTTTCTATAATCCAATTTGAATACTATGCCGCGTTTTCCCACCGTTAAGTGTCCCAGAATGTCATCTCTGGTCAGATGGTGACAACAGGCTGGTGTATGTACCAGTCTTCCATTACTGCACACAAAATATAAATAATATAAATATCAAAAAATGAATAATCTGTATATATAATAAATACTTCGCTACAAAATGATCAAATATTATCTTTACATAGATCTGTAGATGTATATGTGGAGATAATATTTAATGTTATTATTGACAAGAAACACATTGTCAGTATATTTATATGTTGCAAATTTGATTTAGCATAAATTTATTTTTGATTCCAAAGGGTATTTAATATAATATGATGCACTTGCGCGCCATCTGTTATTAAAATTCGAAAATATTTTAAAGGCGTAAGATTCTTTTTGGATTTAAACAATTTCTACTGCCCTTACTGCAATGGAAAAATTAAAGGGAGGGCCTGGCTCATCAGTGGCGAAACCGCTGGGAGGGTTCACCACTAATGAGCCAGGCCATCCCTTTAATTTTTCCATTTCAGTAAGGGCAGTAGAAAATTGTTTAAATCCAAAAAGAATCTTACGCCTTTAAAATAGTTTCGAATTTAATATAATAATTACTGAAAAATAATTTTTGATTATACTTAAGATCCTACAAAATATTTTCTCACAATGAGTTTCTTTTAATTTTGAAACGCTATTTTATACACTCATTGTGAGAAAATATTTTGTAATTTCAAAAGGTTTTTCACAATTTTATCGTGAATACTTAAGATATAAACACTATACCCAATCAATAATTAATAGATTATATAGTATAATAAAAAGATATATGATTTTATGGGAACTTTTTTTTATGAAAGCCTGAACTTGTCACCTTGATGAATGCAATTCGTCTTTTACTGTATCAACATTAAGAAGAGGCCAAACTCCGCCTTTGCCGGTCCCAAGCCTGGATTAAAAAGGAGGAGGGTGAGCAGTAACAAGCTCACTAAAAAACCAGGGTTCAGCTGGCCTGGCTGATAGTACCCTGTAAGGGATCCTAATCCAGGGATACAGGATGAGCAGCGTTTGTACTCCATGTTAAGAGCGGCTGCACATGGCGTCTGTTCCTCATGTCAGAGGCAGCCATTTTTTTTGGAGCTAATTCGGTCTGCCACTGAGTAGTGCTCTCAGTCTTAATGACAAAGGCAGACGCATTCTACTTCACCCAGTCATGTTGGCTGTCAAACAGACGCCATCAACAAGCTCTACTAGCTTGATACCCTAATATGATTGAGTAGAGATAAGAAAGAAGAAGAGGCCAGCAAGGATTCTGAAATTACAGGAACTGGTGAGTGAGGAATAGGGAAGAATCTTTAGATGAAGTTTCAAATCCGGGCAATGTCTAAGATAACAGGAAAGAATAATCATCATAAGAATATAAAGGAAACTCTCTTCCTTATGAAACAAGGTTTATTTATGTTGTCAGGATCAAGCGGATGACAATCTCAATAAAATCTTCGATATTTTACTTATGATAACCTTAGTAACAAATGACTTGATATTGAAATATAACATAGCCGAATCATATTTTCATATAAAAATGTTTATAAAAAGCAGTTATCATCCATTTGTCTTTGTGTTATAGTGGCAAATGGTAAGTCAAATTAAAACTTATTCAGATTTGATATCAAAACAAACAAAATATGGGTTTAAAATAAAGATATACAATTTATATAATAATATATATAGAAAAAGAGAGAGTTTGAATATATTTCATTCCTAATATTTTTATAACGTTAATTGATGTGTTGTTTTTATGATTTTTCAGGATTGGTGACCTTAATGCCAATTATAAGTAAGAATCAATTTATTTTCTTTCCCATTTTTATTATGATAAATTGAAAGAGAGAAAATTGCTTTAAAGTATAAATGTAAGAAATGTAAACAATAGCAATGTGTTTCTTTATTCGTAAAAATCTTTGCAAGCTTTCGGATCTTTACAATCTTCCCGGGGGTCGGTGGAAGGATGGTCTAAACCGTTGGTTTTCGACCGCTAAGACCCGGGTTCGATTCCCGAATTGGGCACTTTTTCTGTTAAAAAACAAAAAATGTTCCAATGGTCTCCGATTCTTGCAAAGGTTCAACCCCACCAGCGAGTGCAAGTAACCAAACGGGGCTCTATCACATTTGTAAGTGCAAAGTTAAACTGCTTTTCACATGTGTAGACATGTGGTGCACTTACAGTAAAAGCAGTCGCCTTCTTCTACCCAACATGATTATCATGGCCTGTACCACGTGTACTAGGGATAAGAAGAAAAAAAACAATCTTCCCCACAGGCATACCTTGCCTAGCATAGCCAGGCATAGCTATGCCTGTGGAAGGATTGTAAAGATCCTAAAGCTGGCAAAGATTTTTACAAATAAAGAAACACATTGTTATGGTTTACATTTTTTTAAATATTTATATATATAAAATTGAATGTCTGTCTGTCTGTACTCTATAGATTCAAAAACCATACATCCAATCGCCGTGAAATTTTGGGATATTATTAGGTATATCCCCGGAAAGGTTTTAAATATTTATTAAATAAAAGTAGAATTTAAAAATATGTAAAATGTTCATAGATTTATATGTGGCTCGTCTCATTTGTATATCATTTTCAATAATTAATACATCAATTATTTATTGATTGGAGGATCTTTGGAAATTAACAATAAATACACTGCGTGACATTGAAAATGGAACACCAAGAAATAGTGGCCAGAAAGTGATGAAACTCGGCAGACAGAGAGAGACAGGGACGAACAATAAGTGATCTTTATTTCAAAATGATAGTCATAATACAGAGCGAGAACGGCGTCGGCTTAGTAGCAAGTAGGACCACCGCGGACGGCGATGCACGCAGCAACACGTCTAGGTAGAGAGTCAATCAGAGTACGGATGGCGTCCTGAGGGATGGCTCTCCATTCCCTCTCAACCATTTGCCACAGTTCGTCTTCTGAACGCGGCTGTGGCAAGGCATGCAAACGGCGTCCAATGATGCCCCAGACCTGCTCGATTTGTGAGAGATCAGGAGAGTACGGTGGCCAGGGAAGCATCTGTACATCTTGCAGAGCTTGTTGGCTAATGCGAGCAGTGTGCGGTCGGGCGTTATCCTGCTAATAAAGGGCACCTGAAGGTAGGGGAGTGTCACCGGTCGCAGCACATCATCAACGTATCGTTGGGCCGTCATAGTGCCCTGAATACGAAGTAAAGGTGACCTGGAATCATACGCGATTGCGCCCCAAACCATGATTCCACGTTGTCGCACGGTGGGGCGTCCCACAATTGCTGCCGGATTGGACCTTTCTCCACGTCGACGCCACACGCGTACACGGCGACTATCACTGGACAAGCAGAAAGGCGACTCATCTGAGAACACGACCCTGTGCCATTCCGTCATCCACGTCGATCTAGCCCGGCACCATTCCAAACGTTGGCGCCTATTCGGTGGGGTCAATGGCAGTCTTCTTAGCGGACGGCATGAGTGCAAGCCATTAGCAACCAATCGACGGGAAATGGTTCTGGTCGAGATGGAATGATCTAGGGTGTCTTGCACATGTTGCAGGATGGCGGTACAAGTGGCTTGTGGGGCCGCCACTGCTTGTCGAAGGATACGCCGATCCACACGTGCTGACGTTACTCTGGTTGCACCGACATTCCTATAAATTGCCACATTTCCTTTTTCCAACCATCTTCTCCACAGTCGGTGCACCGTGGACGCACCAAGGTGTGTATCAGCTGCGATTTGACGTATGGACCAACCTGCCCTTTTCAGTCCGATCACCATGCCCCTCGTAAAAGCGTCTGTCTGCTTGAACTGCCTCCGTTTACGATGACCTGGCATTCTCTGGTATTACACGTGTCTTTTGACACAAGAACAAAATTTCTACAATGATTTTCCTTGAAGAAATAACGACACGAATACTGTCCTTTCTGCAAGTTCCTTCCCTTATATCTTACTCCATGTGCGCACGAGAGCTGCGCATTTTACATCATTTGCATAACTCGGTTAGGCGCGTCTACCCTGAAATTTGCATAATTTTCTGGCCACTATTTCTTGGTGTTCCATTTTCAATGTCACGCAGTGCATCTTGTAGGGTTAACGATAGCCTTGCGCTCAGTTAAATTCAGTATTTAATGATGGCTATAACAATGTTAAATCATATATATATATATAGAAGCAATGGGCGCCTCTCCCGTCAAAATAAACGTCAAAATCTGACGCAATGGTGGTCTCTAGGTGGACGCTTCTCAGTTTGCCAAAGCTGGTGTTGTGGCTTTGTCACCGACCCGAGGCCGCTAGTTGCGGCGACGGTCAATAGATGGCGTCAGATTTTGACGCTTATTTTGACGGGAGAGGCGCCCATTGCTTCTATGGATTAATTTCCTCCCGGCAAATTTTCCATCTATATTCTTGCCATAGATTTGGCCCAGCCACATTGCCAGCAAAACACCTCTTTGGTAGATTGTGAAGATTCCATTAGATCCCGTGTGGATCTCATGGAATGAAGTCCGCCCTAGACTGACGAGGGCCATTAGCCCGAAACCATGGTCTCTAGGTGGACGCTTCTCAGTTTGCCAAAGCTGGTGTTGTGGCTTTGTCACCGACCCGAGGCCGCTAGTTGCGGCGACGGTCAATAGATGGCGTCAGATTTTGACGTTTATTTTGACGGGAGAGGCGCCCATTGCTTCTATGGATTAATTTCCTCCCGGCAAATTTTCCATCTATATATATATATATATATATATATAAAGAGAGAGATTCCTCTCCTGCCACATATTATATATACTAGCAGAATGACCCGGGGGCAACACCCAGGTTTTATCCGATTAAATGTTTTATTCAAATACTATTCATTACAATTATCAATTGGCGTAGTGGATGTCACTCTTGTGAAACATCCCGCTCCAAACTGTGTGTTTTTAAAATAAAAAATAAAAAAAATGTAAAATTTAACAACGATATTCGAATATTGTATTAATTTGATTTTTTTATAAATATTTTTTCATTTTAATATATACATAAAATGATAGCAAGTGATTTCTTGCCCCTACGCCATCATTACATCACTCAAGGTCGTCACTTTTGTGAAACGTCCCGCTCCACCAATCCCCCGTCGCCCCACGTGGTCCATCCTTCCTCAACTTTACTTCTCGAAGTTACCGCAGTGAGGCGCTGGTTGCGAGTGAAATAGGTAAAATATGTTAATAATTTGAGAATAACTTTAAGGATATTTAAGATAGAAGCCTGAAAATTTGCCTATAAGTTTTTCCAGATTCAACTATATATATACTGTTAAAATTTCAGCCAGATTAGTTACGTATTGTGGACTTGTATAGCCGACAAACATACATACATACATACATACACTGACTTTTATATATATATACATACATAGGGATTGTCGCGGAGATATAGCCCGAGAAGTCTGTACTACTGGGAAACTCGCCTTGAAATTCTCAAAGAAGCTGTACACTCCTGAATTAAACTCAGACTTTGAGTTTTAAATGACTTTCAAAAAGGTATATTCATTCTATCAGTAAATCACCATCACGCCATCACCATCTCCTCAGCGGCGAATTACGCAATCTACGTATTCTTCGCAGTTCACGAAATACGTGGTGTCCCTGGAGACTAGCTAGCGATTCTCCACCAAACTCTGCAGCCGTAGTAGAGGCGCCATGTTATTTATACACAGTATAATGCATATATATAATTATCTTTTTTAAATAGTGCGGAATGTGCATTTTTTCATGTATTGACAAGATGTCAATAAAATCATTTTAATTGTCAATTTTCTATCAGTAAATGACGTGTGGCCACAAGTCACGAGCTCTTCTACCGGCACAGGCAGCCTTTTATAAACGTAAAAAAAAGAGTAAAATTCAAAGTATATATTTACATAAGAGAGAAAAATGCAAGATATCAATTTACATAAAGCAGAAATATATCAAACATATATGATAAACCTCAATACATCTTTTACTAGATTGTCCTGATTTTCAAGACTACAGAATCAAAAAATATTAATAATAACAGATCCAAGTATTTTTATTTCCAGTGAAGAAATGTATATTAAATTCAATACCTTTTGTAGATATATTTGTTGTTTCTTATCCCTTGTGTAAATATTACACGAGTTCCATGAGTCCATGCTCCTCAATCTCTCATGAAATGGGGTGTAGGGGTGCAGGTTTCATTGATCATGGCACATAGATATATTTTAAATAATATAGCAACAAATATATTTTAAGAAACTGATAATTTATATTTTGCCTAGTGTACGTATTGACAGACACTTCTTCCTTTGTACACAGTTCTTTTCCTATTTTTTCCTTCTCTTTATCATTGTTAACATCATATGACTCTTCTATCCACGGCCTAAAATTATTGTATATATATGTATAGACAAATGTAAAGGCATTCATGTATGACAGCGCAAGTGTCCCTAGGGGGACATTAAACTTTAAATTGATATAAAAAAATAGATATATCGATATATTATTAAAAAATTAATATATAAGCATCAATATCAATAATGTAAATAGGTAAATAATTTATATTATAATATGAATTTTTGTTCCAAATAATTTCTCATATTTCCTTTCCAGGAAACCTTCATACAGGTAAGTAAATATTGTAATGTGAAACATTTTAAAATTTTCAATGACTTAGCTTTTAAACTACTTCTCTCATTAATCATATATCATGGAAGTATCCCCCCATAGAAGAAAAAAACTAAAAATTATTATTATTATTATTCTTTTTTATCTCCACACTGGGTGAAGTAGAATGCGTCTGCCTTTGTCATTAAGACTAGGAGCACTACTCAGTGGCAGGCCGACTTAGCTCCAGAAGAAATGGCCGCCTCTGACATGAGGAACAGACGCTATGTGCAGCCACTCCTAACATGGAGTACAAACGCTGCTCATCCTGTATCCCTGGAGCACTTACAGAGTACTATCAGCCAGGCCAGCTGAGCCCAGGTTTTTTAGTGAGCTTGTTACTGCTCCCCCTCCTCCTTTGTCATCCGGGCTTGGGACCGGCTAAGGCGGAGTTATAAAAATTAATAAATTAAAATAGCTTTTTACTTTATAAATCTATATTCACTTTACATTTTAATTTTGCACAAAATAAGAGATGTTAAGTATAAAATAAAAAATGGAATTTGTTAGTTTTCAGAATCTTAGTGTATATATTAATAAATTAATAAAATTAAAACACGTGTACATTAATGTATATATATATATTGATATATGTTATTGATTATGTTAATATTTGTATATTAATATATATATAAATGTTAAAAATGAAAAAGGCATGTCCTCACCGCTCACATTTAGCATTTTTATTCGCAACATTTAGTTGAATTTTATTTCACTAGATGGCGCTAAGTGATTTAAAAATCCTCATTCGAGAGGTCAGGATATGCCACTTTTATTTGTAATATCAACGCCTGATCTTTTTATAATTTTCCTTCTTCTTTACATATATAAATGTTTGGAAAATAGAGCAATCCATAAATAAATCTTTAATTAAAAAGGCATATATTGGATCGAAATATAATTTATTTTACCAATATTTCAGTTGGCTGAACGCAAATCTTTATCACGGTATTATAACATATTCATGTTTTATATAAATGTTATAATTCTTTGATAAAGGTTGATTGGCGTTCAGCCAATTGAAATATTGGTAAAATAAATGATTTTTTAATCCAATATATGCCTTTTTAATTGAAAATATATGGATGTATGAAATATTTTCCTTTATTATTTTTGTGGCCTAAACCTTTCTAAAATAAAATGGTATTTGACATTTAACCAAAATATATGCTAATTGAAAATTATATTTAAAAAATAAAAATATTTAAGTTACGAATTTTAGTGTAAAGATTCATTTTATCATATACTCCTTTAGAAGGGTTTGTGATTCCCTAAAGCGTGCAAAGAATATAAAATAAAACAATAAAATTATCCTCGGAAGCCATTTTATATTTTATTTATATATATGGCAGAGGATTTATTTTCTTAAAATATTAATTATATATATATATATATATTAAAAATAAAGAAGACATATCCTGACCAAAAGCACATGTGCATTTTTAGATGGCAGAGCACCATCTAGTAGAGAAAAAAGAAACTAAACGTTTATTTAACTTGCTTCGTGATATTTAGTCAACCCAATTTATTGATAAATCAAGGAAAGCCATCCACGGACGCGTTTCGCGCTGTTGGTGCTTGTCAGCGTGGAGTAGGCTGTAACCACTGCAAACAAAAAGAATTTTGGTCCCAGAGGTTTCTTGATAAACCAAGAAATGGGTATTTAACGCCAAACTTGCGTAAATACACTTAACACATGAAAAATAGAAAAAAAAATAAAAAGGTCTGGTGTTGATATTAAAAATAAAAAATACATATCCTGACCAGGAGCACATGTGCTTTAAATGTGGTATATTTATATATAACGGTAAAGATTTATTACTCTGTTTTTACTCAAATCAATAATCTTTCACTATAAATATTTAAAACCACACAATATATTGAAATATAATTCTATAAAATTAATTTTTCTACTAATATATTCACCTATTTGTGTGTGATTTAGCATTACTTGTTTGTCACGGTAAGTATTTTCAGACTTTATTTAGATTACTATGTTGTTGAAAACAAAATAATACCATTGTATCAGCATTGACGTATGTTTTTTTTCAAATGTTTTAATACAGAGTTAATTCATAAGTCTAAAACATTAACAAGATTTAAACATTTGTGTTTACAGGCAATAAACCTGAACCTGAGCCAATAGTCAATAAAACAACAATAGGTAAATATTTCATGTCATATATATATTATATTATATTCGTAGATGGCTTTTCTTGATTTATCAAGAAATTGGGTTGGCCAATTATCAGGGAACAGGCTAAATCAATGTTTAGTTGATTTCTGTTCCACCAGATGGCGCTCTGCCTTCTGTAAAGCACGTGTGCTCCTGGTCAGGATATGTCATTTTTAATATTATATAATCTAAAATGCAAATATTTTATTTAAAAAAAAAAACATATTTCATTTTCATCATTGACTAATCTTTTATTTTTGACCATTGATTTAGAAGATACCACTTTGAATTTTGTTGTAAATATGTATAGTTAACATACCTTTTTTTTTCAATCACGAATATAGAATTCATTTTATAAATTCTATATTACTGTGAAAAATAATTTTATGTGTAATTTGCTTCAAGTATTTCAAAATAAAAATAATTTGATTGGTAAATAATTATCTTTCCTATTTTTTTTACGACTGCGCCTTCAATTCTATATCTTTTTGAACAACAAACCAATATAATCATAACATTCTATATACAGTTACGAGCGTTATGCGTTCTTAATTCTTCAGTTTTCATCTCTGTCATGGCACTCTCCTATTGGTTGGCTACGATCACGCCACCTTTGCCCCCCCCCCCCCCTCCCCCCATCATGCCCCCCCACTCGCCTTTTGGTTTTAGTAACTATTGTGTTGGAGCGGGTCGCACCTTAAATAAATGCATATATTAGTTAATAACTAAATGGAATCCTCTTTTTCTTTTTCCCAGTAAGAGACGCCTACGGAAGCCAACAGTACATAGACAGATAAAGCACATAGGCTATAGTTATTAACTAATATATGCATTTATATAAGGCGCCAATTTATAATTGTAACAAATAGTATTTGAATAAAAACATTCAATCGAGTAAAACACGGGCGTTGCCCGGGTCATTCGGCTAGTATATATATATATAATCATTGACAAAACTTAAGAAAGCTGTACCTTTTAGCGTGTATATCGTAATACAAACAGATTTCTGGAAGATATTTGTACGCAATACTTTATTGAAGATAAACCAAATAACCAAGTGTAAAAAAATTGCTTCTGACTCCTTAAAAAAAAAAAAGAAGACCGCCGATAGTAAAGATTTTCCACTTCCTTTTGTCAATGAGTATATATATATATTCATGTTTTCTATATATAAGTAAAATATTTGATCTTATTCTGTACCTTCCTTTTTGATAAATGTAACGGCATACCTAATTTTGAATTTCTTTTATAGACTACTTGAACATACATTATTATTATAAAGTAAATAAATTTATACATTTTTCTACCTATATAATACTCTGATAAATGATATTTGTTAATCATCATTGATATTAAAATTACATTTGTATGTTTTCGAAAACTTTAAAATATTTCCGTGTATTAAAATTATTTAAAATTATATATATATTATAAACAAAATATATTTTCTGCTGTTATGAGATTAATTGCTTGTAGAGGAATTATTGGTCATGTAACATTGTTCTGCAGTCGTGGCAATAATTAAATAAAATTAGTTATCAAAAATAGCTTTAATTGAGCTAAAGGAATATATATATATATATAAACAATTTGATGAAAGTACTGCCTGGCTTAAGGCGTAAGAATCTAAAAATTAAAAACTTATTTACATAATTTACAAAAGGTTTGAGCCGGCCATCGGGAAACAACAAAAATGAGTTTTTATAGGGGAAACGTGACCTCTGGCGGTCGATTTAACAGAATATTTGAATCTATTATATATAATTTTAAATAAAATAATATTTTAATATAACATATATATATACCCATTAAATACCCATTTCTTGATTTCTCGGGAAGCCATTGGGTCCAAAAAATCTTTTTGGATGCAGTGGTTACAGCCTACTCCACGCTGACGAGCGCGAACAGCGCGAAACGCGTTCGTGGATGGCTTTTCTTGATTTGTCAAGAAATTGGGTTGGCCAAATATCACGGAGCAAGCTAAATAAACGTTTAGTTTATTTTTGCTCCACTAGATGGCGCTCTGCCATCTAAAAAGCACATGTGCTCGTGGTCAGGAGATGCCTTCCTTATTTTAAATAATAAAATTATATTCAAAATAAATAAAATAAAGTAATATAATAATCACAAAGATTACATATTATTTTATAAACTTCTAACTATTATGTTCCTTTGTAATAGTCATACTTACGTACTTCTTTATTTTTAATATATATATATATATACAGGGTGATCCAAAAGTCCCGCACAACTTTAAAAATTAATAACTACGCGAATATTTGCGCTAGAGCAATGCGGTTAACACCATTGTGTTCAGGATGCAATGAGATTTTTATGGCAAATAATGACAAATTCTAAATTGATTTTAGTTACAACTTTATTCGCTAGATGGCGCCCTACCAGAATCAGCGATTCAGCGGCCAAATTGTTTAATAAATTGAAAAATATAACTGAACGACACGTATTTTTACTTTTTTAATACCAGGAAAGAACCCTAATAATATCAAATGATAAATTAATAAAACACCATTTCGCCAACAGTTAGAAGAAATGGTTAACGATTTTAAATACAATCTGAGATATGTAAAATAGGTATATGCAAATTAAAACATGTAGCAAAAAAAAAAAAACTGATATTTTAAATGCGGTTTGCTGGAATCCTCTCAGCTATTTATATTTCGAAAATAATAATTTTCTATTTTTTTAAATTCAACTCTCTCTCTCAGTATCGATTATATTTATTTTAATTCATTTGAAAAATATTTATCTATCTCTGATGATTTATTTCACTCTGGAATGCCATTGTTGTTTTGTCGTGTCCAATAAAGAGCCTCAGATTCTTTTCGTTTGGCCAACAAAAAATGTCCAATTTATATACACATATATTCTTACATAATGAGACTTTAAAGAATGCAAATAATCTTCACCTATTTACATACACAACACAACTCCCCCCTTAATAATACTCCAGTCGGTCTAGGGGTTTCTTGGCTCTCTGAGATCTAGGACTGCGGACGGTCACTTGCACAGCGGCAGCCTCCGGTTTAGGAGTGCAAGAGGGCACGTGCACAGCAACAGGCCCTGGTATAGGAGTGCAAGAAGGTACGGGCACAGAAGCAGTCTCCTCATTGTTTCCTGATGTAACCTCTGGAACCTCCTCTTCACTTTATTTCTGACTTCCATCTACAGGCTTCTCTCCTGATGTTCGAGGAAGTATCAAATTTCTTGTCTCCACTTGTTTCTTTCTCACAGGTCGCAATTGATTGATATACATCTTATACACGACGCCCTCGCAACTTATAAGGTAGTGACGGTAGTTCAATAATTCCAAAATGGTACCTTTTTACCGTTTAGGTCCAGTTGCTTTGTTGCGGAAATAAACCTCGCAACCTGTAGTAAACTGCTCCTGCCTTCTTACGGCCTCATGAAATACCTCTCGCGGATTTCTCATCTTGGTATTAAATTCGAGAATCTTGATCATAAACTTCTCTTCATTAGCAGTTCCGCCGGGGAATTCCTTTATTACAGTTTGGGGGAATGCTCTATAAGCAAATAGGAAACTTTGTAGATTCGTCTCTAAATCATCCTTCCCATTATTCTTTCTCAAAAGGTTTTTAAACTCTCTTACATATCTCTCAGCTAAACCATTTGTACAAGGATTATACGGACTGGTCTTAGTGTGCCGTATACCATTCATTTTGGTAAATTGCTCGAATTCACCGGAGACAAACTGTCTTCCGTTATCTGTAACAAAATATTAGGGCAATCCAATTCTGGCGAGAATTTCTCTAAGATGACTTATAATCGTTTTTCTGGTAATATCTTTGATGATAAAAATTTCTATCCACTTTGAGTATGCGTTCCAAGAGAACCAAAAACATTCTTCCCATGAACGGACCCGCTAGATCAAGATGAAGTCGATGCCACGGTTTTTCGGGCCAAGTCCATTCCGAGATGGTAGCCGGGGGCATGCTTGCTGATTCTTGGCATACTCTACATTCTCTAGTTAACTCCTCGATGTTACTGTCTATGCCTGGCCACCAGAAAATACCGTCTGGCAATCATCTTCATTTTAATAATCCCCATGTGTATTTCATGCAAGTCATTTAAAATAAAAGATCTTAATTTTTGGGGAATTACCACTCTTTCACGCCATTGAAAACAATCAAACTCCAAACTTAATTCCTCATTGATCTTATAATAAGGAGCTAGTGGGTTTTCCCTCAGTACCCTTGTGAATTTCCACACACACACAGTTGCCTTCTCTAACATTCCTTAATACTATAGACAGTATTTTATCTCGGGACGTCTCATATGCCACCTCCCTAAAAGAGAACGGTACCTCATTCAACTCCTGAGAAGAAGTACCTGGTCTTCATCAAGAAACTCCTTGACACTCGATTCTAAAGGAAGACGTGACAATGCGTCAACATTGGAATTATCACTACTTTTCGAAACTCCTCAGTATAATTAAATGCAGCTAATTTTACGGACCATCTTTTAATTCTGGATGCTGGACATATGGGAATTGGTTTCTGAGGTGAAAATATATGAATTAAGGGTCGGTTGTCTGTGACTAATACGAATTTTCGTCCCAGTAAGTATTGTCTTGATTTCTCATCGACATAAGTTATGCTCAACGCTTCCTTTTCTAGTTGAGAGTACCGTTTTTCCGCTTCAGTTAATGTTCTAGAAGCAAAAGCTATAGGGCATTCTTCCTTTCTATCATTTCTATGACTCAGAATTACGCCTAGTCCATAGTCCATTAATAATGATTTACATTTTTCAAATAACATTCGATATTTTTTCGTCCAATTCCATCTACAATTTTTATTCAAAAGTTGATAGAATAGCGCTAAAATGTTTGCTATATTCTTTATGAATCTATAATAATAAATTAAGAGTCCTATGAAAGATCTCAATTGCGAAACATTCTTCAGGTTCAGGCGCCTCTATCACTGCTTTAATTTTATTTTCTAAGGGATGCAGTCCATATTTATCCATTTTAAACCCTAAAAATTCCCCCGATTTCTTTTAAAATTTACATTTATATCTGTTTAACTTTAAACCTTTTTCTAGCAATAATCTAAACTCTAGATCCAACTTTTGTTCATGATCTTCAAAGTCTTTTCCTGCAACCATTCCATAAACCTCTGAAATTTATTTGGTGCTACCGCTACGTCATATGGTAGTCTTTTATAAGAAAACAACCTCTTTGTTGTGTTTATATCAACAACAGCTTTGTCTTCTTCCGCTAACATTACTTGTAAGTAAGCCTGTAATAGGTCTAGAGTCGAAAGTACGGTGCTTGTAGATAATTTTGAAAATATCTCATCGATCGATGGAATGGGATACCTATCTAATTCTATTGCTTTATTAGCTGTACATCTAAAATCACCACATATCCTTACACTACCATCCTTTTTTGATGCCGGTACTATTGGAGCGGTCCAATATGCATGAACTATAGGTTATAAAATGCAAGAATTCACTAAACGATCAATTTCATTCTCTACTTTGTTTTTTTGGAGAGAAAGGTAAACTTCTGGCCTTACAAAACACAGGATCACATCCTTTTTTAAATTAAAATTTATTCTAACGTCCTTTAGACAGCCCAAATCTTTGTTAAACAAATCTGCATACCTATCCATCAAATTTTTATATATTTAAATATATTTCTATTATATTCATTATTTAAAATTTTAATGCTGAACAATATAGAATAATCAAGATTCAACTGTTTAAGCCATTCTCTTCCTAATAAAATTACCTGGATTTTTTCATTTACAACTATTAATCGTAAATATTGGTTGGGTTCTTTTACAAAAACATTTCTTTGATCTATAATCTCTATTGATTTACCACAAAAGGATTTTAATCTTAAATTTGTTGGAAATAATCTTTTACCTTGCCAATAATTCTTATAAATATCTTTAGGTATTAACGTAACTGGACTTCCTGTATCTATTGTAAAGCACAAAGAATAATCATCTACTGTTAAATTTAAATCAGTTTCGCCCTGTACAGAATATATAGAGTTCTCTTGTACAAATTTACATCCCCACATTATTTTACTAGCTTTGCAGACCCTACTAAATGACCCAGTTTATTACATTTTAAAACAAGTCTTTGTTCTATGAGGTAAAACAGATGCCACGTGTGAATGTCTTTCACCACATCTTTAACACACTATTTTGCCTTTGCCACTTTGCCTGAAAGGCCTATACTGCGCCGTACTATTATTGTACTCGCCCTTTTTATCCTTTCAATTCACAGGCGATATCTTGGCCACTAATTTATCTTGTAATTCTCTTGTATTTATCTCCGCCAATTCGAACGAGATCGCCACTGCAAAAACTTTATCCAGGGTGACATCGTCGTCCTCTTGTAGTAGCTTCTTTTGCAGGATTTCCGACTTGATTCCAGCCACAAAACGGTCTCGCATCATGGTTCTCAACATATCGACGAAATTACAATTTATTGCCAAATGTTTCAATTCTCTAAGATATTCCGAAATTGATTCTCCTCCCTGTTGAATTCTCTTTAAAAATCTGCATCGCTGTGGTATCACTTTCTTCTTTGGATCCAAATGCAGCTTAATTCTTTGAATGATAGTATCATAGGGTTGATCTTTCATTAGACCAGGAAGAAAATGTCGTTTCCCTGCTTCAAAGTTTCAGAATCTGGTAGCGAGGTAAAAATCAGCACTTTTATCTCCTCCTTCAGATGCCAGAAAGAAAGCCTCAAATTTTTGTACAAAAAGATCGAAGTGTCCTCCACTGGGCTATAGCATCTAAAAGGTATTATTAACTTTGAACTTGTCATGCTGATCTTTTCTACTCCATTGTTTTCTTGATCCAGATAGTTTAAAAGATGTAATCTTAACCCATTTTCCTATTTTCCTCTCCATAATCCGAGAGTCAGATTTGTTTAAAAGATGTAGTTGTTATACTTGCATAGACGCCGTTTTCCTCAGCTTTTTACTGGCCCTGTAGATCGCGCATCCTCGTCGCCACTTTTGTTGTGTCCTAATTAGACGTACAAGAGCTCAAACTTGACCATGGCCAACAACAAATGTCCAATTTATATATACATATATTTTATACATAATGAGGCTTTAAATAATACAAATAATATTCATCTATTTACATAAACAACAGTTAATATATAGCGAGAAGAGTAGAGGACTGAGCACAGATCCCTGAGGTACACCAGCCCATGTTCTTCGGTCCTTGGAAAATGTTCCATTGACCCGAACCTTTATCCTTCTTCCCCTTAAGAAGTCTGCAATCCAGATTAAGGTTTTTCCTCTTACTCCGATGTCGTGCAGCCTTTCAAATAATTTCTTCACTCGATCAAAAGCTGAGGTCATATCCAGGAATACGGCCGTTGTCTTTTTTGGCGTTTTTTCTAGAAATCTATTATTGATTGACAGAAGTAGAACAGTTTATCAGTTGTACAGTGTCTGGATCTTTAGGCAGTTTAGTATAAGTTTATTTTATTATTGTTAGTGAGCCAGACTATGAGCCTAGAGTGGATAATTCATTCTGTTATTTTACAAAGTATGCTGGTAAGAGCAATTGGCCGATAGTTCTTGCATTCCTTAGCATCTTTGTTTGGTTTCAGTATTGGCACTATAATTGATATCTTCCAATTCTTTGGTAGTTTACCAGTTTGCCATGAAATGTTCAGTATTCGTAGGAGTTGATTTTTAGCTTCGTCTCCGAAGTGTTTAATCATTTGACCAAAGATTAGAGCATCTCCAGGTGACATCTTGGATTTAACTTTCCTATTGATGAATTTAGCTCATTCAGTGTGAAGTCTCTCGAGTAAATATCTTGTTGATGGTAATTTCTTGCTTGTTTAACTAACTTGTTTATATTATTTTTTAGAGTCCTGCCTTCATTCATTAAGCTGAGTCTGGAAGTGCTCGAAAGATATTCAGCAATTATGTCAGCCATCTGTTTGTTCGTTCTCGCTGTTCATATCGGTTAGAGTATTGGAGGATTAGTGTTGGTTTTGATTGTTTTATAACACTAATTATATTCCAGTGATGGCTTTCCTTTTTTGGATCCATTTTTTCGCAGAATTCTGCCCATTTTTTTTGTTTGAATATCCAAATTTCTTGTTCTATTTTGTGACTAATTTCAATGAGTTCCTTTATGAATTCTTCCGTTTTATTTGTTTTAAGAAGTTCATTTTTATTGTCTCTCTCTGCAATCATTGCCTCAATATTGTGGTCCTTCCAGTAAAGTATTCACAGGTCTTTACGTCTACCTCTAGGTATCGATACTTTTGCAGCTTTTGATATGTTCAAAGAGAATTTTTCCAAGTTTTTGTCAATTGTTCTGTGATTTAATTCTTCGTTGCACAGTTCTTCAAGCTTTTCTGTAATTTTTTTCCAGTGTTCTTTTATTCTGTTGAAAATTCTCAATTTTGAATTTTAGGGTTGTTAAAATTGGTCTGTGGTCACTGATTGCACTTTTCAGAATTTTCCATTGTGTTGTGGGTGCGATGTTGTAATTTATCGCTGTGATGTCTATTGCGGATTCTGTGCCTGTGGACTTGGATAGATAGGTGTTCTTTTCGTTATTTAACGGCGTAAGGTCGAGGTCGGTTAGCATGTCCTCAACCTGCTGACCTTTGTTATCCTGGACAGGTGATCCCCAAGTTGGTCTTTCGGCGTTAAAATCACCAAGTATGATTGTGATATCCGAAGACGCTTCACTTAATGTCTCTATCAGGCCTGTGTTGATGCTAGTATTATCGTGGTGATAAACATTAATGATTGGAATTGTTTTATCTTCCCCTTAAGAAGTCTGCAATCCAGATTAAGGTTTTTCCTTTAACTCCGATGTCGTGCAGCCTTTCAAATAATTTCTTCACTCGATCAAAAGCTGAGGTCATATCCAGGAATACGGCCGTTGTCTTTTTTGGCGTTTTTTTCTAGAAATCTATTATTGATTGACAGAAGTAGAACAGTTTATCAGTTGTACAGTGTCTGGATCTTTAGGCAGTTTGGTATAAGTTTTAATCAAAACGGCAAGTCCTCCTCCGAATTTTCCCGGTCTGTCCATTCGTAGTTTTGTATAATCTTTGATATAGAATCTCAGATTCTGATTCAATTTTGTCTCCTGAGTACAATCAATATGTACATTGTTGTCACAGAGAAGACAAGTCAGCTCTTTATTTTCCTCTGGGTACCATTTATATTGAGTTGTAGTAGATTGAATTGTGTCCTCGTAGTAGATTTCTCATCATGAGCTCGAGCTGCAGCTCCTGACGCGGCGGTTACCCTGGACGCGGTATCATTACTGGAGATATCAGTTTTGCTCTTCATTTGAAAATGGGTGCCGTTGCAACGTTAGTCATCTTGGAAACGAACCAGAATTTGGTCAAATATTCCAAGGGTCCAGGGGGGACCGCAAAGAGGTGTGGTCGAACTTCTCCCCTTTCCCCTGGAATGCCGTCACTACAGGATAAAGTACTCTTGGTGAATTTTTTAATTGTGATTCAGAATCTGCCACTGAAGCTTTAATAGCGTTTCGTTCTTTTAAAGATATTCGAAGCGGTAAAGGACCAATGAGTTGCTACTTTCTAAAACGATTGATTAAAAGTTTTGAGGAAACTGGATCTCTGGAAGCAAAACCTCGGAGTGGAAGACCATCGACATGCAAGTCAGTGGCTGTTATGGTTTTGCAGAATGCTGAAGCTATTGGAACGTTAACCACGTATGGAAAAGTAAGTGCTAGACAAGTTTCTCGACAAACGGGGATTTCGTATGGAACAGTTTGGAGAGAACACACATTTAGAATTTTTCTATAAAAATATCCTAACAAAATTCAAAGTTTTCACGAGTTGAAAGTCAGCGATTTTGAGAAGCGTCAAGAATTCGCTGCATGGGTTTTCCGGCAAATTGATATTGATGAAAACTGGCTGTCAAATGTTCTAAGAATAATTATAGCATATATTTATATGAATATAACGAATATATGAATGTCATATGTTTAAATATATATGAAATATTCTTTTATAAAGATATATTCATTGTCATGTAGGAACATAAATTATATTTCATAATACTTCTTTCCCTTTATAGTAAATCAACTGATACGTCGTAACTAAATAACAAAGGAATGATTGGTGTGTATGATAATATTCCTTTTTTAGAAGAAAAAATATATAATTTGACTCTTTTTATTTTCCAGTGTATGCAATTTCATAATCTTAATTATGATTTGCTATATGTTAGATCTACTTAGAGAACTGTATTTTGCTCCTATAAGGCTCCACTATACTGCTGCCTACCTCCTGAATTCTTTTACGTCCAACGTCACCACGGAAGCACAAGCATGCACACTGATATTCTGAGACACTTTATTTTCACAATCTTACAATTTATACATTTGAATGACATATGGTTAATGATCAAACAGAATAAAAACATAGATGGAATATATGCCTGGAGGAAATTGATCCATAGAAGCATAGGGCGCTCAGGGCGTGTGGATCTCATGGAATAAAGTCTGCCCTAGACTGATGAGGGCCATTAGCCCAAAACCATGGTCTCTAGGTGGTCCTTTCTCAGTTTGCCAAAGCTGGTGTTGTGACATTGTCACCGACCCGAGGCCGCTAGTTACGGCGACAGTCAATAGATGGCGTCAGCTTTTGATGTTTAAGCGCCCCATGCTTCTATAGAATAAAAACAGTTAAATAATAAACAATAAATATTCACAGAAATATATATCGTAATATTCTATGCGGGGAAATATTACTCTTGGGGTTGATGATTGTTGAGGTGGTGACGCAGTCGTGGTGGCTGAGTGTTAAGGTTTACACAACAGGGGAAATAAACCAGGAGACACGATTGATTGTTGAAATAAAAGGCAACTAGTCGGAGGAAAGAAAGGCTGAGAAGGCGGAGCGGTTTTTGATTATTGGCCTATCTATTCACATGGCGGTGATTGACTTAGCTGAAAAAGATGAACGGGGGAGGTCTCTAGAGCAGGTGTTACCTCGGTGGGAGCTAGCTAACTACTGCTAATTCTTGGTTCTCGATTTAACACGAGAACCCTTCTTACTTCCCATTGGTGGAAAGGTGTGACGTGGCGGTTCCCTATTGGTCTACGTTACGTCTTTATCCTAAAACATGTCCCAGCTTGACCAGGAAGTAATAGTTTGTTGAACCCAACTTTTATTAGTTCCGCGATAATAAAACTGGGTATAATTTTGCTAATGATCGTGCTAACTTCTAAGCCTCTTTTCTAGGCCTTTCTTCTAGGTCTTTCTGTCCTCCAATGTTACCTTGTTTTATTGAAACAAATCATACATTTTCATACATATATTGGATTAGGTTGGCATCTAATTGTACAAATTATGACAGATGCGCCCCCTACATGTGAAGAATTTATGAAGGGGTTTTAGTCTGAATAAGTTCTGTAAAGCAAAGAAAATAATTTTGAGCGAAAATTAATTGGTTATAGGGAGGTTATATACAACATTGATAAGGATATAAGAAAAAAAATGTAGTGTTAATGCTATATAGTTGGTTTTTAGTTAATAGAAATCAAAATTTTATAAAGGTGCATCATATGTTGAGTACTATGGTACATAGAAAAAAAAGGAAAAATTGCCTAACTACATTTTTTGCTCGAGATTGGGAAGGAAATCGAGGAAATTTCATGAGGTAATTTTAGAAATCAAAAATAAAAATAATAAAAAATAGTTGACTGAAATCAAAGTGAAGGCGTGGTTGAAAAAGAAAAATGCCTTGTTGCGTGGAAAAAAAGAAAAAAATGCTTTGTTGCATTGGTGAAAAGGAAAAAATGCCTAATTACTTTTTGCTCGAGTTTGGGAAGGAAAACGAGGAAATTTCATGAGGTATCAAAAAATAAAAATAAAAGAAATGTTGAGCGAAATCAAAGTTGAATGCTTGGTTGCGTAAAAAAAAAAGAAAAATGAAAAGGTTTTTCAAAATAAAGGATGACTTAATGTCTAAATTTAACCGATAAACCAATGAGTTTCGCTGATATGGAACTACGATAAAATAAACTAAGTGGTAAATAAAATGGTAAATAATTGCTAAAATAAGTGATAATAAATTGAATAAGTTGATAAATTGGTTAAATATTTTAATTTTAATTTTAATAAGCAGCAAACATAAATAAATTCCGAGGATAAGTTTCTTTTATTTCAAAAATAATAGTCTTCGAGCTTTCGGGCGTAAATAGCCCTTCTTCAAGAAAATAGGAAGTAATTTTAAATTAAATTTTGAATTTCAAATAGAAATGTTTGTAAACAATTAGATGGTGTTTTTCTTTGGTCCTGCATAGCGTGAGTGAATCTCGTATCCACGTGATTTAGTTCTAATCTAAAAACTTTTATAAAGAGAGGTGTTTTGCCCCCAGAAATATTGGCCGATTACATTGAATATATTGAATAATCGGCCAATATTTCTGGGGGCAAAACACCTCTCTTTATAAAAGTTTTTAGATTAGAACTAAATCACGTGGATACGAGATTCACTCACGCTATGCAGGACCAAAGAAAAACACCATCTAATTGTTTACAAACATTTCTATTTGAAATTCAAAATTTAATTTAAAATTACTTCCTATTTTCTTGAAGAAGGGCTATTTACGCCCGAAAGCTCGAAGACTATTATTTTTGAAATAAAAGAAACTTATCCTCGGAATTTATTTATGTTTGCTGCTTATTATACACCAGAGGATTCCACCTTATAATTTTAATTTTAAAAAATAGTGAAAATGGTTAATATATAAACAAAAAAATATATAGTGGTTTGAACCCGTTGTGTATCTACATGCCATGATTTAGATTTCTTAATTGATTAATTATGCCCTATAATTTTTTTGTCTCTTCTGTTGCGACACTTAGGCGGAAACGTGATCCTACCTCAAGTGCGAATTTATGCTATGTATACAGGAGACATGGAAATCTATATAACCTTTACGTGTATTTTTGTCTTGTGTCCTTGTTGTAATTTGAGATCTCAAAAGCCGAGTATCGTATTTTAATTTGTCTCGAGCCTTAATGCGTTCTAGGGGTTTTTATGCGATCCCCTAGGGCACTTAAGATGTGCTCGCCCAATATCCACTTTATATATTGGGTATCGGTACCTATATTAATACCTTGAATACAGGATTCGAGGAGAATCTCGATCCTTCTAAAAGGTCGTTTAATCCCTTCTGGGAGAAAACGTAAGCTTGAATAGCTTAGTTATCTAAAATCCTAACAAATTTAAAGTGGTAATGTGCGTGAACCTTGTTCATATTTGACTTTGAGATATACGTGTAGGTTGAATATGTAACGTTTTTTTTTTTTTTTTTGGAAGTCTGTAAGAATAATTTGGATTTAATTATAATAGGGGTATAATAGAGGTGTGAATTCATTGAGATGTGTTGGTACGTCTTGTGTGAGTGAAGTTGTATTTGTAAAAGTCGATATGTAGCTGGAATGGGGAATGCAAGATTGGTGACGTCAAAATTTGTGGATGGAAACGCGGTGACCTATATTTTATGTGCGTGGCAAGGATAAAATACTCAGGAGATAAGTTTCTTCATTGATTTATTAAGACATCAAGCTTTCGGGCACAGCGTGGCCCTTCTACAGGATCAACTGTATAAGAAAAATGATACACTATATACACGAAGAATAAATCTGCATATGTATTATTAGAAATTATTTGTAAAATTTTGAAATAATCGGTAATACTTAGGATTTTTGTTTAAAAAGAATATCGAGACTTAAGCAAATTAATAAAATTTGTTAAGAAGAACAAAATATACGAATATTAAAAGGTATTAAGATAAAAGCGTAATATGACTAAAAGGACGTTCCTACGGTTCGACGGAAACTGTGATAAAACTATGAGTATTTACAAGGTAAAACAGTTTAAAAGGATATTAAAATAAATGAACAAAACAGGGAATTCATGGGGTACATCAATGGCTATTTATGTAATAAGCTTATATACGGCTCAGGTACATCAATATGTCTGTTTATACTGTTGAACCTCAGAGATAGCAAGGCCTCGACAACCAATCTTTTGTGTTTATGTGGTATATTAGAATAATGTGATTTTGGATCGGTTGTGTTGAAACTATGTCCTGTCTGTGAAATGTGCTGGACAATAAGTGATTTCGGATCGTTATGTCTGATGTTTCTGTCGTGTTCCTGTATTCTGTCTTTAATGTAACGGCCAGTCTCACCTACATAAACACTGTCGCAATCGTTGCATTTTATGGAATAAACAGCATTGTTTCTTTGAAAATTGTTCCGAGGCGTGTTGTTTTTAGTGATAGGGTTCCTTAGGATAGTGCCTATATTAGGGGTGTTGGAATAATAAGTGCGGATTCCGAAGTTCTTTAATTCTCTAGCTATTTTTATGCTCTGCAAGGAATACGGTATTGTGCAGATGGATTTATAGTTGTCATATATCTTGGTGCGGGATGGGTTATGAAAATGCCTTAAAACAAAGTTTTTAGGATAACCAGAGGACATTAAATTTGAAATTATGTTATTTGTTTCCTTCTGCTTTGACTCCTCAGTGTAACAGTGGGTGTATATTCTCTTGGACAAGGTTCTTACTGTATTGATTTTATGGCTTAATGGGCAGAAAGATGAAAAATTTATATACATTGGGTGAAAGGTGGGCTTATAATAGACTTCAGTATTATAGTCCCGGCCAAGAGAGGGGCCCGCGGTAATTTGAGATCCGGAAACGGGACTCTCACCCTCTATTTGCACGTAATTGAAGCCCTAACGTCTTTGTCTTTATTGCTGCGGGGAGCTACTCGCTTCCTGTTTGCCTAATTGATTTTGTGCTAATTGAATCTTTTACTTTCGGCACTGGTTTGTTAATTTTCTAGTTTCCTCTATCTGGGAAGAATGATGTAAATCGTTTTGTTGAAGAAATGGTAGTCATTGTTTTAAGTGGAAATGTGTAATCGTTTTATCCGTCGTAGGTGGTGTAATTTCGGTATTGGTTGTATTGTGTGTGTGACATGTTTTGTGTACGAATTTTGTTTTGTTTTGTGGGTTGGGTCGGTGTTTTTACGTGGTGTTGGTTGGATTCATCGATACTTCTAGAGAATCGGCAGGTGGAACAGGTTTTTACCTGTTTTTGTATTGTCGTGTGTTATGTTCTGCCAATAATATTGTGAAGAGATGAGTTGGTGTAGTTCCGGCATTATTTGTATTTTGAAAATCCGGATATTGTATCTATTTATTAAATCGAATGGTTGTTGTGAACTTAGTAAAAATGTTATTCAGTGATATCAGAGTGGAATTGAGTGAAAGTGCGACTTTCGACGTGGACACGCTTTGAGGTGATAAGTGTCACAGGCGTGGTGAAGGCGTCTTTGGCCTGAAAAGTGAAAAGTTTTGTGGTGTGACCTGTGACACGAGTCGGAAAAAAAAATTGTAAATGAAAAGGTGTCACGTGAAGCCCTTGTTTGTACAAAATTTAACCTGTTCTCACTATGAACAACAAATTTACTAGAGTCATGGGTGTTGGTTGTACGAACATATATCGAGAATTCTTATATTGTTAGTGCATATGGCACGTTTTAATGTGAAAATTTTTAGTGTTTTGGGTAGACGAGATGATTGTATTATTATTAACGGATGTGCATGCTTGCTGGTTGTTGTCGTCTTTTGGCGCGAGTGTCGCGCTTGTTGTGCGTGTTACCGTTGTGTGATGACGTGTGGGTGCGTGTGTTGTTAGCGTGAAAACCGTCCTGTTGGATGGATGTTGTCTGTGTTTTGTTGTT
The DNA here is from genome assembly GCA_030710605.1 of Cordylochernes scorpioides. NCBI lineage: Eukaryota > Metazoa > Arthropoda > Arachnida > Pseudoscorpiones > Chernetidae > Cordylochernes > Cordylochernes scorpioides. The sequence goes on from CP092874.1 coordinate 1,260,456, forward strand.
GTGAATGTCGTGTTTGTTGTGAGGTACATTTGCGTGATTGTGGCGTGACGATGTATGGTCACGTATGAACTTTGTGTGGTAAGTGTGTGAGCTGTGCTGTTGTACGGACACGTTTTGGGCATTATTGTGATTGTAGGTTGAAGCCGTTGTGGCTTTGTGAGTTGAGGGCATATAGTAAGGGCAATTGGTTTTAGGAAAGAAGTTGTGTGGCATGTAGAGTTGGGGTTGGGTCAATGAATGCAGGCAAGGGTTGCCATGTGTGAAAGCTTTGGGTGCAGTGCAAGTCCTTTGGGACAGGTTTTGGCCTAGCCCGTGCGTGCATTCATTGGATACAAGGTTGGATACATGGTTAAAGGGGTAGGTCCTGGGTCAGATACAAGTCCAAAGTCAATTCCTTGACGTCATAGGGTGGGGTGCCTACCTCAGTCTCGAAAGATCTCCTCTGGGGCGTCTTTGGCTTGGGATGACTGCTTGGGACTCGGGACCGCTTGCACTGTCCGCGGAATTGAAGTGGGAAATCTAGCCATTTGCACTGCTTTCACTCGAATGGGCCGCTTTCGGACTATTTGCACTGTCCTGGGTCGCGTGGATTGCTTTCGGTTGCGGTTGTATGGGTACGGCATGGCGGTGGATGACTCCTCGGTGGTCGGTGTCAGGTCGCGGTGACTCTCGCTTGGGGCGGTGGCGCGATCGTCATCTCTCCCGGGGTTGGGGCTCTGGAACGCCGTCGCTAGTCGGGTGGTATCAACTCGTCGGAGGGCTACTGTCATCTGCCATATAATGGCCGCCAGAAGGCGCCTGGTCGCCTCGCTTCTTGCCAGCTTCCTTCCGTGCGTCAAGTGCTCCCGTTTTTCCGTCATTATCCTGTCGACTAAAACTCTATCGTAATATTATATGCGGGGAAATATTACTCTTGGGGTTGATGATTGTTGAGGTGGTGGCGCAGTCGTGGTGGCTGAGTGCTAAGGTTTACACAACAGGGGAAATAAACCAGAAGACACGATTGATTGTTGAAATAAGGCAACTGGTCGGAGGAAAGAAAGGCTTTGGAGAAAGTGGGAGCGGGTTGACTATTGGCTCTCTATTCACATGGCGGTGATTGACTTAGCTGAAAAAGATGAACGGGGGAGGTCTCTAGAGCAGGTGTTACCTCGGTGGGAGCTAGCTAACTACTGCTAATTCTTGGTTCTCGATTTAACACGAGAACCCTTCTTACTTCCCATTGGTGGAAAGGTGTGACGTGGCGGTTCCCTATTGGTCTACGTTACGTCTTTATCCTAAAACATGTCCCAGCTTGACCAGGAAGTAATAGTTTGTTGAACCCAACTTTTATTAGATCCGCGATAATAAAACTGAGTATAATTTTGCTAATGATCGTGCTAACTTCTAAGCCTCTTTTCTAGGTCTTTCTGTCCTCCAATGTTACCTTGTTTTTTTGAAACAAATCATACATTTTCATACATATATTGGATTAGGTTGGCATCTAATTGTACAAATTATGACATATACATTTTAATTATCAACACTATATAATAACTAATTCTCTATTTTTTCAGAACCTGATATAAAAAGTAAGTGATTTTTTTAGGATTAATATTTTTATATTAAGAAAACTTTAGATTTACGAAAATTATAATATAAAAATAAATTATAATTGAACCTTTCTCTAAAAAATAACTTTCACATAAATATTAATGATACATATTTACAGCGAAATAGTCCTAAAAACAATATCTCTAAATTATATTATTTAGTATTTTTATGTGTTAGTTTTATAAAGTAAATGAAAGCAGATAAAATACATTTAAATTATAGAATGACAATATTTTATTTTTCTCGTTTCCAGCTACGAAAATTCCTCCAGGTGAGTGTAGTGCTAAATTCACCTAAATTCTTTAAAAACCCATTCCAAATAATATCGAATTTTCAAAGGAAATTACTCTTTTTCATTTTAATCTCAATAATTTGGCTAGTAAAATATAAAAATAATTTTTAATAGGTTATAATTAAAATATTTGATTCAAATAGACATACTATTAGAAAAATTATATATACAAGGTATGTCCCATAAGTTCCCGGACTGGGTCCATAAAAAAATAAATAAATGAAAAATGTAAATGAATTTGACTGTTTATTATAGAAATAATATCTGTCTACACGGTGGTACCAATATCGAGGCGGTACTTGCGCGCGCGCCAAGGTTATTCTAATTTATTTAAAGGTCACACCTAGCGCTGCGGCGATTTTACGATGGAGCAAAAATTGAAGCAGAGGATTTGCATAGAATTTTGTGTGAAACTTCAAATATCAGCAACCGAAACTTTTGAAATGCTTAATAAAGCATTCCCCAATGACGCCCCAAAGAGAACAACTGTTTTTGAATGGCATTCTAGATTTAAAGCTGGCAGAATTTCCATTGAAGATGATCCTCGTCAAGGACGCCCAAAATTTCAAAGGACTGATGAAAATGTGCAAAAAATCACCGATTTGATATAAGAAAATCCTCGAACCACTTTGCTGGAGCTAGAGCAAGACACAGGCATCTCTAAAACAACGATTGGAAGGATCGTAACCGAAGATTTGAAGCTCAAAAAGACTCCTGCAAAATTCATCCCAAGATTCCTCACCAATGAGCAAAAACTGTGTCGGCTTGCAACCTGTGAGGACATGATGGAAATGACAAGAACGGATCCAGAATTGAAAGACAAGATAATCACAGGCGACGAGACATGGTTCTATGGCTATGACCATGAAACCAAACCTCAATCTGCCGAGTGGAGAGGTTAGGGTGAGCCTAGACCCAAAAAATCCAGAAACAAGGTGTTGCTGGTCGCTTTTTCGGATAACAAGGGCATTGTTCATCACGAGTATCTTCCTGCAGGCCAAACAGTTATTAAGGAAATGTATTTGGGCATTCTTCGCCGTCTAAGGGAAGCGATTCAAAAAAAAGGCCAGAAAAATGGACTAATGGTGGCTGGTTCCTACACCATGACAATGCTCGCCCTCACACAGCGCACTTGATGACTAGCTTTTTGGCGAAAAACGGGACACAAATCCTACTTCAACCACCCTATTTCCCAGACATCGCACCAAATGACTTTTTCCTGTTCCCCAAACTTAAAGCAGTTCTAAAAGGAAGAAATTTTGACACCAGGGATGACATAATAGAAAAATCGCCGTTAGCATTGAAGAGCATTCCAAAAGAGGCTTATAAAAACTGTTTCGACAATTGGGAGAAACGATGGCGCTGGTGCGTTGAAGCAAGGGGGGATTACTTTGAAAAGTTTTAATAAAAAAATAAAAATAAAAATCTTACCTTTTTTTTTTTATGGACCCAGTCCGGGAACTTATGGGACATACCTTGTATGTCATAATATCACGTGTAGATGTGAATCTTTACTTTTATTTTATTTCGACTTAGAGCGCTATGTCCCACTATGGACACTTGCACTTTAGTTGTAAACTAAACATAGTAAGAAAAGAAAGAAAGATCATTTGAAATATGTACAATAATTAGTATGCAATTTAGTTATATGAAAAGAGAAAAAATATCAACACAATAGATATATGTATAAAGAGTTGGTATGCAAATTTAGTTAAATGAAATCAATTGTAAAGTAGTGTAATTTTATAGAAATATGTAAATAGAGATAATCATAGTGTTGAAGTATAAGGAGAGGGGAATAATAGGAGAGTGGAAAAAGAAAGTTGGCTAGTTAAAAAACTCCAATAAACCATATATCCTGTCTTCTACAAATGGACATTTCGGGGGTCACTTCTCTGTCTCCCCCCCTCAGCGTGACAATTCTATTCTACTGAGGAATAGTTTAAAAACACCTGGATTTGATGGCAAAGAGATATTTCTCTACGACGCCGTCTCCACGCCAGTTGTTCCCAGGGTGGACCTCCCAGAGCTTCTCTTTCCTCTCCGATCTACTCTTCACGGGTGTTTGTTCCTAGATCCTGCCTTCTGTGTTTGTCCTTACCACTCACCAATATTATGACTGCTTCACGAATCACCATATAAATTTATATATTCAATTTAATATTTTTAAAAGGGAAAATATATATAAATCTTTTTTCTAATTTGATCAAAAAAACAAAAAGTTTTTTTAATTATTATTTTGTTCGGTTGTAAATAGATTTGTTTTTCTTTTGGGTTGGTTAAATGTGTTTTTTTTAATAAACTCAAAATGCCAAAAATATAATATTATATAGTTATATTTGTTTAAAATAAAATAAGCATATTTGCTTATAATTGATATTTCATTCTTCTTTTTTTTTGTAAGTAAAATTTGCATTCGACAATCTAAAATTACTTAATAATTAATTACTTTTTTATTATCTCCCCCCGAATATAAGATATATAATATATTTGTTTAATACTTTGTTTATATTTCACAGGTTGCCGTAAGGAATGTGGCGACAGCTGTCACACGCATTGCCATGATTTCTGCCATGGTGAGTTATATAATATACCGTTATAAAATATAAAAATATAGTATATAGATAGATTTCTTTGAATAGAATATATATTTAAATCATTATTATATATTTTTCCGAAAAAATAACATAAAGTTGCATAAGTATGGTATTAATACATCAAATATTAGACCTTTTTCTTTGGATATGCATTATAACAATTGTATTAAGTTCATTACCTAAATATAAAATGTAAAGGTAGGATATAATTATACAGGGAGAGATGACTCTCCAGGTACATGAATATAACCCTTCCCCGCAACTTGTATGTTGAATTATATATATATATATAAGCATAGGGCGCCACTCCTGTCAACATAAACGTCAAAACCTGATGCCATCTATTGACCGTCGCCGCAAACTAGCGGCCTCGTGTCGGTGACAAAGCCTTTTGACGTTTATTTTGACGGGAAGAGGCGCCCTATGGTTCTATGGATCAATTTCCTCCCGGAAAATATCCCATCTATACATATATATACTAATACCAGTAGTAAATTATGTTATAGAATGAAATTTGACAACACTATACCGCAAATGTCTCTTTTGAACGAAAAATTGAAATTTATTTTAAGGAGAAATAACGATTATTTCTAACCTTAGGGATGAAGTATGAAAGGACGAATTGCAAAGAGTAATGATAAACGGAAATATAAAGTGTCCAGAGTTGGGAATTCATCCTTTCATACTTCATCCCTAAGGTTAGAAATAATCGTTATTTCTCCTTAAAATAAATTTCAATTTTTCGTTCAAAAGAAACATTTGCGGTATAATTGTTAAATTTCGTTCTACAATCATAATTATGTTATTCAACTTATATAAACATAAATGTAGATATTATTGATAAAACATCAATTATAAATGTTAATTGTTATACTAATAATAATTTTATATCCTAATTAAATTTATCATTGTTATATTTGGAATATAACTCACATGCCTTTTTCTGCAATTGTTTCAGGATTTAAGGCTTGTGATAATCATTGTCACTTGTACTGCCATAAACATTGCAGAGTGGTTTGCAAAAGTAAGTAACTCTAGTATTTTTCTTATTGATAGCTATTCTAAAAATAATTAATACTATGGTGTAAAATATGCATAGAAAATATCTAATCTGAGAATACTTATGTATGCTAATAGAAGAACTGATTTACTAAATATCAATACAAGATTTGTACATTGTATACTTTCATATATTTATTTATATGATGTTTTCATATTTGAATAATATATATTACCTACACTCATGGACAAACCTTAAGGAAGTGGGAAGTATTTTATGTCACCGGTCGACTGTTTTTTCTTAAAGGAGACAGAGGTCGTTCCTCCACTTGGTTATTTCGTGTGTCTTCAATAAAGACCAATATGCATCAAATATATTTTAGAATTATTTTCTGAATCTCGATATACGTGCTAAAGTTACAATTTTCTTAAGTTTTGTCCATGAGTGTATATACACTTGGTAATCTCGTATGTCTTCAATAAAGGTCACTATAATATCTTTCAGAGATATTGTCTGAATCCGATATACATGCTAAAAGGTACAACTTCCTTAAGTTTTATCCATGAGTGTATATACACTTGGTTATCTCGTGTGTCTTCAATAAAGGTCACTGTAATATCTTTCAGAGTTTTTGTCTGAATCCCGATATACATGCTAAAAGGTACAACTTCCTTAAGTTTTGTCCATGAGTGCATATACACTTAGTTATCTCATGTGTCTTCAATAAAGGTTACTGTAATATCTTTCAGAGATATTGTCTGAATCCCGATATACATGCTAAAAGGTACAACTTCCTTAAGTTTTGTCCATGAGTGTATATACACTTGGTTATCTCGTGTCTTCAATAAAGGTCACTGTAATATCTTTCAGAGTTATTGTCCCGATATATATGCTGAAAGGTACAACTTCCTTAAGTTTTGTTCATGAGTGTATATACACTTGGTTATCTTGTATGTCTTCAATGAAGGTCACTGTAATAACTTTCAGAGTTATAATCCCGATATACGTACATGCTAAAAGGTACAACTTCCTTAAGTTTTTTCCATGAGTATATAGACACTTCGTTATCTCATGTGTCTTCAATAAAGACCAATTTGTATCAAATTTCTTTAAAAGTTATTTTCTGAATCTCGATATATACATGTTTAAAGGTACAACTTCCTTAAGTTTTGTCCATTAGTGTATCTGTATTTGGGAATAAAATATAGAATGCACTTTTATTTATTTATATTAACATCAAAGCGCTAAAATTTGCAATGGACACCTATTCTAAGTAGAACATGAGTTACATATCTGTCTTATTTACATATCTTCATCAAGAAAAAGGCATGTCTTTATCGTGCAACTGAAAGTTGCTGATGGCTTGCGCCATATAATATAAGTAGAAGCATTTTTCTTAATTTATTCACCTTCTCACAATACAATTTCACATTTGTACTATATTTAAATATCTACATCAGTTATGAAAGGTTAGAGGCTATATTCAATTTTGAAAAGGAAAAAATTGAGATACATGAAAGTATTAAATATTTACAAGACAATAAATACCGTAAATTTATATAAACATATGTATACAACAGATAGAAAAATAACAGAGAAGTATTAGATGATTTGTGTCAATTTCAGAATATATTCACAAAAAATGGTTGCCTGTAAAGTCGGTTTTACGGGCGAAGATTTTACGTGACAACGGTAGAATATTTATTGATATGAATATAATTAAATTGCACAATAGGAACAAGGAATTGAATGAAAATAAGAATTGCACAAATTTTAACTATAGAAATATATTTTGTTTACTAAAACAATGTACATGTTAAGAGGCGTTGCTCGATGTCTTGGTGCGATGTCAAGACAATCCTCTTCATTCCACAGTAGTGTGTGCTGTCTCGCAGCAAGAACTTCAGACTCGGGCGTATATTCGGCGGAGATTGCTTCGATCCGATTAGCAGGATCATCTTGAAGGCCTTCATCTGATGGCAATGCAGGCTGCAGTCTTGACAAATCTATTTTGATATCGTACAAACGATATAGACTTGAATTTTGAAGTACATCTAACCATTCTTTGACCGTACGCTTAGACATGTACCCGCTGATGTAATTTGTTCTGTGTGCAAGATTCCTTTTGATGTTAACGTTGATAACATCGTCCTCTTCTAGATGGCGAGGCAAGCATTTTACCATGTCTTGTACGTTGACTGGGACGTTTATCACTTGTCCAATAATTCCATAAGAGAAATCATGACGCAGTCGACGCACTTGCATAAATGGAAGGCGCGGTGAGACCAAACGTTCACTGATAGGATCCAGAGGCGGTAGACCTGGAGGTATGTCAGGATATGAGAAGCCGTTGACCTTTGCGAGAGTAGGAAGCTTACTTTTATTCAGTGATTGTCTACAGGTGTTGCAAGACTTTGTATAATCCTCCTTGCGTAGCTGCCGATTTTCCTTAACGTACCAATCCGAGATTACCTTCAGTTGTAGTGCAGTGATGGTTTTAAGGTCATTCTTGAACCACAATCTGTCACAAACCGAGCAAGCATGGCCAAAATCGTTGTCCAGGAAAGTAGATTGAAATCTCCGTATTAACGATGACCATTTGGTATACCAGGTGGATTGTTCCAGTTGTATTGCTGTTTGGCTTGAAGAAGTAGTCGGTTGTACATCAGTCCGAGAAGATGCTGCTCTACGTTGTCGGAATGCACGTTGCCGTTGAGCGTTAGTTAGGGGAACGCTCGTTCTCTCCGCCACGACAGGAACGCTTGTTCTCTCCACCACAGAACAAGAGGTTGAAGCAGGTGACTCTGACGTACCGCTGGTGAGGGCTATGTTAGCAGATTTACGTAGCTTGAACCTGCGTTGCCTCTCCGCAGCCGCTTTTGCAAAGGCTCTTACTTGTTCAGGAGTTCTGGTCAATGCTTTTCGTAGTCTGTACTCACGTTGTCGCTGAGCATTCGTTCTGGCGGTAGAGGTGGTGTGTGGAACAACGAAAGGTACTGCAGACGTTGACGGCACGATATCCTCCGTCTCCATTGAAGTACTGGAAGTTGAAGGCACCGTTTCCATTGTTTTGAGAGTGGTGATTCCTGTTGAACATTTGAAATTGAATGGATGAATTTTTAATTTTAAAGAATCAATTTAAAAATCAAAACACTTATTCAGATCGAAGGTTCAAATTTTCGCTAAATAAATTTGAAATTAAATAAAATTTGTAATTGTAAATGATGAAGTTGAAAATTAAAACATTTACTTATATTAGATGTTAAAATTCTTGCTCAACACAGTTTAAATAAAGTTTTCTTATATCTGCCACTTTTTCTTAATATTTGTAATTTTAAATAATCAATTCGAAAATCAAAACATTTATTCAGATCGAAGGTTCAAATTTTTGCTAAATAAATTTGAAACTATTTAAAATTTGTAAAATAATAATTAATTAATTAATTAATTTTAAACTAATAATTTACTTAACACTATCAACATTTATCAATAGTATGACATAACCTATAAACTCAGTTTCTCAACTTTTGTGTCAATCTAACAATTAATCAATCAATCATAGTTTACGATAATGAAATATCAGTGTACAATTATTTACCTTTATTGTTGTAGTTGTTGTAAATGACGAATCTAAGCACTCCACATTTTCACTACAGACACAGCTGACGATACTTTAACCACACGTGTGAACTTGTATTATGACGCTTTCTTGTTTTTCCAACGCCAAGAACGTTCGAGAAAGACAAAGACAGAGACAAGCATGCGCCGATTCAATGCGCCTAATTCTCTAGCGCTGCGCGCGCAGCACTCTCGTTCGGTGACTCATCGTAACGTTACCGGGCGTTACACTTTTTCATAAGTGACTCCCAGCCGCAACCTAATTTAAGACGTTGTCACGTCAAAAAAAAACGTTAATACAGTAGAACCTCCCTTTAGCGGACACCCTGATAGCGGACACCTCTCTACAAAGGACAGTTTTCATTTGAAAAATTACCATTTTTACTATTTAGTAACTCTCCGGTAAGAGGACACCTCTCCCTAAAGGAAATTTTGGATCTGCAATTAGGCCAACCCATGTCTGCACCACGCTGACGAGGGCCAACAGCCCGAAACGCGTTCGTGGTTGACCTTTCTTGATTTATCAAGAAATTGCGTTGGCCAAATATCACGGAGGAAGTTGAATAAACGTTTATTTTATTTTTGCTCCACTAGATGACGCTCTGCCATCTAAAAAAAGCTAATGTGGGCTTGGTCAGGATATGCCTCTTTTGTTTATAATATCTGATATAAATAATATATCTATAGTAAAAAGATTTATTTATCAATTGATTTAAAATTCTCCTGGATATCAATCAAACAAATGCCACAGGTCTGTGGAGATACATTTCATTTATCTTTATTAAAACATATGAAGAAACTCATCTACAGAAACCTATGGCCCTTGTTTGAAAGATTTAATTACTTTAAGAAGTACACAATTTTGCATATCGTAATAGCGGCCATTTAAGCTAGAGAATTTTATAATATATAACTGGCTTCTCACATTAAACTAAAGAGATTTATTATAAATATAAAATTCTAACACCTATAAAAATTAGACAATTTTTATATTATTTGTTTATATATCTTCAATTTAAATATTTTGGTAGAAATATTATATTGGTTAAAAGTTATATTATTAAATGTAATTCTACTGTCCTAAAAGCTTATGTCCATAGTTTTATTGAAATCCATTTCTGAGATTCCATCCTTCAGTGCTGCGTATATAATCAGAATCGTCCAATACAGCATTAGAGCTCTGAGAAGCGGTCTGGTGGATTAAATTGGCGAAACCGCTGGTAGGGTTCACCACTGATGAGCCAAGCCCTCCCAATATATTTTTTTCATCGCAGAAAGGGCAGTAGAAGTTTGTATTATGTATAAAAGAAACATTCTTGATTTTAAATACTTTCATTTTATATTTATAGATGGCGCGTTATTGCGATATATTATACTTTAATTTTCACTTAATATTAACCTTAATATTATATTGTATACTTAGATCTTTATAAGATTTGTGTAGTACTTCTGTTGAGAAAAAAATCTCTTTAATCTATTCTAATATAACCTTTGAGAATAAAATAAATATTGTAATAGTAAACAAAAATAGTTTAGATATTTATTTCAAACGTATCCAATTACAATTTTTTGAATAATTTTATGTTTTTCAGATGGAATGCAATATGCTTGTAAGAATATATCTCTATTAAATATAATTAATAATATTGTTTTTTATTTTTCAAGTTAAACCTCCATATAATCTAAGCTAATCGTTTTTACTGATTAACGTAAAACATAGAGTTTCATTTGTTGGATATTGTTCGAATATTAATTTTTATTCATTAACTATAATAATCTGTTCATAGCGCCCCCTCTAAATAGCGCCTTCCTCTCTATAGCACCTGATTTTAAATACGTAGTACAATGCGATTTACATTAAAAGTGACCTGTCTATAGCACCTCCTCTCTATAGCACCCTATTTTGGTGAGTCCCATGGGGGGGCGCTATAGACAGGTTTACCTGTAATATATATTTCTGAAATGAGAGGTAATTGATATAAATAGGTATTTTTAGAGAGATAAGTAATTCTGCCCAGAAAGGCTAACTTAAATATATTTAGATATTTATGCTCAATCTTTAGTTTGTACCTTCAATTTTTTCATTTAACAATTGCAGAGTACACGCTATATCCGCAAATCGGATATTTGCGTGTGAATTATATACATTTAAATGAAAAACAAAAAAGAAAAAGTAGTTTAAAGAGATAAATACATATTTACATATCAGTATTGATTACATTAGTAGTCACTTATTTAGTTAAGTACATTCTGCAGAATTTGTTGAATCTTTGGTGTATGTCCTTAGTTTAGACCAGATGTTGCATATTTGTTATGGGAATTTGATTTTAAAGAAGAGTAAGAATTGTGATCCACCCAAGAGGATTTTCATTTTTTTTATATAAAAGAAAACATTCTGAATATAGAGAAATCCATAATATAAATATTTAAAATAAGGCTTATTTTGGATTTTATAAGATTTATTAATCCAATATTTCGATTGACCAATCGTCCATCTTTTACGAGGTTTTTTTTTTGTTATGAAGCACACAGCAGGTCGCGCAAATTGCCTTATATATTGCATTGGTTCTCTTTGTTTATATTTAATTTTATTTATAACTTATATTGTAGTCGCGTTAAATACCTAGATCAAATGATATGAGCCACGGTATAGCGATGATCCACTTGAATGAGTTCTGTAAACTTGAATAAGGGAACTCAACGTAATTGAACAAGGAATTTCAAATTTAATGATTCTAGAATAAAAAGCTGCATGAATTAAATTGATTAGCCTAACATAAATTGATGGCTCGATTTAACTAGACTAGCGAGTAAACTCAACAAAACACAAAATATAAACAACACACTGTTGCCGAATCAATACAAATTAATCAATAAAAATATATACAGATTAAAATAAACAATAAAGAATTAATTATGTAAAACAATGAATTATATAAATTAACAATATAGAATAACATCAATGAATAATATTTAACAACAATTTCTGCAATAATTAACAATTAATAACAAATAAGAATAAAACATACATTTTTAACCAAACATATATCATAGATGGTTTATCGCCCAATAAGCTTGTAAGACGTCCGTGGTTCACCTGAAGCACGCGACTTGCTGTGTGCTTCATAACAAAATACCTCGTAAAAGATGGACGATTGGTCCATCGAAATATTGGATTAATAAAACTTTTTAAAATTCCAAAATAAGCCTTATTTTAAATAAATAAAAGAAAACAGTTATCTTTATTAAAACAATGTAGAAGTGGTCAATTGTAATATAAATATTTATCAAATAATTCTTTAACTTATTTTAATTTTTGATTTCTCTATTCTAAAACACTCTGTATAAATATTATTGGGTAAAAATATTCTTTAGCATTCTAAATATTTGAAGTTTCAAAGGGATCTTTATATAATAATTCCATGTTAAAAATAGTTACCCATAAATTATTTTAAAAGAAAAAATAGATTTCGAGTAAAAGTTTTCTTTTAAATTAGGTTTATTACTTTTATGTAAAATAACAAATTTTCAATTATATTTATAAGAATATCATTTAGATATTGTACATAGAGTATTAGCCCGTTGAAGAGCAGTATATTTGCTCGAAAGCTTGGAAACCCAAAATTAAAAGAAACCTTTTACTCAAATTCTATTTTCTTTTTTCATATAATAATTTATATAATATATTCCTTATCATTAAAACGATTTGACCATTACATATATTTAAATATAACACACTGCGGCTTGTGATTGTAAAACGACACTTGAAGTTACACCGCATGAGTTTCTTTTCAACGAAAAATCAATTTTTTATTTCAAGGTGAAATATCGACTATTTCTAACCTTTTTAGATGAGGTACCTCATACCTTTTCATACCTCATCCAAAAAGGTTAGAAATAGTCGATATTTCACTTTGAAATAAAAATTTGATTTTTCGGTGAAAAGAAACTCATGCGGTGTAACTTCAAGTGTCGTTTTACAATTATATATATTTATAATAAAATACTTAGGCTGATTTTTCATATACAAGGTTATCCCAAAGGTTCGTAAAAACACTTAGAAAAAATTGAAACACCAATATTATTCGCCGTTATGTATAATGTTTTTGTATTATGTATAAAGTAATTGTATTATATATTATTATTTATTCGTCGTAATGATTATCCAAGTAATAAGATAATAAATTATCCAAGAAATAAGAGAAACAACGATTTAAGAAAAACACGAACTTTTGGGTCAACCTTATATTTTGATCATGTTGATCATAAATAATATTTATTTCTGTGTATGTGATTATTCAGTGAGAAATGATGATGATGATGAATTCGGTATGTATTTAATTACTGATAATGCTTTTGTCGTTAATATACTTTTATGGGTATTGGCCTAAAAAGAAAACAGTTACAACCTTCGTTAACAGATGTTCATAAATGTTCATACATATGTGGGATGGTTGCGTGATGTGTTGGTGTGGCTTGTGGAAAGGCCGCTGATAAAATTATAATTAAAATTAATTTATTTAAAGCCAGAAATATATAAAGATAAAAGAAGTAACGGTTGTTGTAACGGCCGTTGGGATCAAGCCTTCTTGTTTACCGCGCTAGTGGCCAGAGTCTCGAATGCTCGCGCATGTGTAGTCAGGTTGACGCTCGCGGTTGCCGAGGCCGTCACATTGCCCGTGTGTGTAGTGGAGCTTTGTCCCAGTTCGCGCTCACTGAAGCAAAGTGTGGTCGCCACACATATAGAAAGTAAAAAGATTCAGATTATTCACAAGTATTAATAGCGTTTGTAGAACAACTTTTGACAATTTTACCACAATTTTTTCTTTTGAGTGAAAATTCGTAATTCATTTTAAGAAAAAATAACGACTATTACCTTAGGAATCAAGTATGAAAGGATGAATTGTAAAGAGTAATGATAAACGGAAAAATAAAGTGTCATACTTCATCCCTAAGGATAAAAAATAATCGTTATTTCTCCTTAAAATAAATTACGATTTATATTCAAAAGAAACATTTACGGTAAAATTGCCAAACGTCGTTCTACAATCATAAGCCGCATTATATTGTATTATAAATTAATAGTGTTTGTTGGAGCAAAAAGCAAGTCTTTAATGATGAAGAGGGGTAGAACAAGCTCATACCGTAGAGATTTTTATCTATCCCTGACCATTGTGGCATACCAAGGCAGCGAAAAAGAGGAAAATGAAGCCCCAGAATGAACGCTTTAGAGGAATGAAATACTGAATATCCTTTTGTCAAACGTCTATAGTCTTTATAAAAAAGGCATCTCCTTATAGTGCAACTGAAAGTTGCTAATGGCTTGAGCCAGCTATTGAAATAAATATCAACTATTCTCGTTGATTTTTAATTATTCCAGAATTGGCCAAATACCATTTCTTGATTAATCAATAAAAGTTAACCACTGACGCGTTTCGGGCTATTGGCCCTCATCGCCTATGTAGTTTGCTGTTAGACGTCGTGTAGTTACGAACTATGTGGATAGAACGTAGGCCCAGAATTTCTACCATTTGGCCCTATTTACACGGTTTGAAGACTAACTAGGTCAACAGCGTTTTTTTCTACAAAATACTAGGTTAATTTAACGAAATTTACACACACATACAGCTTTATTAAGACTATAGGTCTTATACAGATTCACTACATGAAGGAAGAATAGATGGAGCTCCTATACTCCAGGCAGGACAGAACCCAACAACCTCCATGTCCGACACACGCCCAGTGACCACAGATCCTTCTACAGAATCTTTTATACATTTACACGTGTTTTGAATATACAGGAATTCATATTCAAATCTTTTGATAATAAAAATGCATATATTGGATTGAATAAAATTATTATTTTCCGATATTTCGGTTGGTTGAACGCCAACCTTTATCAAGGCATTACATTCTTGTATAAAGAAATTTAGTGAATAAAATATTTATTTGCCAGCGGCGCTGAGTTTGTTTACACAAAAATATATTGCCTTGATAAAGGTTGGCGTTCAGCCAACCGAAATATTGACAAATAAATATTTTATTCAATCCAATATACTCGTATGTATTTTTATTATCTAAATATTTACACGTGTGATGGAAATTTTGATTGAAGATTGAAATATTGATGAAATCACATGGCGATTGTTATAGCACACTACACATTGACTGAGAATATATTTTACCATTATATTATTAGAGAGGATTAGATTTTATTTTATGACATACAAATATTATATAAAAATTATACTTTCCCTATATACCCCTTTTGTTGTTGTTTCCCGTTGGCCGGCTCAAATCTTTTTGTACATATGTAAATATGCAATCTTTTATTTTATTCTTTACGCCTAAAATCAGGTATTTCATCCTTAATTATGTTCAACAGACCAAATAATGTAAATTGTGATTCTTTATTATATTTTATTATTTTTACCCCATGGCTGCAAACAATATCATAAAACACTCATGTATCCTCAAAATAATCAGTAAGTAATAATTATATATCTATTCTGATATCAACAGAAAATATTTTATAATATTGTTGCGTTGTTAGTTGAGAAAGAGTAACTTCCGTGGGCACAAAGGATCTTTAGGACTTTATTCAAGCCTAATCGATAAATTAATTACAGAAGAGTGCAAAAATAAAACAACAATAAATAAAAACAGTAGTTACAAACTCACCAACTGCAGCACGGTGAGGCAATGCAGGAGCAGAACAGGAGACAGAAGTTCGTAGAACCTTCTAGAATCTTCCAGGAAGTACACCGGCGTCGGCGATAAGCAGCAGTCCGACCTCTTGAGACAGCAGCTTGCTTGGAGTACACCACGTAGCTTCATTCTTCTACCTTCTTGCATGAGTTCCTCAACTCTATATATCCCGGAGTAGATTTTTCCAGAACGGTCATGGTTGGTTAGCCAATCAGAAAGCCGCCAGCGCTGAGCCTTGCGCAATCGCTACTGATTGGCCAATCATTTATCTTCCGCTTTTTCTACATTATTCTTAAATGTTCTAGAATATTCTCTCTCCATTCTGGAATGTGATTTTCTTTCTACTTAACAATATAATATATTGTTGCATTTACTTTTATATATGTAAATACTTCCTAATTTATCTCGTTTTTTTTTTCGTTTTATGTAAAGCAGGCTGTTTTTCATACTCGTTTTTGATATTTATCTATTTATTCGAACATCTCAGCTGAGTAAATCGAGACTCTTTTACTAAGAATAAAATTTTACTTAAACAGAAGCAGTCGATGTTAAAATTAAGTTATTTTCTACTTGACAAAATAATAGATAAGTCAATAGTTATAATAGTTATAAATGTATATACACCAATACCTCGCTTTGCGTCGTTTCGTTTTGCGTTTTTTTTTTCGAAGTTGCGTCGCTGCTTAATTTTCACTGATTTTCACTGTGCGTCGTTAGATTTTCGAAGTTGAGTTGTTTTGGATTCGAGTCATTAATTTTTTTAAAAAATATTTCCCCTAAAATATGGCAACACCTTTGTTTTTGATTGCGCCTTCACATATTTTCAATTTGCGTCGTGTTTTTTTGGAACGTAACACCGACGCAAAGCGAGGTATGGGTGTATTTTCTTAAATCAATCTAATAAATGCATATCTCACTCTTCCATATGTCTTGTGTTTTGTGAATATTGATTTGTTTGAGTGATATTTGTTTCAGCGAATTCCGAGATGTCGGAAGGTAATTTTCTTATTCTTTACCCAATATTTTTGAACATTTAGAAACAATATATACATTTTATATAGAAATGCTATTTTAAGATTATAAATTCTAAATAAAACTACTCTGTTAAGTCTACCACCAGATGTCGCGACTTTTCCTTTATATAACCTATTGTTGTTGTTTCCTGTTGGCCGGCTCAAATCTTTTGTAGATATGTAAATAAGTCTTTTTTTTCTTTATTCTTCACACCTTAAGTAAGGTATACTTTCTCAATTATGTATATTATATCCCTTAAGCACAATTGAAGAAAATTGTGATTCAATATTTTTATTAATATCTTTTCCACGACTGCAAAACAATATCATAACACAATATTCATCGTAAAGATAGAGGCTGCCTGGCCGGCATTCATATTTTTATGAAAAATAGACACTTCGGCCAGTTCCTGACGAAGACAAAAGATTTTTGTCGAAACGTTGGGAAAATAAAAAATCTGTCTATTTTTCATAGAAACAACGTTCATTTTCAAGCATCATTCAACTTCAACAGGCTTCATGTTCTTTTTTTATAATCTTCTCAAGACCCTTTTGTGATACTTTAAAAACAACTCGGTTTTTTTTTTCAGTTTCTTCAAGATTTACATTCCAAATGCCTCCATTCTTCTTTCTTATACCTTTCTTACTTACTATAATATACACCCATATAACCCTATATTCTGATTCTGTTCTCACTAGCTAACTGAAGTGTTTTTTTGGCTTATCCCTACTACACGTGGTACAGGCCTTGATAATCATGGTGGGTAGAAGTAGACGACTGCTTTTACTGTAAGTGCACCACATGTCTACATACAGGGTGCGGTAGATAAGTAATGAGACTCAGTCTAGAAAAATAAATTTATTGATCCGATTTGTACAAAACGTTAATATTCTTCAAAGAACTCGCCTTGGGCGTCGACACAACGTTGCCAGTGCGTTTTCCAAGCTTCATAGGCCCCACTGTAGTCCGTTGGAGTTATCCCAGTTAGTGCCTTCGTGACAGCACGTTGGATGTTTGGGATATCGTCGAAACGATGACCCTTCAGGCATCTTTTTACCTTCGGAAATAGGAAGTAATCAGGAGGACTCATGTCAGGGCTGTATGGTGGCTGTGGCAGAACTCCAATTCGGGTCAAATAGGAGGTCACGAGGAACGCTGTTTGCGCCGGAGCGTTGTCGTGGTGGAGACGCCAGCGTTGAGCAAGGTCCAGTCGCTTCCGTTTGACGGCTTTGTGCAATCGCCGAAGAACTTCTTTGTAGAATTCGGCATTAACAGTTTTCCTCTGAGGGACAAACTCTTTGTGAATTAACCCCCGCTTGTCGAAAAACACAATCAGCATTGTCTTGACTCGAGAGTGTGCCACTCCGAGCTTTGGGCTTTCGTCTCCGGGTCGTATTGGAATGTCCACGATTCGTCGCCTGTTACTACGTTGTCTAAAAATTCTGGATTATATTCCAATCCATTCAACATCTCACGGCAAACGTCCACTCGTCGTTGCTTTTGTTCGGCGGTGAGCACTCGGGGACCCAATTTTGCGCAAACTTTCCTCATCATCAAATCTTGCGTAACAATTTGGTGAACCGTAAATTTATTCACGGAGACCTCATCGGCGATCATTTTGAGACTTAAACGACCGTCGGAGTCCAGGAGTTCTTTCACTTTGGCCACCGTTTCACCACACGACTCGTTGAAGGGCGTCCAGATCGTTCCATGTCTTCAACGGATTCCCTCCCGTTTTTAAATTCATTAAGCCACCGGAACACTTGTGCTCTTGATAGGGCGTCCTCTTTGTAGGCCTCCGTAATCATAGCAAAGGTTTCCGGAGCAGTTTTGCCCAAGCGAAAGCAAAATTTGATTACATACCGCTGTTCTATCGAGCGATCCATCTCCAGCGTTTTCACAAGTGTCACGGGCGCACAAACAACGTAATACGCGAAGCTCGACCCTCACTGCGCCAGAGCTACGACGCGACTGCGAACTGGTTCTATTGTTAGCTCAGATCCCCCACCACGTGACCTGCAGGTGGAGAACGCACTGTGAGCGACTGGGGCGCCGCGCGGCGGCCAGTCTCATTACTTATTTACCACACCCTGTATGTGAAAAGCAGTTCGACTTACTGAAGTATACTTAGTAGGAATATTATGGAAGAAATTTGTTTATATATAGAATAAAACTTTTACACAAATAAATTTACTGGCAATGCGTTTCTTTTGTGTAAAATTTTAACGATAGATGGCAATTAAATTTATAAATAGAATAAAACTGTTGGGGAGATTCATACTTGAAGTATTCTAAATATAGAAAAATCCATAATATACATATTTTCAAAATAGGGCTTATTTCATATTTAATAAGAGTTTTTATATATCTAATATTTCGATGGATCAATCTTTCATTTTTTAGAGTTTTTTTATGGCTCACCTGAAGCGCGCGACCTTCTGTTTTCTTCAAAACAAAAAAAAAAAAAAAAAACTAATTAAAGATGGACGATTGGTCAATCGAAATATTAGATAAATTAAAACTTTTATTAAATCTATAATAAGCCTTATCTTAAAATACTCATTATGATGCATAAGCGCACCATCTGTTATCAAAATACGAAACTATTATAGACGCGTATGATTCTTTTTAAAAATAAAAATTTCTACTACCCTTACTGCAATGAAAAAATTGATGTTTATTTTCAAAAAAAGGTCATACCCGTCTATAATAGTTTCGAGTTAAAATACTTATGTATCGATTGAAAAACCCCGTACAATTTATAAATGAATAAAATAAAGCATCAAGGGCTGCGTATCTTTATTCATTTATACTTATGTATGTGTGCTATAAGTCTATGATATAATGGGTATAGTTAGTAACTAAAAGATTCGGTAGTTTACTGTTTGTGGCACTACATTTCCATACATTTAGTAAATATTCAGTTTTTTCTACTTAGAAGTTTCTAGTACCTTATTTTCCTATTTGCACATACAGGTGAATTTTGGCTTATGCAAATCACGGGGATCCATTAAAGCAGAAAAAAGTTCTTAATGTGAAATTACATTTTTGGTAGCGATTGTCTCAACGGTTGGTACAACTCTTCCCTATACTCCTCTGGATATAGAATCAAATTTTGTGATTGCTAAGATAAATAAATCTTATAACTCTAAATAAGATATTTAGAAATTTAAAATTTTACTACTCCATTTTATGAAATTATAGTTTAATTTATCATAATTTATATTTCAGATACAATTGTCGGAAAAGGTGAGTATGCCATTTAAATAATATAAAACAGTAAAATCTGCCTGAAGTAGCCACTTAGAAGACATATGCAAAATTGTTTGATAATAACCAAAGTTTTTATATTTAAGAAACAGGTCTTCCTTTGTTTATTAATCAACCAGGCGAGATATATCAAAATAGTTGCGCCTATTACAAAGAAAACAAACAAATTTTTGAACTATGAAATACATATTTAAAATTTACATGTATTAATCGCCAGAATTCATAAAATATATTAATAAGAAACAGATTTGATTGTAACTATACAAAAGAATTTAAATAGAAATGTCTTAACACCATGTAATATGTTTCTATCATAGGAACTTTAGATATTTTTATACTAAGTAGGTTTTCCTTGGACCAAACCAAGCAAATTTTCAACATGATAGGTGCAAGATGTTTTAAAATTACAATATATTTCCTCACAATGAGTTTCTTTTTATTACAAAACTCTAGCTTTCAAGTGATAATCACTCTTCAACGGGATTAATAAAACATCGACTATATCTTACAAGAAATATTTGCAAAAAACATATGCGCGCAAGCGTTTTGAAATGAAAAGAAACTCATTGTGAGAAAATATTTTGTAATTTTAAAACGTTTTTCACCATTTCATCATGAATAGAGATGTAAGATGTCTTAAAATTATGTTCCTATTACCTAAAGAGAAAAAGCGCTAAGATAACAAATTCTACAGGGCATG